>CM052884.1:95687732-95724071 GCA_028534135.1 Potos flavus
ACAAGCTAACAGATGCTCTGTTTTTGTAAGGTGAAATTCAGTTACCCTAAAACCAGCCGTTGTGAGTGGGTTCGGGGACATTCGGCGCGTCTGCCGCGCCTCGCAATCACCACCTCTGTCTAGTCCCAGAACATTCCCGGCCCCCTCACCAGCCCCGCGGCCTTGACCCCGCCTCCCGTGGCCGTGGACTTGCCAGTCTGCACGTTTCATGGCGATGGAATCACGGGGTGTGTGGGGGCTCCCCCCGCGGAGCGTGTCGAGACCCCCTGGCCCGTGGCGTGTAGCCCCGTGCCGTGCTCCCGCGTAGGGGCGAGTCCTGTCCCCGTGAGGACGGCCCCCACCGGGCTGGTCCCTTTGCCCACCGGTGGGCATCTGGGCTGTCTTCGCTCTTCAGCTCTTGGGGCCGCGTTGGAGCCCCTAAGAGCGAGATCGTGGGCCAGGTGCTTGCTCTGGGGTCACGTGGAATCCTCCAGCTTTCTGGGTTTACGTGTTTGAGGAGCTGCCCGACTCCCCTGCGCAGCGTCTGCACCGTTTTGCGACCCCACCGGCGACAAGGGAGGGCTCCCCGTTCTCACACCCGGGCCACCCTTGGATTTTCTGGGTTTTTCCTTAATTACTGTCGGAGTGGTCCCAGCGGGTATGTGGTGGGTCTCTCTGTGGTTCTGGTTCGCGTGTCCCTGATGACCGGTGATCTGTGCGCGTGCTTCTCGACCATCGTAGGACTCCTGGAGAAATGTCTGTCTGGGTCCTCCACCCATCTTTGACTCGCATTGTCTTGTTGTTGGGTTGTAAGAGCTCTTTGTATATGCTGCACGCCAGACCCTTGTCAGGGGTGTGATTGCAACGCGGCGCCTGCTCTGTAGGTTGTTCTAAACCGTTTCTCGAAGTCACTTACGGGTTACGTGTTTGCGGTCAGACTCTGGAGGCCCCAGCTCTGAGCCGTGTTCCGCGCCGTGCCTTGATGCTTGATGGAGGTCGCGGAAGGGCCCGGGGTGGCCCCGAGGACCGAGCAGCTGCCGGGCAGGGCTGCGGTGGGCAGAGCCCGAGAGGCCTTGCAGGACTGAGGCCCCCGGGGATGCAGGGCACAGACACTCCGTCCCGCCCACCGCCCCAGGCCCGAGCCTGCTTCCCTTCGTCTGTTGCCTGGAACGAGGACAGCTGCATCCGGCCACAGCTGGAGGAGAGCTGGGCGGCCGGTGCACTCACGCGTTCATTCATTCATTCATTCATTCATTCATTCATTCATTCAAGATGCTTCCCATGCTCCCCACTGCTGTGCCCGGGGGGTGTGGGGATGTCACTGCCTCTGGCGGGAGTCATAGGCGACAAACAGGACGGTCCGTGTGGCCCCCGTCACAAGAGGGGTGGGGCCGGCCACGGGCAGGTGTACGTCCAGGGGCTTGCGGCCAGCAGGCCGGGCAGAGCCGTCCCCCTCCTCCAGGAGAGGCTGGGAGGGGCCTGCGGAGGGAGCAGGGGCTGCCCGCACCAGGGAGGAGTATTCCAGGCTGGGGGCACAGCCTGTGTGAGGGGCGCTGGGGCGCCGTGCGCGAGAGGCCCGGCTCCCCAAGACGACTCTGGGAGCCCCTCCGTGGGTCGGCCCCGGCCCCCAGAGGCCCGCCAGTGGTAGATACACACGTCGCCACTTCCACTAGAGCAGAGTCCCCGCGGCACCCCGTCCCTCTGCCATCCGTCCCCCCCTTGTGAGCTGTGTGACCCCGGGTGGCTTCTGAGCCTCTCTGTGCCACATCTCCTCATCTGCAGGACGTGGACAATGAGACGGGGCCCCCGCTCTCGCAGCCCTGGGACTCGTGGGGGGCCTGGTGCCCGAAGCCCTGCCTGGCCCAAGGCGCTGTCTAGGGGTGCCAGCCCTGCGGCGTCCTGGCCCGCGGGGAGGTGCCTGCCCTCTCTGGGCCTCAGTTTCCCAGCATGTTGAATGGGATGATGACTGGGCCCATGGAGCCCGTAGGCCAGGGGGCTCAGGGCCACCGGGCCTCCCTCCCTCGTCTGGGGGCTCAGGGCGGCGGTGGCGAGAACGCCCAGGGCGCTCGGCCCAGAGAGCGGCGCAGGGCAGGCCGACGCTTTCTGGAAAGGACCGTGAGCGAGTCTGAGGCTTCGCGGTCCCCTGGGCTCTGTCTCAAGTGCTCATGCCACCATCACATAAAAAGCAGCCAGGAATTATAGGATTTTCACGTCTCACAAAATAGGATTCTTTTGACTTTCTTTTCATCCACTCAAACACATGAAACTATTCCGAGCTCACGGGCTGAATCGCGACAAGCAGAGGGCGGGACTCAGGCCGTGCGTTGATCTGCTTGCCTCTAGCCCTTAGCCCTGCTTCTTCTCCTGGCTACCCTCACCACCCCCGGGCCTCAGTTTCCCCCTCTGTTAAAGGGCCATGGCCCCTTCCAGCCCCAGAGCCCTGATCGCTGCTCTCGGCCCACGGAGCGCGCCCAGGGGCCCAGGAAGGCCGAGCCTTCTCCTCGGTCCACCTGCCCCCCCGCAGCTGCGGGTAGGGGCCCTGCACTCAGCAGCTCCCAGGGCACCAGGGACGAGAGTCCGCGCTGCGCTGCGGCCCCCCACCCAGAGGCGGGGCACGTGGCCGGGGCTGGGGTGGGCGCTTCCCGGGCACCTGGGCACTCGGGCCCACATGCTGTCCGTGGCTCCCCGAGTCGTCTGTCTGTACCCCCACCCCCGGCACTGCTGGCGAGCTGAACAGAGCGTCGCGCGGTGCGGGCCGGGAGCCGCTTTCTCTGACCTCAGGCCCGCCGGGCCACCCCCCAGCCCCTGCAGCCCCAGCCGCACGCTGACGCCCCTTCCGCCCCCCACCTGAGTCTCTCTCGCAGGCGGAGTACAGACTGTGCAATGGGTCGGACAAGGAATGTGTGTCCCCAACAGCCAAGGTCACCAAGAAGGAAGCTCTCAAGGTGGGCACGGGCCCAGGAAGGGGGACACGAGTGTGTCACGTGCCGGAGGAGTGGGCCAGTGAGGCCACCACACCCCAGCCTGCCAAAGGGAGGGGGCGGCCCACGTCCCGGCCACCTCCCCGCCCCCACACTTCCTTCCCTGTCCTCTCCCTGCCCCTGTCCTCACCCCCCATCCCAGGCTGCACCATGAGGGCGCCGGCGGGTGGGACGGGGGCCAGCCGGGCCCTTGTCCCTTGACGCTCGTGCTGGGTGCCCGGGGTCCAGGCCCAGAAGGAGAACTACCGGCAGGAGAAGAAGCGAGCCACAAAGCAACTGTTCAGCGCCCTGACGGACCCCAGCGTGGTCATCATGGCCGACAGCCTCAAGGTGGGCGGGGCGGGCAGCTGTGTGGTCCCGGGCTTGGCCACCTCCCCAGTCACTCGGGAGCAGTCCGGTGTGTTTGAGCCTGTGGTCTGTGTCAGTGTCCTGGGGCAGCCCTAACCAAGGACCACGAGCTGGGGGCTTCAAGATAGAAAGGCATTCTCCCCCAGTTCTGGAGGCCAGCGCCTGAAATCGAGCTATGGGCAGGGCCCCAGGCCTCCAGAGGTGCTACGGAGGACCCCCCCTGCTCCTCCAGCTTCTGGGGGCTCCAGGCGTCCCCGGGCTGCCTTCGCGTGGCCCCTGCGTGCCTGTGTGCAGACGTCGCCCCGCTTCAATGTGGCCCCGTCCTCACCTGCTTAAATCTGCAGAGACCCTATACCCAGTTGAGGTGGGGGCCCTGGCCTGCAGAGGGGCGTCCCAGGAGGCCCGCGGAGCCTGCGGCTGGGGCCCAGGGCCGGGAGGCTGCACTCTGGCTTCTCGGGCTGGGGTCCGAGGCCCGTGTTCAGTCCTCGCTGAGTCCGGGGGACGTGTCTCCACGCCCCCGTGGAGGAGGGAAAGCTGCCAAATCCTGGGGTTGCCTCAGAGGCCCAGTGGGACAGGCCTATCAGCACCTGGTCACCTGCCGAGGACCTGGGCCCACATGGGCTCCCCCCCAAAATTATGAGTAAACACTGAGATAAAAAGTGAATATTTCTTTGGAATGAGAAAAGAAATGACAAGTGTCACGGTTTCCAGAGCTGACAACAGTCACACGTATGGCTGGCTCCTCCGAGGACCCCGGGAGGGCCTTGCCCCTGGCCTCGAGCCTCCCAGGAACTCTCTTCCTGGCTTCCGTGCGTTTTGCGGGTTGGCTATTGGCTCTGCGCTCCTCGTAAAGCTAGAAGGGAACTTGGCCCCCCCCAGCGCCGCGCCCCCCCCCCCCCGGCTGTCCAGGTGCCCCGGGGCTGTTGGCCTCCCCGACAGGGCGCCCCTCCCCGCAGATCCGGGGGACCCTGAAGAGCTGGACCAGACTGTGGTGCGTGCTGAAGCCGGGGGTGCTGCTCATCTACAAGACGCCCAAGGTGGGCCAGTGGGTGGGCACGGTGCTGCTGCACTGCTGCGAGCTCATCGAGAGGCCCTCCAAGAAGGACGGCTTCTGCTTCAAGCTCTTCCACCCGCTGGACCAGTCCGTCTGGGCCGTGAAGGTACTGCGGGGGGGCCCAGGGCCTGGGGGGACGCCCCGTGGGAGGCAGGCACTGGGGGGCCGGGAGCCAAACCTCGGGGTTCCAGCTGGGCCCATCACCGCTCCACTGTGGGGGCCGCGGGGTGGGTCTCTCGGTGGCTGGGGGCAGATGGGGTCCCTGGCCCTCCAGGCGGGTCCTCAGTGGGGCTGAGGAATGGGACCCACAGGGGTCAGGTTATCAGATGGAACCCAGGAGATCCAGTTAGACTAGGATTTCAGACACACACCAAATAGGTTTTGTTAGTATAAGTATGTCTCCAATATTGCATGGGCTATACTTCTGCTGTGCAAGGCTGTATTCTTTCTCTGAGATTCGAATTTAAGCGGGCGTGCCGATTCTGGGGAGCCCCAGAGCTCGAGAGCCTCCCCTCGGCAGCCGGGTACCTGACCCCGCCTGGCGGGTCTGCGGCCCCGTGTGTGTGTTGGTGTGGGTTTGCACGAGTCCACATGACCGGCATGTCCCCCTGCCCCTGGGTGTCCCCCTGGGCGACGCCACGTCTCTGTCTCCCCAGGGCCCCAAGGGCGAGAGCGTGGGCTCCATCACGCAGCCCCTCCCCAGCAGCTACCTGATCTTCAGGGCCGCCTCTGAGTCGGACGGTGAGCCCCCGCCTGCCCTGGAGTTCTCCCCGGGGACCCTGCGCGAGGAGGGCATCCTGGCCAGCTCGTAAAGCAGGTGCACAGGGCTGCTGTTCAGGCCCTTCCACTGCCCCCCGAGAAGGACCAGCCTGGGCTCGGGTCAGGCAGGCCTGCCGCTCGTTAGTACCTCCTGGGGCCTCAGTTTCCCCAAAGTAAACCATGACTGATAGTGCCCGGCTCCGCAGCCGTCGGGACAATCCCATGACCTGGTTTAGAGTCGCCAGGTCAGAGCGACTGCGCACCAGGCGCTTGCCGGGCACCCCTGAGTCAGTAGGTTCTACCGTCACCACCCACATTGAACAAAACGGGGTCCCAGCCACCTGCCGGCGGCAGGAAGAGCGTGGCCTGGATGGGATCCCATGTTCCCGGGGCGCCCTCCAGCGGCTTCTCCGGGTAAATGCAGCTGCCCCCTTCCTGGCGCTCGGGGCCCAGCGCCCGCGGCTAGGGGCTGGTGGTCAGGCACCACCCCCCGCCCGGTGGACAGACCCCATGTCCACGCTCCAGGAGGGACCCGACATGCTCTCTTGGAGCCCGCATTCTGGGGGCAGAGGAAAGCAGCTGCCAGACGAGGCCGAGGGGGCTGCGGCATGAGCTGGGTCCCTGGTGGGCCGGGGCACCGCGGGCAGGGAGGGAGGGCTTCCTGGAGGACGGGGAGGGGGCCTCGGAATGGGCTTCAAAGGACACGGAGCATTCGGGGTGTCTGGTCCTCTGTGGCAGCCGCAGAGCGTGCCCTGCTCAGGTGTCCTGCTGGGGCCGCTCCCGTCCCCCCCTCTGTCCCCCGCGGATATTCAGCCCAGGCTCCGCCCGCGGTGACATCCCGTGACGACCGGGGCCACCAGCCCTGCACGCCCTTGCCTCCCCGTGCCAGGGCCCCCGGGAGAACACTTTAATGGGGTAACGCCCCTGTGAGTGGAAGGGCCGCTGTCAGTCATCACCCGGGGCATCGGGGACACCTTGTGGACACGCGTCCCCACAGCTGCTAACACCGCAGGGACACGGAGGCGGTGCTGGTTGGACCCACTGCGGCCTCCACCAGGGGGGCGGCGGGGCCGGGGACCTCGCCCACTCTCCACCCTCTGGAGCTGCCTCTCTGAGGCTCTGGCCAGCCCTCCCCCCGGCACGCTGCAGCCCCCCCCGCCTGCCAGCCCCCCTCCGGGCCCGCGCTCCAGGCCCGTGGGCGCCCCGTGGGCCCTGAGACCTGAGGTAGGGCCCTCCTCCCCAGCTCCGCGTGCAGACGCGGCCGGTATCTGGGTGGACTTCGGGCTCTGGGTCCCGCGGAGGGCGTCTCCCCCGGGCAGGTGTCTCTCCCTGACCCGGCCCCCGGCCGAGGCGCCCGTCCTCCCCCCCGTCGGCCCCCCCGCTCACGCCACCCGCACGGCCGCCGTGTGTGCGCCCCAGGAGGATGGGGAAGGGACGGGGCGTCCGTGGTGGAGGAGGGCACCCCCGGGCGTGGAGTGGGCTCACCCCGTGCCGCCCCGCAGGCCGCTGCTGGCTGGACGCCTTGGAGCTGGCCCTGCGCTGTTCCAGCCTCCTACGACTCGGCGCGCGCAAGCAGGGCCGCGAGGGGGAGCCGGGGTCCTCACCAGACGCGTCGCCCCCCTCGGCCGCCACCCGCGACCAGGACCTGTGCCCGTGAGCAGGGGCGCAGCGGGCAAGGGGCGGCCCCTCCCAGCGGCCCGGGTCTCCTGCCTGCGGGGGACCCCGGGACCCGGGCTGTCGCTGGGACGCACACGTGGGGTCTCCTAGTATGTGGGTGGGGGGCCAAGCACCAGGGAATCGGGGCCCCCGAACCCCCAATCGGGGGCGGGGGGACCCACGCGCGCTCTGCCTCTCCAGGCTGAACGGGTCCTCCCTGGAGAACGATGCTTTCTCAGACAAGTCGGAGCGAGAGAACGCCGAGGAGTCGGACAACGAGACCCAGGACCACGGTGGGAGGACCAACGAGAGCGGGAGCGTCCAGTCGGAGACGCTGGAGGGCCCCGTGCGGAGGGGGACCACGTACGTGGAGCAGGTCGGCGAGGAGCTCGGGGAGGTGAGAGCCCGCCCCCCGGAGAGCACCTCGCCCGCCTCCCTGAGGCAGAGGGGGGCAGCTTGCCGGGGGCCGGGGGTTAGATCGGGGGCCACGACTCGGAGAGCGCGGGTGGGCCGTGAGGCCTCGGCTGAGGGTGCTGGGCAGACCACTGGGGCGGTCCAGGCGGGGCCTTTAGAAGGCCAAGGGGTGGAGGGGGAAGCCCAGGCCCCACCAGGGTGGAGCTGCTCCCTCCCGGGACGCCTTGGTCCTGGAGGCCATGGAGAAGGGCCACCGTGAGCCTGGCAGCTGGGGGTAGGAGCAGGCCCGTGACGGGGGGAACGATGCTCGTGAAGGGCTCGGGGTGGAGAGCGGGCAGCCCGAGGGACCCCTCTGAGGCTGAGCACCCACGAGGCTCAGCTCCACAGGGGAGCCTGGGGAGACATGGCAGGAGACCCTGGGACACGTGTGCAGGCACAGAGAGGCAAAGCAACTTGTCGCAGGCGGCCCAGCAGGGTGGTGACGGACCCCGATCCTCTCTGGGGGAGGCTGCCGTCGGGCCACAGCAGACAGCCCTGGGTTCACATCCCACCCGGGCCTCCCGCCAGCTGGGTGAGCCCGGGCAAGTCAGCCGGGCCCTCCGTAAGGCCGGGGCGACCACAGCGCGGGTGTCCAGGGGCCACTGCCGGGACTCAGTGTAGGGAGCAGGAAGGGGCACGCGGGCAGCCCGGACGCTCCCTGCCTCCTGCGCCGGAATCCAGCTCCGGGCCTCCTGGAATCCAGCTCCGGGCCTCCTGCCAAAGCCGGCCGGGCCGCACGTGCCCCTCCGGGCGGGGGTGGGACACTTGCCGGGGAGGGCGGGGACAGGCCGGGCAGGACCGGGTGCAGAAGGGCGCCTCCCGCAGCCATCCACCCCGCGGCTCCCTGGGGCCGCCCGGGGCTGGGGCCCGACCGCAGCCCCTCTGCCCGCAGCTGGGTCAGGCGTCCCAGGTGGAGACCGTGTCGGAGGAGAACAAGGGCCTGATGTGGGTCGTGCTGAGGCAGCTGCGGCCCGGCATGGACCTCTCCCGCGTGGTGCTGCCCACGTTCGTGCTGGAGCCCCGCTCCTTCCTCGACAAGCTCGCCGACTACTACTACCACGCCGACCTGCTGTCCAGGTGAGCGGGCCGGGGGTGCCCCTGCACGCGCGCGCCCTCCGACCCCAGCCCCCCTCGGCACCTGCGCCCCGCCCTGGATGCTTCCGGAGGGGCCCCGGCTGAGCTCCCCCCACAGCCCCTTCCAGCTCAGCCTCCCAGGGGGCCCGGTCTGCAAGACCCGTCCCAGGGGGCGGCTGCGTGTCCGGTCAGGGCCCCCGCCATCAGAGGGGAGTAGGGGGCAGCCTCCAGCACCTTCTAGTGTCCTGAGTTCCGGACCCTGGCCTCGGTGTCCTCCGGCTGAAGCTCGCAGGCTGCAAAGGCCAGAAAGAGAGCTGGAGGCTCAGGAGCCCGTGCAGGGGAGCTGGGGGAGGGTGGGAGCTCCTAGAGGCCTTCCTGGAGGCAGAGGCGCCCTGCCAGGCCTGAGCCAGCAACGTCCTGTCTGCCCCAGCCCTCTGCTGAGGTGGAGAACCCGGGTCCCTGGGGAGGGTGGGCAGGACAGGAGGGGCCCAGGTGACCCGTGGGTGGAGGGCGGGATGGAAGGCGGACAGGGAAGAGGGTGGCGCGGAGTGAGGGGCTGTCCTGTGTGTCGCAGGGCGGCTCTGGAGGGGGACGCCTACAGCCGCGTCAAGCTGGTGCTGCAGTGGTACTTGTCCGGTTTCTACAAGAAGCCCAAGGTAAGGGGAGCACGCTGGCCCTCCGGCCCCCAATCTCCCTGCCCCTCGGAGAGCCTGGGGCCGCCTCGACCCCACGCGGCCTGGAAGGACCCTGGTGGTCCCCGCTGTAGCCCCCGGTCCTCAGAGATGGGGGCGGTGCCCTGACCTGCCACTCAGGGACACCCTGCCCCCCCAGCCAGGCCCACCAGGGTGGTCCCGGCTCCCTGCAGGGCCCAAGCGGGACCTCCACACCTTGGAGAAACAGCGAGCGCACACAGCAGTGCTGGGACAGGGGCGCTCGACCCCGCACCTCGAGGAGCCCCCCGGGACCTGTGGTTTTCACGCTGTGTCCCGTACTCAGGGACACTTTCTGAGAACCCAAAACGCAAGCTCTGCTGAGCACAGGGTGTTGGGGTGGGGGGAGGCGGTCACACACACACACACACACACACACACACACACACACACAGCTGGAAGTCACACGTCTGGCGGGTGGCGTGAAGGGGCGGCCAGCTGCCTCCAACCAGATCGGGGGGTCTGAGCCCCGGAAGGAGGGCTGTCCTGAGCGGGAGCTCGTCCCCCCATAGTGGGGACGCACTTGGGCCATTTGGGGAGCAGGAAGGTGGTGAGCAGGGCTGAAGGGGAGGTGGGGGGCGGGGGAGCAGGGGGGTGGGAGTTAGGGTTTTATCAAACCGTCAGTAGGAGCCACTGGGGGCCTTGAACAGGTTAGGCACGAGTTCTGTCCAAAGTCCGGGACGGCACGACCCAGGGAGGGTCTCAGGTCCCCCGGGAGCCAAGAGTGGACAGGACATCTCAGAGGCTGCCCCCCAGAACGTGACCCACGGGCAAAGCACATTCTCCCCAGAGCGCAAGTGGGGCGCGGCCCCCCCTCGTGCTGGTGGCAGACCGGGCCCCCCCGGCCGGAGAGGCAGTGGGCCGTCCCGGTGGGCCCCTGGGGGTGTGCGCAGCGGGCAGCCCCCCACGTGGGCCCTCGGTCCACACCCCGTGCCGCGTGGGTCCGTGGCCCACCTGGTTCCTCCCGGGAGCTTTCCATTGGTCGCTTGCAGGGTATCAAGAAGCCCTACAACCCCATCCTGGGAGAGACCTTCCGCTGCCGCTGGCCCCACGCTCAGACCAACAGCCACACCTTCTACATCGCGGAGCAGGCAAGGCCCCTGCCGTCCACAGCTGGACGCCGGGCTCCGCGGGGAGCGAGTCTGAGCCCGGCGCGCGCTCCGGGGGGGGCTCCCCGCCGGGCCTCCCCCAGGAGATGCAGGCCCAGCACTGTGACGGCAGGAAGTGTTTCCTCGGGCGGGGGTGGGGGGTGGGGGGCGCCTCCCGTCCCCCCAGGGCACTCTGCACATCGCCACCGGCCCACGACTCAGCGTCCGCTTCCCTGGGCAGCAGGCGTGAGCGCGGGAGTGGCCCCACGGCACGGGGCAGGGGGAGCCGGGCTCTCCCCTCCTGGGGCCGGTCCAGAGCGCCTCTCTGCCCGCAGGTGTCCCACCACCCCCCCGTGTCCGCCTTCCACGTCAGCAACCGGAGGGACGGTTTCTGCATCAGCGGTAGCATCACGGCCAAGTCCCGGTTTTACGGTGAGGGGGGCTCCCTGGGCTCTCCCGGGGCCTGAGGGACACGCGGGGAGGGGGAGGACTGGGCCCCCGGAGGCGGCGGCCGGCTTTATCTCCGTCCCCACCTCTCCCGGTCAGGGACCGCGTGGGCGGCGAGGTGCCCAGAGCCAGGAGTGAGGCACAGCCCACGGGGCCCCCACCCCAGAGCCACGGGCGCCGCTTGTGGGCAAGAGCCTGCGTGAACAAGCACCACAAGCCACGTGTGGCTTTTAGATGGATCGGAGTGAAGGACCATGAGACATGGCTGCTTGGCTGGCCCGGCCACATCACATGCGCTGGGCGGCCATGTGTGGCTAGTGGCCACAGAAGTTCTGTGGGGGGCTGTCCCCCCTCTGGGCGGTGGTGACAATCAGAGCAGAGGTTTGCACGCAGCCTCTACCCTGCGAAGCCCACCCTAGAGCCGGGCCTTGTACACCCGAGGGCGGGGGGGCACGGGCTTTTCCAGAATCAGATTTGCAGGGAGGTGCAGCGACCCACAGGTTAGGTAGAGAAGGCCAGCTGCCCCACGGTCACCCGGCTGGAGGACGGGGACGCTTCGCACCTGCTAGAAGGGAGCTCAGACCGCGTGACTTAGGGGGCCCCTAGGCCCCGAGTGCCCGTGTCTACTCGCTGGTCCCACCCACCACCCCATCTCTGCAGGGAACTCGCTGTCGGCTCTGCTGGACGGCAAGGCCACGCTCACCTTCCTGAACCGGGCGGAGGACTACACCCTCACCATGCCCTACGCCCACTGCAAAGGTGAGGGGGTTCACGGCCCCCCGGGAGCGCGGACCCAGCTGTTGCCCTCAGCGGGGACGCCGGTCCTTGTGTGTTTGTTGGCGGTTCACCCTGGCTGTTCGATGACTTTCCAGCAGGAACGGGGCGGGTTGTCTAAACATGTTTTCAGCCTGAACCGCCTGCTTCCTGTCGCGGACCGCAAGCCTGATCTGCTTGTGTCACTGTTTCTAGAACTTTCCAATAAGAGAAACACAAACATCTTTTTTTTAAGATTAAAACTGATACTGAGTTTTTAGGTTTCCAGTCCGGATCCAAGACAGCGGGTGTCTGGTAGACCGTTGGCCTGACAGCGAACCGTGTGTCCCCCCTCCCCCTTGGCTTTCCTCTCCCCTGCCCCCGCGGGAAAGCCCCTTTGTAAACACCAGGCCTATGGGCTGTAGTTACTCTCCCTAACCCACTTCACACACACCAGTCAGAGCGACACTAACCCCCCCCCCCCCAGGAGGGCCAAGGCTGAAACAGCGTGCAGCTTCCTTTGTGGGGCTTGCCTTGCCCCAAGCACACCCCACTGGGATTTGTAAAGTCAGCAGGAATAGCTCCCCTCCAGCGTCACGCGCTTCCCTTCTGTTTCGGTTTCCTTTTGTTCCCTAGCCTTGCATTGGTAGTTTCATTTTGTAGGTAATTATGGAAATACAGTATTTCGCCTGGATCCAGAGTCCTAGACTACAGAAGCAGATGGAGGCAGAGAAGGCTGGCGTCTCTCCCCCGCCCCGGGATCCGGCCCCCCGTGGAGAGTCGGGCGCACCCCCTGCCCCCCGCTGCCTCTCCCGCTTGGCGCAGGCACCCAGAGGGCTCCCGGGGCAAGCCGCACGCAGGAGCGCGGGGCTCCCGTCCTGGGCGCTGGCGGGATCTGGGGCGTTCCCAGCCCTTCTGCTGTTTCCCTTGGCTTGTCTTTTTTTTCTTTTCATTTTATCGCACACTGCAAGTGTTTATGATACACATAGCTCTTCTCTTCGGTCAGATCAAAGCTCTCCGCGCGGGAAGAAACGCAACAGCCCTTCTACCCTTCATTAATTATCATGTACGGGGTGCCTGGGTGGCTTAGTCCTTAAGCCTCTGCCTTCGGCTCAGGTCATGGTCGCAGGGTCCTGGGATCGAGCCCCCGCGCCAGGCTCTCTGCTCAGCGGGGAGCCTGCTTCTCCCTCTCCCTCTGCCTGCCGCTCCCCCTGCTTGTGTTTTCTTTCTCTTTGTCAAATAAATAGACGAGTATAATCTTTAAAATACATACATATATACTCCATACGACGTATGTATTAGTTTAAACAAACACACCGGGCCAGCCTGGGCGCAGCAGTGAGCGGGGACGACGGAGGAGCCCACCTTGGGGCCCAAACTACAGAGCAAATGACAGATGCTGATCCACATCTCACGGGGGCAGTGGGGCTCCTGGGAGCCTGGAAAGGGGGTCCTGGAGGAAGAAACCCGCCAAGGGCGGGACATTCCCTGGACAGAGCAACTCTTGGGCAGAGGCGCTGGGGACAGAGGGTCCCTGAGGAACCATGCGTGGCCCTAGGTTCTGCCTCCCGCCCCCACCAGCTCCTCTCCGTCCCAGAGACTCTGCCCCCGGCGGTTCCCGTCCTCTCCCCCAGGGTCTGACGCTGGCCTCCTTGGGGTTAGCGTTGCTGACCCCCCCCCGGGTGGGGACGCGGTGCCAGGACTGAGCAGGGGGCCGTGTTTCAGGGATCCTGTATGGCCCCATGACCATGGAGCTGGGCGGCAGAGTGACCATCGAGTGTGAGAAGACCAACTTCCAAGTCGAGCTGGAATTCAAGCTCAAGGTAGCGCTGGCCGCAGCCCCTCAGCCACCGGAGGGCCTCGCGGGGAGTGGGCTCGGACCAGGGAGGGCCCCCTCCGCGCCCCGGGGACAGTTTCTGGAGCAGGTGCACTCTGGAGGGGGCCGCTCCCGGCACCTCCGTAGCACAGCCAGGACCCAGAGGGAGGAAGGGGCTCCCACAGGCCCCCCAACAGACCCGGGACAGGCCCAGACACCTTCCCCGCCGTGGGGCACACAGGCCCAGTAGGCCCCCGGCCTCCTTGAGCTCAAGCATCGGGCGACTGTGGCGGCCTCCAGCTTTGGGTCTCGTCCTAGCCGGGCTCCCGCGTCCCCGGGGCTGAGAGCTGGCCCCCTCGTGAGGAAGGGGCCTCCTCGCCCTCGGCTCACTGAGGGACGCTGGGGTCCTGGGGAGGCCGCCGGCCCCTCACCAGCCCGGTCTCGGGGTGCCCCCACAGCCTTTCTTTGGGGGCAGCACCAGCATCAACCAGATCTCGGGGAAGATCACGTCAGGAGAGGAGGTCCTGGCGCGTCTCACCGGACACTGGGTAAGAGGCTGCCGTCCGGGGCAGGCACAGGTGGGCTGGTGGGCACGGGAACGGCCATGGCGCACACCCCTGACGCTGCCTGGGGCGTCTGGGGCAGGACCGAGAAGTGTTCATCAAGGAGGAGGGCCGAGGAAGCACGGAGCTCTTCTGGAACCCGAGCAAGGAGGTCCGGGGGCAGAGGCTGAAGAGGCACACGGTGCTGTTGGAGGAGCAGACAGAGCTGGAGTCGGAGAGGTGAGGCCCCCCGGCGCCCGAGGGGCCCCCGGACCCAGGCCTGGCACGGCTGGGCAGGGTTGCTGTGCGGCCAGCGCGGCCCGGGACATCCCTGGCAGGGAGGGGGGACCAGAGGGGGCCCCCGTGACAGATGACGTGTCCCGCTGGGGTGAGGCCTGGGGACAGCAGATGCCCAGCAGCTCCGCAGAGAGTACCCTGCCAGCGGGAGCTGTGAGCTCGGGGTCGGGGAGAAGCACCTCACCGTGAATCTCCAGTGCTCTAAGACACCCAGGCTCCCCAAAAGATACTGAACTCCCTGTCCCTGGAGGCAAGCAAGTGGAGGTGGCTATCTGAGCCTCCCCTCTGGGGCCCGGGGGGTGGGGCCGTCCAGGTGGCCCGCTCAGAGCGTGTGCCCCGCTCCCAGGCTCTGGCAGCATGTCACCAGGGCCATCAGCGAGGGCGACCAGCACAGAGCCACACAGGAGAAGTTTTCCCTGGAGGAGACACAGCGGCAGCGGGCCCGCGAGCGCCAGCAGAACCTCGAGCCCTGGAAACCACAGCTGTTCTGGCTGGACCCCGCCACCCAGGAGTGGCGCTACCGGCATGAGGAGTGAGTGCAGCTGGGGCGGGCAGACGGCCCCCTTGCGGGCTCCTGCTCGCCTGGAGGGGCGAGTGACGGGGGAGAGGGGTTCCTGTGGGGGCTCTGGCCGCTGCTGGGAAGCTGAGGCTGGGCCGAGATGGGGCCCCCTCTCGCCTAGGGCCACTGCCCCTGCCAACGGACGCCCTCTGGACCCTCCAGCCGTAGCCCCTGGGACCCCCTGAAGGACATCGCCCAGTTTGAGCAAGACGGGGTCTTGCACACCGTGCGGCGGGAGACCATGGCCCACCAGACCACCTTCTTGGGCAGCCCGGGGCCCAGGCACCAGGTCAGCTCCCCCACGGTCCCTACCTGGGCTCGACCTCAGCAGCAGGAGGGGACTCTGGGTGTAGATGTGGCCGCCTCCCCCACTGACCTCTTACCTGCCTGCGCCTCCCGCTTCGGTACCCGCCCCTCCCCCCCTGCCGCACTCACCCCCTCCCAGCAGGGGCTCCTCGACCACCCCGAGGTGCCCGGATTTGCAGGAGGCTGCGTGCACGGGGCACCCGGTGTGCGGGATGCCGTGCAGGGTGCCCTGGCTTCTAGCTGCACCCCCCCCTCCCCGGAGCTGCCGTGTGCGCCAGTCTGCAGAGGAGGAAGCTGAGGCCCAGGGCAGCCTGGGGGCTTGCTCAGGCAGGAGGAGGAGAAGTCTGCATTCGCAGGGGTGCTGAGGGGGCAGGGGAGCAGTGGGGAGGCCCAGGAGGCCTGCAGGAGGCGAGACAAGCACCAGGGTGCGGCTTGTGAGGAAGCCTGGAGTGTCCTCCACAGTGCCACGTGGACAGAGGCCACCGGGTGACAGCCCCCACCGCGTGCTGCTGGTTCTCCGTGCCCGCAGCTGCCTCCCCTGCACACGGCGGGAGGCCAGCGATCACAGGGGCAGGACGGGCACGGCTTCTGGCCCGGTGGGCCCGATTTCCCAGCAAGCAAGGGTCACAGAATCTCACTGCCCTTGTGTCCCAGCCCCTCCCCTTCCCCACCTGCTGTAGCCCCTCAAGCCGGGTGGCCCCAACCCTCCACGGGCGCCCACCCAGATGCCCCCCGGGTCCCCCTCAGCCTCTCCAGCCGGCCACTCCTGTGCTCTGGGCAATCGGCGGCAGTCAGCCAACCCCAGAGGTCCCGCTGGAGAGGTCCCCGCGGCGTTGGGGGACGCCTAGCTGTCAGCTCCCACGGTTGGGACGGGACCAGCCATCACGGCCCCCGGGTCAGAACTGTCCCCAGCCACGTCTTGTAGAGCGGCCCTGTCCCCAAGGCCGGCACGTCCCTGTCCCCGCGGGCGCAGCTGTGGCGGACCCGGGTGTGCCCCCGGCCCCAGGGCTCCTTCTCTCTCCAGGGGCCTGGCCCAGACCGGCGGCTCCGCAAGGCCAGTGACCAGCCCTCTGGCCACAGCCAGGTCACCGAGAGTAGCGCCACGCCCGAGTCCTGCCCGGAGCTCTCAGACGAGGAGGAGGAGGAGGAGGAGGAGGAGGAGGAGGAGGAGGAGGACGCTGACTTCCTTCCCGGTGAGCTCTCCCAGGTCGGCTACTGTGCAGGGTGGGAAGGGTCAGAGAAGCACCTTCCCTGGGCAGGTGTATGGCCCACCCTGACCGCCCTCCCAGGGTCCTCCAGCAGGCCTCCCTGAGCCCAGGGGCGCGGAGGGCAGCGGTCCCCAGCCCTGCACTCAGACGGTGCGGCGCCCCCCTTGGCCGGCAGGGGCAGAGCGGGAGGCAGCGGCTGGATGGTATCCCTCTGGGTACGACCCTCCGATTCTGCCTCCCCGACTGTGTGCTCGTCTCTGTAGTGCACGAGCTGCACCTTGCCGTTTCTGTCTCCCAGGGCTTACTAGAGGCCGGCCAAACTTGGGGGTTCCCTCTATGCCTGCCCCTCGACTCCCCGTGTTGTTAGCTCCACCTGAAGGGTCCCGAGAGGTGGGGCGGCGGGGGCCCGAGCCGGGCACAACCCCGGGACCCTGCATGCGGGCTCCCGGACATGCCCGCTCGTCTTTGATTCTCCCTCCATCCCCTGCCCCCTGGGTCCCGTGACTGGTGGCCGGACATCCCAGGCAGCGAGAGCCCATGCCCGCGGTGTGGGAAGGAGGCGTGGCGGCTGCAGGCGCTGCACGAGGCCATCGTGTCCATCCGGGAGGCCCAGCAGGAGCTGCACAGGCAAGCCTCGCTCCCGGGGATGCGGCCAGGGCACCGCCGAGGCCAGGGAGGCCGTGGGTCTGGAATGTCACTCAGAGCTAGGACCCTGGGGGGTGGCGGAGGGTCTGGTGGATTGAGGGCAGGAAGAAGGCAGCCAGCTCTGCCCTGGACAGGCCCGGGGGGTGGGGGAGGGGGTGCCACGCTGTAGGGGGTCCTGCTGGAACAGGACGAGCTGCGATGAGCTCTGTGCCAGAGAACAGCGGCCGGAGGCCCGGAAGTCCAGGGGCGGGCCGGAGAAGCCGCGGGTGAGTCAGAGTCAGCCCCCCGGTACCATGGAGGAGGCGGCCGCGAGGCAGAGAGCCAGGGGAAAAGCCAGACTTTCCGCAGACACACAATGCCGCCAGAGTCCAGGGCGAGGACACGAGTGTCCTGAGTGGCCATGACACGGTCCGCAGACGGGGTTCACACAACAGACGTTCAAGGTCCCCCCCGTCCCAGAGGCTGGCGCCCGAGACGCAGGTGCAGGCAGGGCCGGATTCTCCAGACGCCCCTTTTCTCATGTGCAGACGGCTGTGGTCTCCCTATGTCCTCACGGGGTCGTCCTCGCGTGTGTGTCTGTGTCCTGATTCCCTTTTCTTATAAGGGTCCTGGTCATGCTGGATTAGAGCCCACTCTCATGACCTCATTGTAACTGAATTGCTCTTGAAAGACCCCATCTCCAAATAGTCACATCAGAGGTACTGGGGGTCAGGACTCCAATATGGGTCTTTCGGGGCACGGTGATCCGGCTCAGCCCATCACAGCAGGAGCGGAAAAGAGGCTGCAAGAGGCCCAGCTCCCCCAGCCATGACCTCCTTTCCCTAGAATCTGGGCCCGGGGGCCCCTGCGTAATGGGCCATCCACCGAAGGTAGGGACGCGCACCCTGTGTGGGCCCACCCTGGCTCAGCTGCCTTCCTCCCGCCCTTGCAGGCACCTGTCGGCCATGCTGAGCTCCACCGGGAGGGCCAGGCAGGTGCCGGCGCCAGGCCTCCTGCAGAGCCCCCGCTCCTGGTTCCTGCTCTGCGTGTTCCTGGCCTGTCAGCTGCTCATTAATTACATCCTCAAATAAGAGCCCTTTGGGGCTGCGTGGGCGTGGCCTGCAGGCCTCGGGCAGCCCCCTCCTCCCTCCCAGGCACCTAGCACTTTCAGCCAGTCCGGGGGAGGCAGAGAGCGCTTGCAAGCGTGGCCCCGGTGGACAGAGGGGCCCACGGCGTCAGGAGGGACCTGGTGGGCCACACTGCCTCCTGCAGGGGAGCTGCTGACCATCCCCGTGGGACCCTCCACCCTCCACCCAGTGCCGGCCTTAACGCTAAAGCCAAATGCAGCTTCCGTCCTGCCTCTCGCCCCCTGGTCAGCTCGCCAGCTTGCTCCCGGTCCAGCGTCCACGTGTCCCGCGGGAGTGACGGAGCCGGGCGTGTTCGGCCTGCCCAGGCTTGGCACGGTCACTCCCCAGCAGGGGTGAGTGGGGAGCTTTGGCGGGACAAGCCTGGAGTCCCGGAGGTCCCCACGCCTCCTCTGTCCGGATGCACGGGGCCTGTCCTTCCTGAGAGCCTGTCCACGCTGCCCGAGTCGCGCTAGGAGGGGTCTCCCGTGGACCGTGGGGCAGACGGGAGCTACTCCGGAGAGACATTTGGATTTTATTCTGCTTCTGTGCTGAGTGGACAGGACCCCCACGACGCATACCAGTGGAACCCAGCCCGCCTGGCAGAGCCTGGGCGTGAGTGGACACAGGCGTGCGTGTGTAGATGGGTGCGCAGGAGGCGGCCTCTCGGGCGCCAGCATTCCCTGGGGCAGGGAAGCCCAGGTTGGTCACTCGGCTGGGACTGATGCACGGTCTTCCCGTTTTACACTTTTTTAATAAACACAGTTGCAATATTTTAGGCAGGCTCCAAGTAGCGTCTGGCGTCTCGCCTGTTTGTGTGTGTGTGTGTGCGTGCGTGCGTGTCGGCGAGCGTCTGTGCGCGTACACGTAGTCACACTGAGCCTTAAACTACGTGGGGAGGTGCCATTGGGACCCACCGTCCCATTTCCAGTTTGTATCCGTGATCTTGTCCCTGCCCGCAGCGCGGGGACCGGTCTGTGCTCCGTGCCCTGAGATAAACACACACACACACTTTGTGGCGTCTTCTTGGGGGACTTCTGGAAACGTGGGGCCTTGTTCCCAGGGAGAGAAGCCATGCCAGCGGGGGCCGTCGGGAGCGCCCGAGGACGCAGAGCAGGGATCCAGGGAAGGATAGGGGGCAGCGTGCCGGCACCCCCTCCCTCGGGGCCTCTCCGCCTCGGGCCCGGGCGCTCCGGGACACGGTGGAGTGGGGCTCGGGCTGGGCAGAGCAAGGGGCAGGTGGGTGCTGCCGCTCCAGGCCCTGTGGCTGCCTTGGGCAGACGGGACTCCGGGACTGGATCGCCCCCCGAGGGCAGTGCCCCGGACGGGCTTTGGACCCCCGTGTAGAGGCCACCCGCTGTTGAGGAGGGGTGCCCTCGCGGTCATAGCTTTCGGCGACAACCAGTGGCCCGGGCTGGTTGCTCCGGAGAGGAGGTTCGTGGCCACTCCTCTTCCGATCCACCCACGTGTGGCCTGACTCACCAGCTCTGCCACCACGCCCCACCGCAGCCTCAGAATCTCCTCCAGAGTTAGGGTTACGTCCTCAGTATGCCAAAAGTTACGCTAAGTCAACAAGGGAAAGAAAGGTGGCATAACGCCACGGGAACAGTTGGTCCAGTGCCCAGATGGGTGGTGCGGGGGCGTCACGTGGCCCTTGGAAAGGGTACAAAGCTGGGCGTGGCATCTGGGTCCTTTGGCTTAACTCTTGGGTATGTAGACACCGGTGGCGAAGCTCGAAGGTGACGTGGGGGTCCAGAGCTGTGCCTCCCATCCCGCTACGCAGTCCTGCCCTTCCCGGGCCCCCTGAAGTGTGCCAGCCTCTGCTGGGAGGGTAGCCGTGCGGGAGGGCAGGGTGCCCCCGAGGGCAGTGAGCCTCTGGCCCGCCCTGACCCCCACGGAACCCCAGGGCAGCAGGGGGAGGTCCCCGGTCTCCTCAGAGGAAATGCAGTTCCCCAGTGACACGGTGACGGTCACGGCACTTGGCTTCTCATCCCCTCGGGCAGGACCGGGAGGCCCTAGAGAAGGAGCGTGATTGGGGGCAGGGGGCAGCTGGCGCTCCCTCCTGGCGGGCGGGGTCCTTGCCCTGGCTGACATTGTGGGAAGGTTAGGGGATGAGGGGGCAGTGAGTCCAGGGGCCTCTGGAGGCACGACTCATGCACGGAGCAGGTCCTCGGACCCCTGCGCAGCCCTCTGCAGCAAGCATTCGCATCCCGCTTGCGCAAATGAGGAAACCAGGCTGCGGGCATTTGAGACCCCACAAGTCATGAAACGGTCGCTCCCCATTCCTCCAAACCTAGCCCCTCACCCTGCCCCCCCCACCTGCCCCAGATCCCGGAAAGTACCAGTCATCGTTCTGTCTCTCTGGATCGGCCTATGTGGGACACTTTCCGAGAGTGGAATCCTACAACAGGCGGCCTTCTGTGTCTGGCTTCGTTCGGGCAGAGATTTCAGGTGCTCCCGTGTTAGGGCAGGACTCAGTGCTTCCTCCCTTTTGTTAGACGTGGGGGGAGCGCAGCAAGTATCCCCCAAACCGACACCAGGAAACGGAGCCGGCCACCCCACAGCGCTAACTCCGTGTGCTCAGGGGGTCTCCCTGTCAGGATGCCCAGCAGACGATGATCCTTGCTGAACACGTCGGAGGCCAAAGGCGGATCCGTGCTGTCCCCGCTGCTACAGCTTTGCGGGCGTGTGGGGTGTCTGGTCCCACACTGTATTGATTGATTAATTAGTTAATTGATTGATTTTTTAAGGATTTTATTTACTTGACAGAGAGAGACACAGTGAGAGAGGGAACACAAGCAGGGGGAGTGGGAGAGGGAGAAGCAGGCTTCCCGCCGAGCAGGGAGCCTGATGTGGGGCTCAATCCCAGGACCCTGGGATCATGGCCTGAGCCAAAGGCAGCTGCTTAACGACTGAGCCCCCCAGACGCCCCCCAGTCCCACATTGTATTGAGTCACGTCCCCCGTGATGGACGTCGATGCCGGACGCACTCTTCGGCTGTTGTGAGTCAAGCTGCCGCAAACAGCCGTGTTTGAGCTTTGGTGCGGGAGTCTGTTCACCGTCAATCCATCCATTTTTCATTGCCTTAAACCCTCTCTACGGTTCTAAGTATTTCGAACCCAAGGTACTGTCACCCCTCTTTTGACTAAGACTTGTCAAAAAGTGTCAAAACCAAGAAAACCATAGCCTTGTTCTGGATGACAAGGCCGAACTTAAAACACTTCCTTTTGGCGGTTTGTCTTTTTTTTTTTTCTCTCTCAGAGATGGGGGAGATAGTTCTAAATCTGACAAGTCAGTGGGAAGCGGAATTCAAGCTGAGCAGGACCGGGGCTGTCGGCCCCCAGCTCGAGAGCCCCAGGCTGCGGTCGGCAGAGCAGAAACCGTGCTGCTCTGAGGACACTCACCCTGCCCCAGGCTGCACCATCAGGTGGGGAGCCTGAAGGGCTCCGTAAGAATCTGGGGTTTGCTCCTTGACCTGCTTCTACTCTCGCTGGGACCTGACCCCCCACTTTACACGTGCCTCAGAACGCACATAGTGTCTGTCCTCCCTGGAAGGACAAGGAGCCCCCGATCCCGTGAGAAGTTTCCAGCACAATGGGCAACACCTAAGGAAGGACCAGGCTAGACGCCTCCACACCGAGATCCCTGGGCCCCAAGCAATGATTGTTTTATGGACATCAGGGCCCTTGTTCTGGTTCTAACCAGTTCCCGAGGGGACATGTACACCGGACCATGATCCTGGATGAAAACCCCAGACCCTGAGCAAAGAGACTCTCCTTTCCTTTCTGGATCTCCCAGACGCTGCCCGTACCTGCCCTCTCTGCCTTCAGTAAATTCTGCTCCCCTCCCGCCGGCTCATGTGGGGTTTCTATCCTGCCCAGTGCTGGGGACCCACTGGGCTGGTGCTGCGGGTCCCCCTCTGGGTTCTCGGACAGGCCTGCCTGCATCTACCAAATGTGCCTACAGGTGGGAAGAATCCAAATCTCCCCCCTTCTGTCTGCTTTGACGGTCAGGTCTTCCCGGAAGCTGGGGCTCCTCAGCTCCGATCACGTTTCATTCTTTTAAAAGATTCACGACATTGTGCACGTGAAGCTAATATGAGACTGTATGTTAACTGCTGGATTTAAAATAAAATAGAAGCTGGGGAAAGGCGGTGTCCCGCTTGGCTCTCCCACTCCTGCAGCAGCTTGTCCTCACAGTAGCCTTCTTTCAGAGGAAGCAAGTCCTCCTTCCCCTGGGGTTGCCAGAGTCTTCCGGACCAGGCTCAGGCTCAGTCACGCGGAGGTCCTTCCATTGTTTCCTCTCTGATTCTGCCCCAGGGATAGAGCGTTGGAAGAGAGCAAGCTTCCAAGCAGTTCTAGTGTTCAGTGTCTGATTCATCCATTCAAGGCAGGAATGTGTGCTGGGTGTGGTCCCGCCTTGGATTCCTGGGAAGTCCCTCCCTGCTGCCAAGTGGCCTTGCCCTGCAGGAGGCCCGCCCTGGGGGGCATCCGGCCCCGCACACCTGTGGAGAGAGTGGCCCCCAAAGTGGGCTGCGCTGGTGGCTTCGCTTCTGGGTGTGATGGTCCCACTCTGCAGAGCCCGATTGCCCCGAGATGGTGGGATACGACAGCCCATCCCATCAGGCTTCTGCCCAGACCTTAGTAGTTCTAACGGGTTGTGGTTTGTGTGGTGGGATCTCTACCGTGGTCTGGGGTAAGATGATGACAGCTCTGAACACAGAGAATTTCGCTGCTTCTGCCCAATTTGGATGCCTTTTCTTTATTCTGTTGCCCATCGCTCTGGCTGACGTCTGGCCTTTTAAGCAGAGAGGGCGCAGTGCTTTGCTGTGCCCGCAGACACACCGCGGTTTCTTCTAGGAAGAAACCTTATTCATTAGGGCACATGCTGACTCATGTTGCGGCAGGGCCCGAAACTAGAAAAGCCTGGTTTTCTCGGGCTGACTGAGGCCCGAGCGAGCCCCGAGGCCGCGTCCCTACAGGGCAGGTTGGCGGGCCCGGGCCCACTTCCCGCACGCGGCGCGCAGCTCGGGGGAAGGCGGGCGCAGGAGCCAGGACCGGCGGCCCGGGTCACCGGACACCGCACCAACGCTGGCGCGGCCGGGAAGCAGAGCTAAGGCACCGCGGCCGGACCACCCGGCTGGCGCTGAGCCGCAGACCGGACGTTCAGAGGGCACGGAATCGGGGGGCCCGGCGGGGGCGCGCGGACGATGGACGCTCCCTGGTGGGTTTTCTGAAACGACCGAGCAGGGACGCCGCAGGGGCGGCCCATTCGGGCCCCTGTCGTCTAGAGAGCTGCTTTCCGCTGTCACCTTCACTCCACGGACGATCACCTCGCTCTTCGGTGTCCGGCTCCTGCGCGCGGGCTCCCTCTCTCACCGATCCAGAAGCCAGAGAGACCGCGCACGCGCGGACGACGACACGGGGGCGAGGGCAGAAGGAGGAGCCCCGCCCACGAAGGACCCGGATGGGAGAGCAGCCTCGGGACCGGGAGACCTGCCCCGGCGGGCGCTTGGGGATGACGTAAGGGAAACGTTCTGCGGCCCTTCTAAGGAGAGAATGGGCGTCGGGGTCCGCCCCCTCACGCTGCGCGGGCCAATAGGAACGCAAGCCCGGCCCGCGGCGAGGGCCGGGCGCAGATTGCGGCGCATAAATAGGACCGGCCGAAACCGCCTTGCAGTTTCCTGTCAGCGGCGGCTACGATGTGGGTCGGCTGGGTGCCCCTGTGCGTTCTGTGGCCGGGCGCCCTGCCGCTGCTTCGCGGAGCGTCGGTGAGCCGTGCGGGGCCGCGGGGACAGGCCTGGGCAGGGGGAGGCCGCGGGGGAGGCGCGTGCGGCGGCCGGGAAGGGGGCGGGGTGCGGGGAAGGTGGGGGGGCGGGGAGTGGGGGCAGGGCGGCCGCGGCACCTGGTGCGGACCTGGAGGGGGACGGGGAAGGCGGGGGGCGGGGAGTGGGGGACCCCGGAGGGAGCGGGCGGCCGCGGCGCGGGGAGCGGTCCCGGAGACGCCGCGGGCCCGGGCATGCCGGCGGCGGGCGGGGAAGCGTCCCGGAGGTGCGGGAGCGGCCGGGAGGGGGGCGGCGGGCGGTGCAGGTCGTGCGCGCGGAGCACGGAGTTCGGTGGCCGCCGGGCTCCCGGGCTCCTGTGCGGCGAGCGTGAGTCACGGCGGCCGAGGGCGCGCGGTGCCGGCGCTCGGGTGTTCGCGGTGGCTGGAGACGCGCGCGAGTTGGCGAGTTTGCTTGCGGCCGGGGTCGGCGGTGCGGCTCTCACGGACGGGGAAACGGGCGGGGGGCGCGGGGCGGGGAGGGAGGCCGCGCGAATTTAGGGAGACCGGGATTGCTCTCCCTCCGGCCCCAGGGTGCAGGCTCGAGTGCCGCCCCTCCCCGAGGCTGCTCACGTCGGGCTGGGCGCTCCAGCCCGCGTCCTCTTTCTGCCTGTGAAGGATGGGAGGCCCGGGCCCTCCGCCCCCAGCGACTTCCAGAGTTTCCTGGAGGCTGGTGTGGCTTGCTGTATTTCTCCGTTGAAAAGGATGTCTTTTCTGATTTTAGTACTTGTATTTTCATTTACTTATTTTTTATTTTCTTAAAGTTTATTTTATTTAAATTCAATTCATTGACAAATGGTGTATTACTGGTTTGGGGGGCAGAGTTCAGTGATTGATGGGTCGCCTGTCACACCCAGTGTTCATTCCATCTCCTGCCCTCCTTAATGCCTATCACCCCGTCCCCCCAGCCCCCCGCCCGCCTCCCCTCCAGCAACCGTGTTTGTCTCCTAGAGTTAAGAGTCTCCTGTAGTTTGTCTCCCTCTCCGATTTCGTGTTCTCTTTCCCTCCCTTCCCCTATGCTCCTGTTTTGTTTTTTTTAATTCCACACAAGAGTGAAATTGTATGATCATTGTCTTTCTCTGATTGACTTATTTCACTTAGCGTAATATCCACTAGTTCCATCCCTGCTGTTGTAATGGTTAAGATTTTTTTTTTTTCCTGAAAGCTGAGTAATTTTCATCGTATCTATACTACGTCACTTCTCTTAATTTGTCTATGGCCATCTGGGCTCTTTCCGATGTTTGACTTGTGGATATTGCTGCTGTAAACATTGGGGGGGCGCATGCCCCTTTAGATCACTCCATTTGTGTCTTTTGGGTAAATAGTAGTGCAACTGTTGGGTCGTAGGGTAGCTCTATATTGAACTCTTTGAGGAACCTCTTTACAGTCATTTAATTTTAGCAAAAATTTATTTTTTATTCATTTATTTATTTCTTAAGATTTTATTTATCTGAGAGAGAGAGACCGCGCGCGTGTGCACATGCATGCGCAGCAGGGGAAGAGCAAAGAGAGAGAAGCAGACTCCCCGCTGAGCAGGGAGCCCAGTGTGTGGAGCTGGGTCCTGAAACTTCGGGATCATGACCTGAGGCGAAGGCGGATGCTTCACTGACTGAGCCACCCAGGCGCCCCTGATTTATTTTAGAGAGAGGGAGAGACCAGAGCAGGAGGAGAAAGAATTGGAGCAGACTCTGTGAGCTGAGCACAGAGCCTGTCACAGGGTTTGATCTCAGAACCCCGACCTGAGCCAGAACCCAGAGTCAGATGCTCAACCGACTGAGCCACCTAGGTGCCCCTGATTTTAGTGCTTGTGAATAATGGTCAGTGTGTCAATGGGAGGTTGCTCGTGCAATTCCCGACTTGAGTCCAGTCTTGGTGTCTTGCTGCCGGGAGGGCGTTTGTACCTGACACCTTAGACATGCCCTCTGCCCAGGGGCTGCCTGCTTCTGCCTGTGCATTTGCCCGGTGTACATAAGCGCATTGTTCCAGAGAAGTTCAGAATGAGATCTGCCAGGTCCGACGGCTTGTCATTTTCTCTGTCGTCCTCGTATTTCTGCCTCCCACGCTGGTGCCTCGAAGCTTCCCGGATGGGGGGACCTTTTGTGCCTTCTGGTCAAGCATGGGTGGTGATGTCTGCGAGACCACTTGGACGCGCTGAAAAGCTTGCTCCAGAGAGCCTTTCTTTCTCTCCTTTTTTATTGTGAGTTTCATTGTTTTTTTTTTGTGGCGAATGTTGCACCGCGTGCCTGTACCGCATGTGCCTTACGCGTTCATCTATCGTCCGTGGACTCTGGCTGCTTCCATACCGTGGCGGTTGTGAATGACGCTGCCGGGGACTCGGGCGCGCGTGGGTCTTCTCAAACGGGCGAGGTTAGTACCCAGAGTCGACCTGCTGGGTCATAGGGCAGTTCTGTTTTTAGGTGCGTGAGGAACCTCCTGAGTGTTTCCCAGAGGAGCTGCCCCCATCTGTATGCCCGCCAGCAGTGCGGGCGGGTTCCCTTTTCTCCCCGTCCTCACCGACACTGCTGATTTCTTGTCTCTTTGATTGCCGCTGTTCTGACAGGTGCCAGGCGATATCTCACTGTGGTTTTGATTTGCATGTCCGTGATGATGAGTGATGTGGAGCATCTTTTCTCGGGTTTGATGATAATCTGCGTCTTCTTTGGAAAAATGTCTGCTTGGGTCCTCTGCCTGTGTTTTCATCTGGTCGTTTGTTTTTTTGTTACGGGGTTGTATGAGTTCTTTATCTGTTTTGGGTGTTAAGCTCTTGTTGGATATATCGTTTGCAAGTATCTTCTCTCCCATTCAGTCGATGGCCACTCTGGCCACTCCCTTTTGGCGATGGTTTCCTTTGCTGTGCAGAAGCAGAGAGCCTTTGCTTCCATGAAACTTGGTCGTGCACCAGAATGTGTTGCTCGGTGCTTATTCGGGGTCCGTTCTTCCGTCAGCCTCTCGTCATACAGGCTGAAGCTTCCGGGTGGGGAGAACTAGGCACCTGCGCCTTCTGGAAATAGCCCGCCGGCCTGCCTTCGAGGGTGCGGGGGAAATGCCTCTCTTCTAAGCGCGGCCGCGTTACAGCCACTGGGCTCAGGCTTCTCAGGACCCCTTCCAGGGCTTTTTCAAGGCAGGCGGGGTGGTTGGTGACTCCTCCACAGTCCTTCCCAGGACCTTCCACTCCGTGAGGCTGGGGTTGCCGGGAGGGAGGTGCTCACTTCAGATCGGTGGCAGTTCTTGTTCCCTGAAGGGTTTAGCTTCTTGCAGGCTCTTCGAGTGCTGGGGGTCTGCAAATGCTGGATGGCTGTGGCTCCCACATGGCATTGCAACTCTTTAGGGATTTCTTGGCACAGAAGTGAAGGGGTGGGGGGGACTTGCAGCCTGAGGGGACGCTGGCAGGGGCCCGAGGGGAGGGCAGAGAGCAGGGGGACTCCTGGCTGGGGCAAACCCCATGGGGGTGGGGGACATTGCTGCCTGTAGGTGGGCCACGGGTGGGACCATGGGGGACCCTTAGTCATCTGCAAGGAAGGTGCCTGCCGATGGGGGTGAGTCGGGTGGTCGTGTCTAGTGTAAAATGATGGAGACCCCCACGTAACTCAGGACGTGCGGTGAAGAATAGTTGGATGTGGTCTTTCTGAAAAAGGAAATATCCGTGCAAGAGCAAACCATGCCGAAATACAAGCATTTCCGATAAAGAAAGAATGGGACCCTGTGCTTGGTTCCGGCTTGTCCACCCACTTCACATTGTAGTATCCCAGCTCTGGGTCCAGGAAAACTTATTCACAAAAGCTTGCAGTCGTCCGCTGATGCAATTTTTTAAAAATATTGCATCATGTAGTTTCATCTTCGTTGCTGAGTTTGGGGGGTGGGCTTCCGTTTTTCCCCACCCTTGTCGTGGGCCTGGGTGGTCAGGGCACATAGGAAGGGCCCCCAGTGTGCCACCGGGATGCAGCCGAGACCCCCCTCCCCAGCCCCACTGTCCTTCTGGCTGGGGGGTGGGGGCGCTGTGTTCTGGCATCCCCAGAGCCGGACACTGGGCTGAACACATGGCAGAGTTGGGGTGTCGGAGGGGGCGGGGGGGACGGGGGGCCTGGGGCTGGAGTGGCTGGGGGACAGGATATGACTTCTTTTACTGTTCTTTGCCACTTGGAGCGTCCCCTTGCTGGCTGAGCCGGTGAGCCTCAGCCAGACAGAAGGAAATGGCCTCCATTATGTTCTTGACCAGGCTGAGTTCCTGAAAGGAAAGCCTCTTTCCTCTTGTCGTGACAGTTTTTTTCTTTTTTTGCAAGGCTTTTAATTTTTCACGTTTCATTTTGAAATATTGCTGGACTTTTGAAGTTACGGAAATAGTGCAGGTGGTTGTGCGACAGCGTTGATGGGCTGGATGCCGCATATTGTACACTTTCACGTGGTTCCTTCTGAGGGGCGTGCATGTTAGCCCATGAAAAAGAGAAAACGATCCCCCCCCAATAAAAAACCAGCTCCTGCAA
Source organism: Potos flavus (assembly GCA_028534135.1). Taxonomy (NCBI): domain Eukaryota; kingdom Metazoa; phylum Chordata; class Mammalia; order Carnivora; family Procyonidae; genus Potos; species Potos flavus. The sequence continues at coordinate 95,715,812 of CM052884.1, forward strand.
ACTAAAGCAGCAGAGTAAGAGCACTGGTAGAGACCGTGCAGATCTCTAGAGGGCGCTGTCTGCACCGCCCGCTCTGAACCAGGGGCGAACCTTGAAGCAGGTGCTGTCTTTGGGTCCCCAGACTCCCTTCCAGTCATCTGCTGTCCCACCCCTGTCCTCAGGCTGAGGTGTTCTCGGTCTTTCTTCTCTTCCGTGATCTCCACATGCTCATAGAGTACTGACCCATCGTTTAGTAGGATGTTTCTCAATTCGGGTCTCTGCACTGGCTTTTTGAGAGTAAATTTGCGTTTGGCATTTTTGGCAAAAATACCATAGAAGTGACTCTCTGTCCTTCCAGCTGCGCCATCTCAAAATACACACGACATGACATCCATTTGTTCCTTCACTGGGGACGATAACTTTGGTGACAGTTCAGGTGGTGTTTGCCACAGTAAAGTTAATATTTTCTCCGTCTGTAATTAACAGGTGTCTTGATGGGAGTTGCCTTTGAAACTATGTAAATATTCTATTTCCCAGGAGCTGTCATTCAGGAGTGTGGGTTTACTGATAGATTGTTACCTAAAACATTTGTCACCGTAGGGTTTGCATGGAATTTTCTTCCTTCAGCCCATCCAAATATTTATCTGTTACTTTTTGTTTTGCCCAAGTTAAGATGTAACTGAAACCAATAAAAAGAAAACCCGAAATCTCATCAGTTTTCCTGGGAAGGAAAAAAGGAAGGTGGAGACAAGGAATAAAGGAAGCAAAAGCCAGGAAGGAAAGAAAAAGGGACTCAAAGAGAAAGTGGGATATTAAAAACACAGCATAAGGTGGCAGAAGGAAACCTAGGTACGTTGGTGGTTCAGTACCTGCAAATAGGTCGAGCTCCTTTCTGAATGATGAGGTTGGCGAAGAAGGGAAAATCTGGCGAGGTGGGGTTTTCAGAGCTCTGCCTGAAAGAAAGCAGCACGGCCGGGCGGGAGGCAGACAGGGTGAAGGTAGATGGCAGGCTCTTGTCTAGAGATAGCAGGAGTGCCGTCAGCACGATCCGGCAAGAGAGTCCTGCCGTTCTGCGCGTGCCAGGAGCGGCCGCGACTAGCTGCTTTGGGGTGCGGATGAATGTCGCCACGCGGGCAGGCTCGCATCCGGATTTCAGCAGAAGCCCCGGGTGCTCGGCGTCACTGTAGCGCTCATGAAATCACACGCATCCCACCGTGTGGCCTCAGCATACAAGTCACAGAAACTGACGTAGCTGGTGAAATCTACAAATGCACGCAGGTGGTGGGAGGTTCTGTACCTCAGAGGGCAGCAGACTGAGCGCACACAGTAAGGATGGAAACCCTAGGGCCACGTTCCGAGGGGGCCTCGGTGTGTGCACGCAGGTAGCAGGTGCACGCGCTCCATCCCCTGTTCCCAGGCAGCGGGTGATGTGCTTTCGTGACACGTGTACACGTGGCTGCTGAACCAATGAACTAGAACAAGAGCAAGTCCTCGGGGCGCCTGGTGCCTCAGTCCTTTGAGCGTCTGACTGTTGGGTTCGGCTCAGGTCACGATCTCCGAGTCGTGGGATCGAACCCCGTGTCGGGCTCTGCACTCAGCTGGCAGTCTGCTTGGGGTTCTCTCTCCCTCTCCTCCCTCTCCTCCTGCTGCTACACTCTCTCTGAAATAAAGACATAAATCATAAAAAAAAAAAAAAAGCAATACTTAGTCCCAAAGGATTCCGTTGTGGCCGGCCAGTAGGTTAGACAGCCACAGTAGGGACAGTGGAGCAGACCACATGTGTCGGGAAATGAAAGAACATTTCCCCCAGAGTAACGGTGCTCCGGATTCCCAGTCCCAAAGCGCAGAGATGCGTAGGAAGCTCCCAAGATCCGCTCCCCCAACAACGCCCACCCCCGCGAGATGGCGGGGGCCTGTCCACCTGTGTGCTTGCTTGTGTCCCGCTAGAGGACGTGTGTGGCTCCATGTGCAGCAGAGGCTTCTCTTGACGACCTCCATGTCCTTTTGTGACCGAAGGTGCCTCTGCCAGGCGGTGAGCCTGACTGCGATGCGGATGAGTACAGGCCTGAAGATCTCGAGCTGTGTTGCAAGCGGTGTCCCGCTGGTGAGTCCCAGGGTAGCTTCTGGAGCCGTGCAGGGCGGCCCTCCCAAGCTGGAGAAGGGAGGCCGTGGGCCCTGGGAGCAGAGCCGGATGCTGGCGCTGGAGGCCAGGTGGGGAGACCCCGCTGGCTCAGGTGGGTGGACCTCTGCTTGGCCGCCGGCCACCCTGTCTTTGCCCCCGCGGTGGGGGGCTCTCAAATGGACAGGGTTGTGGGCTTGTTTTGTTGGGGGAGGTACCTTGAGGAGGATGGAGGACGACACGGGGGTACATGGCCAGGGGGATGCTCCCAGCGGCCCTCCCGTTGGGGTGACTGCAGGCACCTGAGGAAGGGGGGTCCTCGTGGGGCAGGGGCGAGCCCCATCCTCAGGCACAGTACGTCCACGGAGGCTCCTTCACCTTCGTGAGGGTTCTCTGAATGAGCCGCATAGCGCAGGTGGGGGCTGCAGGCCCCAGTGCCCCCTCTGCCCACCCCCCACGCCACGTACCTGCTCTCCGCTCGCAGACGGATGTGCACACGCTCTCTGTGAGAGTTCCTTCACAGATCCCCTCTGCGCGGGGGCCGACCACGTCCCCCTCCCCGTCACCACCGGCGTCCCCCACTCCCCCCACGCTCTCGGCCACTGCTGGGCTCCTGTTTTGGGGCCTGAAGATCCACACCTGGACCACTCACCCCACATGCTCCCGGCACACCTATATATATACCCCACGCACGTGTGCGTCCGCACCTTTGAGCACCTGCACCCTCACACACGCACCGCCTGTGTGGGCATGAAGGACACACAGGTGCTTCACCTGGAAACCTTGTGACCTCAGCCCCTGAGCCACATGCGGGTGGCGACAAGCTCCTCCCAGCGAGGTGTGATCGGTTCAGCTACAGCCTTTGCCGGAGGCAAGCGCTAGACCAGGGGCACTCCTCTGGGGGACTGGTCAGGACCTCCGTCTCTAGAGCCCTGGGGTTCCCTGGACAGGAGCTGGAAGGTGTGCGGCCCACCCCGGCAAGCTGGGGCTGGCTCTCGGGGGGCTCCGGCGTGTGTGCTCAGAACTGTGTGCTGACATGCGTTCCCAGATATCGCCAAAAGCCGTGGGCATCAGGTCCCCCGTGCCCGGGACAGATGTGGCCAAGTGTCAGTAAAGAATGTTTGAAGGAGGTAGATGGTGAGGGCTGGTCCTCAAGTACAGTCCTCGGGGGTCGGGTCGGGTGCCCTCGGGGCTCCCACCTCACCTCTCCGCCCCCCCCCCCCTCGTAGGTTCTCACGTCAGCAGACACTGTCGCGTAAACCATGGTGTTCCACTATGTAACCCGTGCGAACCCGGAAGCTTCCTCGCTTACCGAAATGGGGAGACCAGCTGCCAGCCGTGCACCGAGTGTCGGGCGGGTACGTGAGCCCCAGTCCAGCCCATTGGAAAACAGCCCCCTCGCCTGGGCTTGTCGGGGTTGGCCCCGATGGAATTAGGCTCAATGACAGAGCTGCCGGACTACCAGTCACGGGGTGTCCTTACCGTGACGATGTGTGCATGTGGTGAAAGGATCAGCCTACAGGGAATCAGGACTGTAGAGACGCTCTGTGCAGGAAAAAATACACAGAAATTTATCTCTGTTTCTAAGTGTGAGCAACAAATTATTTTAAAAGATGTAATTCTTTAGGAAGTATCATCTGCATTGAAAAGAAAAAAATAAAATAATATAAAATATCTTATAAAAAATAAGATATTTTGAGATAATTCAAGTAAAGGATGTTTAAAATGTTCATGTGAACAAAGTTTAAGAAAATCTACATATCCAGGGATGATCCGGCCCTTGTCATGCCCTGCCGGCCGCGTCCGGTTTCGGGAAGCGGGAGAATGCAGGGATGGGCTGCAGAGGGCTGATCCCGGGCTGTGAGTGGGACGTGGTCCCCAGCGGGGAGGGTAGTCCCGTTTTGTTATCATCTGTACGTGGGATGCTGTTCTTGGTCTCGGGGCACCGCGGAAGGGATGGGTGGGGGGGGTGGTTGTCAGCACATCCGCGGTGGGTGTTGCTGGAGGAGGGCCCCTCTGTGGACCATTCTCGCTCTGAGCTTTCTTTCCCGTGGCATCCCTGGCGGCGCTGTGCCCTTCTATGGGGCCGACAAGGAGAAGGGAGCCACAGGAGTGGTTCCAGAGCAGGTGGCCCTGGCCCTTCGGCCCGGATACAGGGTTGAGGTCTGGCTGTCGGCCCTCCTCCACCCCTGCATAGAAGGGTGGGGAAGGATTGGTTCCACGGGCGTGGTTCCACTGGGCGCGACCCGGTGTGGGCGGGATGGTTCTGTCCCCCAGGCTGACCCTCAGCCTTCCCTCTACAGACCAGGAGGTGGTGGCAGCCTGCACACAGACCAGCGACCAGCAATGCCAGTGCAAGACGGGGAAGTTCTACTGCAACTCATCGAGCTGTGTGGAGAATTGCTTCCGGTGTCACAGGTGCTGGGGGCGTGGATGTGGGCCCCTCCTGCACTCACGGTGCCTCAGACCTGGAGCCCCCAGCAGGGGTGGAGTCCTGCGAGAGGGGCAGAGGGCATGGGAGAGGACCGGTCTCTGGAGCAGAGGCCCGGGGAGGGGAGGAGGGAGCCATCGAGGGTTCCGGGGGAAGGGAGGCCTAGGCAGATGGAATGCTGCAGAGCAGCGTGATCGCTGCGCTGCGAGTGACCTGTGGCTGCTGTCGCTGGGCCACAACTGGGCGCTTGGGAGGAAACCAACAGAAGTGTGTTCCCTCACAGTTCTGGAGACCAAAAGTCTGAACCCAGGGGTCAGCAGGGCCTTGCTCCCTCCGCAGACTCTAGGGGAGGACGCTGCCTCGCCTCTTCGAGCCTCTGATGTTGCCATCACTCCTCGGGGCTCCTCGGCTTACCTGTTGTGTCTGCTTCTGTCTTTATGAGGTGGCTTCGCGTGTTTGTGTTTCTCTGTCTTCACACGGACTTTTCTCTGTCCCAGTACACTGCCCTCCTGCAAGGACACCGGTCATGGATGAAGGCCCACCGTAGTTTGGTGTGACCTCATCCGTCATGTGAGCATCCCTGCAGACAGTCTTCCGAGGCTCCGGGTGGGTGTGGATCTGGGAGGGCCTTCTGGGGGCGGCGGCAGTGACAGAGCCACTAACAAAATAGCTGCCGTTTGTGAGGCACGTTGTAAACTGACGTGCCCCAGTTTGTGCTGAACGGTAGCTTCGTGCACCTGCAAGTCCAAGGTCAGGAGCACTTTCAGGTGAGGTTCGATCAAGGCTCTGGCTTCTCTGTATCTCCTCGCATGTCGCCTTTTGCGAGGGCTTCAGCTTCGGGCTGACTTCTTTCTTGCGGGAGCTAGAGCTGCAGGTAAGGAGGGCCAGTCCTCCCAGCACATACAGTGCTATCCAGGACCAGGGCTCCCCCACCCCACGGGTCCCAGAGCGTGGGACGGAGCTTTTCTCTGCAGTGTACCAGTTTGGGCCCGACATCGCAGATTGCCAGGCAGTGACTGGACGAAGGCTGGCAGCCATCCTCGGAGCTGGGGCTCCTAACCCCTGACCTGTGGGTGGTGAGGAGGAGGATGGGGGCCGTGTGCAGGCAGGGAGGGACAGTGCTTCGGGATTCCTCCTTCAGATGTCTTGGCGCTGTCCTCCGGTCCTGCAATGCCACCCACGATACGGTCTGTGACACGGACGCTGGTACAGAGACACCGGGTAAGAGACGGGTGCCCTCCCTTCCATCCAGGTCGGCCGACCTTCCCGGTGAAGGTGGGACATTTTGCAGGCCTAGGTGCCGTAGGACTGGCAGGAATGGGCGGTGGGGTGGATTTGGCCCAAGGGCCACGGTGCACAGCCCTCAGTCTTGAGTAAACAGACCTGCGTGGGCCGATGGGGAAGCTCCCTGCTGGCGTCGGGCGCCCCGCGGAGCAGGGGCCGAGGGGAGCGGCTGGCTTCTGTGAGGCCAGCGGTTTTCTCCCGGTTAGTTAGCTCCTCTTCCGACTCTCCCTTCGTGGGATCCCCAAAGCCAGGCCAGGTCCCTGCCTTCGGGGGCGCTCGGCTGGGCCCCTAGGCTTTGAGGTGTGCAGAAGCCGGGAGCCGAGCTGAGGCCCTAAGCCTTTGGGCCTCTTGTGTTCAGTGTCTGTGCGAGACTCATGCCCACTTTTCAGTTGAGTCGTAGGCAGGTTTCCTTTTTAGGTTTTTTTGTTTTGTTTTAAAGATTTTATTTATTTATTTGACAGAGAGAGATCACAAGTAGGCAGAGAGGCAGGCAGAGAGAGAGGGGGAAGCAGGCTCCCCACTGAGCAGAGATCCCGACGCGGGGCTCGATCCCAGGACCCTGAGACCATGACCTGAGCCAAACGCAGAGGCTTTAACCCATTGAGCCACCCAGGCGCCCCTCCTTCTTAGTTTTGATAGAGCGGGGTGCCAACTCCCCATGCAGTTGAAAATCCACTGAGAACCTTCGATCACCCCCAAAAGGTTCCTATGAATGGCCTCCTGTAGAATGAAGCCTCCTCGAGGACCCAGGCAGTTCCTCGTTTCCTTTGTTGTGTGTTAGACGTATCCCGTTTGCTGTGTTGTTACCGTAATGCAGGCTAGAGAGACAGTGGTACCGAGGAGATGACAAGGACCCGCAGACCCGCGAACGGTTCTGTACCGTACTTACTGAAACAGGCCGCATGGACGTGGTCCCTTGGCTTTGAACGCTGTGGTGTTGACGAGTCAGCTGTATTTGTAGCGGTGGTGAGGACGTACAGAATTAGGGGGCAGCCCCTTTGTGTGTCACTATCTCCTCCTCGGCGGGGTGCCTTCTCTTCTGACACTTGGGGTGTTTTGGTGGACGGGCCCTTCGCTTTCACGGGGTCCCTTTATCACTGTGTCCTGTATGGTCGGGGCTCGGGTGTCGTGCGAGAAATCTTCGCACACTTGAGGGTCTCTGTACGGTTTCTCCTTCCGGATTTTGTGCTGCAGCAAACCCGGCAGGGTGTGGGGTAGGAGGTCAGGGCTCGGAGTATTTTTCCCACTTGCACATACGCATGACCCAGGATTGTGTTTTGCAAAGACAGTCCCTTGCAGCTGCGGCCACTGTCCCTTGGTTGGACAGCAAGCACCCTGTCCCGTCTTGGTCCACGTCCACCTTCAGTTCCTTACGTCGGAGGGACAGGGTCCCCTCGCTCTTCCTCCGGGTCGTCCGGCTGCTCTGGGACGTTGGGGTGTCCGTTTTTGTGACTGCATCGGCTTGTAGATTTCCACGGAACATTTCGATGCGTGGAACTCGCACTTTTAAAGGATCTTTTAACTCCAAAGACAGAAGAACAAATTAGGAAGGGCCTAAGCAGAACAGGAAGAAAATCTTTGAGTCAAACGGCGGTATCACGTCAAAGACTTGCCCCGTCGTCCCTCCCTCGAAGCCCCGGCTGCCGGCGCAGATCACATCTGGGTGGCTGACCATCCGGGCTCTAACGGGCTTGGCCCGGCCCCCGTGTCCATGTGTCCATGTGTCCGGTCAGTGCTGCGATGTCACCAGGGTGAGACCAGGACACCCGAGTGGTTCTGCCAGCTTTCCCCCCGGGGTGGACCTGCCCGGTCCCTCGGGCCACCGTGGGTGGGTCTTGCTGCCGTCAGGCCCGGCCATCCTCTGCCTCCTGCTGGTGCGGGTGCAAAGGCAGAGCCACGTCCTGGGAAACCAGGACCTCTCTCTGCGCCTCTGGGCGTGCAGACCTCCTCCTGCCTCCTGCCGCCCGCGCAGGATCTCATGTCCTCTGAGTCCCGGGTCCTTGTCTGTGACACAGGAAGCATGAGCCTCTCCTGCTTCCCAGTAGGGACGTTCAGGACCGTGATCAGCGGGAGACAGGGCTTGGGGTCTGGAGTGACCACAGTGCCTCCGTCCCTCGCAGAGCGGGGACTTTTCTGTAGCTCATCACTTGAGCGAGGACCGTGTGCCTGTCCTTGCTCCACCCTTCTCTGTTCCGTTTCCTTCCAGGAAAAAAAACACCCAAGGATGTGTCAGACTCTGGGATTGTGAGAGTCTTCGTCGTCGTCGTCGTCGTCATCTTCTCCATCATCCTTACGGTTGTCATTGTCTTCGGTATTCTCTTTTATTGCTGTAAAAAGAAAGGTGAGTTAGCCATCATGCCAGGCTTGGAGACAGCAGTTCGGCAACCACATCACCCCCTGTGCTCACCTCCTGTGCTCATCCCCTGTGCTCACCTCCTGTGCTCACC
>CM052884.1:95724571-95740325 GCA_028534135.1 Potos flavus
CCCCCCCCCCCTTCCCTTAGCTGGTGCCTGGGCGGAACCTCGCCCCCTCCTGTCTGCAGCTGTGCTCTGGGGACAGGCAGGGCCCCGGGGCTGTTTCCGTTGGCGTCCTGCCTGGCAGCAAGCCGGGGTGGGCGGGAGAAGCTGGGGTACGCAGACACACACATGAAAGGCTTTCGGTTTTACGAAGGCTTTCATCTGGGACTCCACAGTGGCCATTGGGCTCTGCTTGGTCCCAGCGTTGTTACCCCACTTTACTGCCTGCCGCCTGGGAGGTTCAGGGAGCAGCTCTGCCCACCAGGGGCTCTGATGTCACCAGCGCGTGGTCCAGCGGTCCGAAGGCAGGCCCGGGACCAGCGCTGGGCCTTTTCCCACCGTCCAGCAAGCAGGGCTGGAGCTGCTGGCAAGACCAGAGATGGTCACCGGGATCCCTGTGTTTGGAGCAAACTTTCCATTGGAAAAATTGAGCTAGAGTTTTTCTGGTCTTGGGTGGTGAAAGTGACGTGTGAGTGTGCCAGCCTGCCCGTTCTGCAGGCTGCGTGTGTCCCTTTTGCTCTTGAGTGCTTTGGGCTTCCAAGTGGGGAGCTCTGACCACCTGGGTAACCCGTGATGTGGGAGGCACCCGCACGACGGGCTCGCTGGACCTCACCCGACAGGCGTGCCAGGATTCCAGCACAGTCCCCGCCTGCCCTAGAGCCTGGCAGGCCTGGGAAGTCCCCCCAGACGGCGGGGAAAGAGCAGCGTGTTCACAGCCCTGACTGCGGAGCCGGTGTGGCTGGCCTGGGCTCCCGGCTCAGCCCCTTTCTCGAAGCACAGAGGGGCCGGGCGGCCCATCTCAGACGACGTGGACCCTTAAGGGGTCGTCCCTCGGAAAGGGTTTAGAGCAGCAGCACCTGGCCCGGGACAGGCACTGTGGGTCTGGGTTGAAACCTGGAGCTTGTTTCTCTGTTCTTTTTTGTGTTTTAATGAAAGTGTGATTTTGCTTCATTTGTGAACATAAATGACATGTTGGTTTTTTCTTTTAATTGTTTTAGAAAATCAGGTTTTTGGAGCCTTGGTAAGAATTGGCCTGTTTTTGGAGCTTGATGTATAGATTAGAATTAAGCCCACAGGATGTTTGGACAGCTGATAGATTTTTCTAGTCCTGCATGGGCCCAGGGCACAGCGGGCCTGCTCTCCCTTTACTGCTGCCCCTCCCCACACCTGTCCTTATGCTTCCTCCAAGGTCGAGAATCTGTGATCATACCCTGAGGAAACAGGAAATAAAATCAAATAGGAAAGGCTGTGTGTGGGTACTAGAGTTGTAGATATGCTTGGTTTCCAGTTTTTGAAAGTTTTTTATTCCGATGGTTGGCTTCATCGAAAGTGACCATCTTCCCACGCTTTTTTTTTTTTTTTTTTAAGATTTTATTTATTTATTTGAGAGAGAGTGAGCAAGAGAGAGCGTGGACGAGCCAGGGGAGGGGCAGAAAAGCAGACTCCGTGCTCAGCGGAGAGCCGGACATGGGGCTCGATCCCAGACCTTTGGGCTCGTGACCTGAGCCAAAGCCGACCGCTCAGCCCAACCGACTGAGCCCCCCAGGTGCCTTCCCCAGGCTTTCCAAGGAGGTCCTCATTTAGAATAGTCTTCCCATTTCAGCTCTTCCTTAAGTAGACTCAGAACGTCTGTTCGGTTCCCCGCGATGGCACCGGGCGTGCAGCTTCTCGTGTGTCGCTCGAAGCTGCCGTCCCGTCCCGGGTTTGCCTGCTCTAGAAACAGCAGGTCTCGTCTCTGAGGGCGCCTGGATGGACGGAGCCCCTGTCACACGCCTCGCCCCGCAGGCTGCAGGCGGTCTTGGGTGGCTTTGTGTCAAACTTGCTGTTTAATTCTTTACGCTGCGCAATTCAAAGGGTCTTTGTAATCGTCTAGCTTGCGTCTCCCCCAGCGTGCGTCTCTTCCAGGCACCGGTCTAAGTACATCTGTTGTGGCCTTTCATCCCCAGAGCAGCCCCTTGTGGTCGGTACTGCCCTTACCTGCCAGGCCAGGGGACAACCCTGACGTTCTGAGAAGTTGTGTGATTTGTCCAGGGTCACACGGCTCGCTGGAGCCGGCTGCCAGCCCTGGCGGTTAGACCGCAGCGGAGATCTTGGCCGCCGTCCTGCGCTGCCTTCGATGACAATCTGAGGGATTCCATCAGAAGAACGACGAGAGCCCCCAGCCCCGGGTGTGCGCGACGGCGCACAGGGTAGAGCCGCGGCGCTTTGCTGTGTTTCCCGCAGAGAAATCAAGTGCACATATTTATAGACTACAAATATTTGCTTGTCTGTGAACTCGTGTTTCCGTGTTTCCGAGTGTTTACTTTTATCGAGGACTCGTAAGAGATGGTGCCCTCGGGGTGTCGCGGTGGCAGCGGCCTGCGATTCTAAGGAAAGCTCTGAAAGACACGGGAAGGTGAAAAGCCAGGTGAGAGCATTACAGCCCCAGCTCGGTGGGAGAGCGTCCCTGAGCAGCTCGCAAAGATTTACTTAGATGCTTCTCATTTGCTCACTAAGCGTACGTTGAGCCCCTGCTTTGCCAGGCCATGCGGGGCGCCCGGGAGCCCCCGGTACTCTGCTCCTGAGGGAGGGAGGGGCGGGCCAGATCCCAAAAGGAGTGCAGGCTGAGCCCCGGGGAGGAAAAAGGAGCTGGGTCTGCAAGGTCCTTGAGCACATCTTTGGAGTTTAGTTCTTGCCTTTGGGTTTTGGACAGATCACCTGCCCCTCCCCCACGTGCAGGAAGACAGTGGCAGCGGCGGCCTGAGAGGTGCTCGGGGACCAGGCTCGGGGACCAGGGCTGGTGCTGGGGGCGGGTGCTGTGGGGGTAGGAGCCAAGCACCCACGCTTTAGCCCGGTAGGGGACGATGGCCATGCCACTTCCCGGGACCTGCGCCCACGTCTGGGGGGCAAGGCGTGGCGCCTCGGGACACCCACGGATGAAGGATAGCCGGACTGCAGGGGCGGGAGGTGGGGAGAGGGGGCTGGGGGAGGCGTCCGGAGGCCTCGGCCTATGGAAGTGGGCGACACTCCCCCAGGTAGTGGAGAGCACGGGTGCGCACGCCTCTCTGCTCTCCAGGGTTCGATGCGGAGAAGGGACATGTTGGGAAGCCTTGTCCAGTCCCCTTTCGCTTGGGCAGCTGAGCGTCCCGACAGGGAACGGTGTGCAGGGGACCCCGGAGGAGGGGCTGTAGGAGGGCAACTGGGGGAGCCAGAAAAGTGTTGTGGAAGGGACGTTCCTTGTAGGGCTGGGTGCGCAGAGCACTGCAGGGTGTGGCCCGGGGTGGTCCTTATGCCAGGGATTGCGAGAGGGGTGCTGACCCCCCAGAGCCCCGGCTGCTCTTTGAAACACAGACAGACGTGGCCTGCGAGCTCCTGAGGAAGACAGGCCTGCTGTGAGGGGTCTGCCCTTGAGCAAGGGGGCTCTTGGCACACGGAGGTCTGCAGGCCCAGCACCGGGGCCCCTGGGGAGCTGCTGTAGGTACCCAGGCCGGGCCCACCTCACCTCCCAGGGGCTGATTCTGAAGGGCTCTGGTGGGCCCGGCCCGTGCCCTGGGCCTGGAGCAGAAGAGGAAGACAGAGGCAGGTTTAAAGGCTGGCGACAAGGGACCGAGGAGACGGAGAGGGGATGCGCTTAGTCCCGTCCGGACTGCGGTTCATTTTGTGTGGTTTTGGTTCGTTCCCTGTGCTGAGAGATCGCCTGGCTGTTTTGTCTGTGTGATCTCGGGAGAAGCTTTATAAAGGCTTTGGCGGTTTAAATTGGAGAAACTGGATGACAGATCGGTCTAAACTGGATACGCACGAATGACATTCCCGGGATCGGTAGGGGCCGCTCCCTTGGCGTGTGTCCGGGCGGCACCAGGCAGCAGACATCCCCCCGACCCCGACGCAGGGCGGGTGCCCGCCAGGTGCACAGCGAGGGCTGCCGCCGCCACCCGTGGGAACCCTGCTCGCCCACTGGGCCGTCTGGTCTCGCCTCGGGGCTGATGGCCAGACTGCAGTCCGGCCAGAACCCGCGACCGCTTCAGAGCTGACCTGCTTCCTGTCGGTTTCCCGCTCGCGTGCGGCCCCCGCAGTCAGCGCGGCGACGGCTCCCCGCAGCGTGGGAGTCTTCTGTGCGCCTGCCCGCCCCGAGAAGGTCCTGCGTGGGGATGGCGAGGCTGCTGCAGACGGCGCATGTTAAATGCGTGTGCAGTCCCGGGTGAACTCCCAGGGGCCGTCCTGATGATGACGCAGGGGCAAGTGGGATAATAAGTGGCAGACTGATTGGGGCTGGCCGGGCGCCAGGCGGTATTTTCAAGGTTGGCAAGTGTAATTTCACTGAGGCAGCAGTAGCTTTTACAAGGCGTGTGTTCTGAGCCTGTTTTATGGAGGCAGAGAGGAGCCCCAGCACCGGCCCCCCGGCACCGAGCCTCAGCACCGAGCCCCCCGGAGCTGAGCCCCCCCGCGCCGGCCCCCCGGCACCGAGCCTCAGCACCGAGCCCCCCAGCACCCCCATGGCTCGGTGCCTCAACCAGCCACCGCGCTGCAGCACAGGAGTTCCCTAAGTCCCTCACCAGCGCTCCAAAGCCAGCGTGGTGGATAGGACGTTTGACCTGTTGTTCTCGTTTTAAAAATAGTGTATGCTTATTGGAGGACACGTGGAAAACGAGGGAACTACCGATCAGCCCTAACCCCGCTCCTCGGGGATGGGCACCCAGCGTTCGGCGCAGGCCCGAGGGGTCTGCTCTGGTCAGTGGAGCACGTTCCGAGCAAGAGGAGTGTGTCCCTGTCTGCTTGCTCTGGGGGCGAGGGGCGGGCTGGGCCAGAGTGCTGCTGTCCTCACTCCGCTGCCGCCCTCCCAGGGCCAGTGGCACGGGGACCGCACAGGCGCCGGAGACGGGGAGTGCGGAGGGCCGCGCGGGGAGGATGGCGGACTGCAGGACCCCGGTCCCCGGCCCCGCCCGCACCTCCGCCAGGTCCTCGCGCTGAGCTTCCTGGACTTGATTTTCTTCAGCACAAGAGATTGTGCCGGCAGCCCCCCGGCAGCCCCCGACAGCGCCCTGACAGCCTCCTGGCAGCCCCCCGAAAGTCCCCCGGCAGCCCCCCGGCGGCCCCCTGGCGGCCCCCCGGCAGGGCGCTGAGCTTCGCAGGCGCGTTACCCGGTGAAGTTCAAGTTCCCTGGGAGGGAGGTGCGGAGCAGGAAGGGCTCAAGAAGCCAGATCCTTACCTAGAGGGAGGCTTTCCCGGCGCTCTCAGGCAGGCATGGCCTCTCTTCTCCCCGGGTTTCACCTCCAGCCTGATTCCCCGATTCCCCGCTGGGGCTGTGAGGCGGGGTCACAAGGGCAGGCCCCTCCGTAGCAGAGTGGGAGGCACAGACCGGGGCTGGTCTCCAGGTCTTTGAGCAACAGGGATGCGGGGCCTGTGGCCGTGGGGGCCGCTCCCCAGGAGCCCGCAGAGCCACCTGCTGGGGGGGGGCAGCGGGAGGGAGCGCCTCCGGCTCTGTCTCTGCTCCCTTTGACACTCCCAGCAGTGGCCGTGGACGCTGGCTTGTGCTCGCAGGTCTTGGGGAACGAGGGCAGCACCCCCTGCAGGCGTGCCCCTGTGGGCAGCAGGGCTCTGGCTGGGCAGGGCCTTCAGGGTTCAGAGCAGCTCTGACTCCGCCGACGGGAAACCTGGTTGCGGCCTCGTGCGCTGTGGGCGGGTGGCTTGCGCCCTGGGACAGGGTCCCCGAGGCCCTGACAGAGCGATGACCCCAGCCCCTCACGGGCGGTGCTGTACCATGAGTGCCCATCCTGCTGCTCGCTCACCCGTTCATGCAGCGAAGGCGTTGAGTGTCTAGAACATTCCGGGCTTAGTTCTAGATGCCGAGTGAATAAAGTAGGGTGTGGGGCAGCGTGAGGACAAAGAGAAGGCAGGAAGGGGGTCCAGCTCCGTTGGAACAGCATCCGGGGAGACCTGACACCGAGCAGAGCCCTGAGGAAGGGCAGGAGCCCGGCCACGTCTGGGGGTGCATTCCAGGGGCGCATTCCAGGCGGGACGAGAGACCCCAGAAAGAACAGGCCGCGCTCTTGTGGAGTGAGTGGGGGCCGAGGTCAGGCCTGGGGGGTCCCTGTGAGGTGCGGGGGTCCGGAGGACGGGGGCTGCCGTGATCTTGCCGCTGTGGGGGTCCAGCCGGGCTGCCCATGGGGGAGCCTGCGTCACAGACATGATGGGCTGGGCCCCTGCGTGGCAGCCGTGGTGACAAAGCTGTGCCTGTTCCTGAGGGTGCCTGGTGAGGGGCGGGGCTCCCGTCCAGACAGGAGGGTGTGGCTTCAGCCGGGGTCCCCTGAGCCAGAGCCCTCCTGGGGGCGCGCTGGGGAAGGAAGCACGTGGGCTTTGGGGAAAGCATGTGTTTGAAGCATAGCCATCATTCAAGGGCTCGAGGAGAGCTGTTCCCCCAGGCGCCCCCCCCTTGCTGTGCGCAAAGAGCTCGGGGCTCAGGACATCCCCGAGAAGCAGGCCATGTTGCGTTCCGGCCTCCTGGAGAGGGCTGTGGGCTTTCATCCTTGCTGGTGGCACCGCGTCCGGGAAGTCCGCGGGGACCGAGTGCAGAGGGGCCTTTGGTGCAGGCCCTGGCCCCCCACACGTGCTCTGCCGTCTGCTGTCAGGACTCGGACGGCTGCTCGGGTGGTCTGCTCCTGTGCCAGGCAGGCATGGACAGGGGCTGAGGGGCCGGGGGGCGTGGGGCGTGGCTGGGGAGGGCCACGTCCCCTCCCTGTCCAGAGCCGTCCTTGCTGTGGTCAGGCACGGTGACTCAGTGACCTTGTGGCGTGAGACAGCTAGCTTGGAAGGGCAGGTGCACCCGGCAGAGAGAGGGGACGGGCTCGTGCTTTCCTGCTCTGAGTAGGTCCCAGGCCAAGAGAGTGTCTGTGGAAGCAAATGAGCTGGTCCTTTTTCCACAGTTTGCTCAGAAAATTAAGGAAAAAAACCAAGTGGGATGACCAAGGCTTAGATGCAGCTCAGTCACCCTCACGGGCTGGGGCACCAGGCTCCCTCCCAAGGCTAAAGGGTCTTTGGTTTAGTGCCCCAGCCTGGCGCCTGCCTCCTGTTTTGGGGTGGGGCTGGGTCGGTGCCCCCCCAGCTCAGGCTTGGGGCGGCTCCTGGCCCTGAGACCCCCACCCCAGAGGTAGACACAGCTGGACATTACTTAGCGTGGTAAGAACAGGTTTTACCCAGTGACTGATACCGGGGACATGAAGGGGTGACAGGCGATGGCTCCCAGGGGAGAAGCAGGTGGGAGGGGTGGGGAGGTGAAAAAAATCACCCAGGGCTGGTGAGTGCCGAGGCCTCTCCAACCGGCTGTGCCTGCTGGTAGAGTTCTGTCCTCCCATGGAGACGGGAGAGGGGGCCCATCCTTCCTAATGATTCCGTGTCCGAGCAACAGCCGGCAGGTCGCCGGGAGTCCCTTCTGGGTTGGAGGGGATACATGCACACAAATGCTAGTCCCCCCAGTAATTGCTCTAAGGGGGGTGGGGGCTGTGATCCTCCCAGAAACACGGCCTGCAGCGGCTGGACGCCCCGTGCGTCCCACGTCCCCACCCGCCCTCGGCGCCCGCCGGGAGTGGGAGGTGTGCGGCTGCAGGCCTGGCAGGTGGTTCTCCTTCAGTGGAGGCGGGACGCACCGCTGACGTCGCCCGGAGGGTGCACAGTGCGGTGGCCCTCACGCCCTCCCGTTGCATGCAGCCACTGCTGCTGTCCCCTTCCACAGCTGTCCCGGCCCCAGCGGCCACGGGCCTGCTTCCGAGGTTCCGTCCCCGGGGAAGTCCTGCGAGGGTCTGGCCGCGGCCCGAGGCCCCGGGCCCTGACTCACGCCGTGCGCCTCTGTCTTTGCAGCTCTCGCCTACAGGTCCATCCTGAGCATTAGTGACGAGGCCGCCAGGGTGCAGGCCCTGAACGAGCACCTCAGCACGCGTAGCTATGTCCGGGGGTACTCCCTGTCCCAGGCGGACCTGGACGTGTTCAGGCAGCTCTCGGCCCCCCCCGCTGACACGCGCCTCTTCCACGTGGCTCGCTGGTTCAGGCACATGGAAGCGATCCTGGGTGGCCCCCGCGGCGGAGGCGAGCCCTGTGGGCGCCAAGCAAGTGAGTAGCAGAGGGACTCCTCAGCTGGTAGCACGGGTCCTGGCGGCGGCCACCCCCACGGCCGGGGCGCCGAGCTGCGCGGCGCTGGCTGGCGGGGGCAGCCCGTGCTCCTGTCACCGCACGCGGCCAAGTGGCCCGGCGGGCCGACCGGCGCCCCGAGTGGAGGTTAGGACGGACTCTGCCGAGGAGTCAGCCCTCGCGGGTCCAAACTGCCCATGGCCGCTGTAGCAGAGCCCAGGGGGAGCCACGGCGGGAGCCACGGCGGGAGCCATGGCAGGAGCCACGGCGGGAGCATGCCGCCCGGAGCAGGGAGGGGGTCCGGCGGGAGTCTGGCGTTCACTCTTCCCACGCGCTGCGGGGCGTGCGTGTTCCGCTGGGTTTAGAATGGTTAAATCCTAAAGCAATGTTAATGGACGTTGAAGCATCCGAAAACCCGAACAAAGTCATTTCTCAGCTTTGAGCTTGAGCTCCGGCCTGGGGTGCTGGCCTGCCTGGCGCTGAGACACCGGTTATTTTAGGGGTCCTTCTGGAAGGTCTTAGGGGCTCAGGCCCCGTGTGCTTTCTCTCCTGCGATGAACCCCTGGGGGCTTCGTCCCATCATCGCCTGGACGCCCTCGAGCAGCTCCGCTTGGGCACTCACGTGGCCTCGTGGGAGGCGTGGGCCAGATGCTGTCTCTGCTGTATGGCCGGACGCTGGCTCTGTCTGTGCTGCCTTGCCGGGCGGGGGAGCCTCCTGGGGGCTTTCCCGAACCCCTTCCGTGGGGCGTCGGGAGTATGGCCCAGTGCCCATGTCGCTGTCGTGGGCTGGGTCTCCTGCCGTAACTCGTGGAGGTGGGGGCATCGTTTCTCCTACGTGGGGCGTGACTTGGTTTTCTGGATAATCCTTCCCCAGAGCAGGGGAAGCTTTATGTCTACCTTGTCTCCTCTGTGGGCATCTGGCTCAGCGACCCGGTGATGTCCATGGTATCAGGCGCCACGTCGTCCCCTTGGGTCCCGGCTCCCAAGACACAGCCTGCGGGGGCAGAGGTCGGGGCATCCGGGGCTCCACGTCTGGCAGCGGCCTGGCTCGTGCTCCGTGTAGGACCTGGTCGAGAGAACAAGCAGATGCCCTTTAGCCATGCAGAGGAAGGCCCCTGGAGGCGGCGTGCCGCTCTGCGTGTCGTCGAGGCAGGGCTGGCTTGGGGGTGGGACGAGACGCAGCCTGGGGCGTTTCCTGACTCCTCCCACCTCCCAGTCCCCTGTGTGCCCGGGCCATGGCAGGGGACCATGGCAGGGGATGGCCGGCGAGCCGGGCTGCTCCTGGGACCCTCTCCTGCGTCCCTGGGAGGACAGGAGCTGAGCACTTGCCGCCCCCCCTCCCCGCCCCCGTGTGGCTGCCAGAATTGAGCACTGCTCTGTCTCAGGGCCCTGATGTCCTGTCCCGGGCACGAGCGCCGCCTCTCCCAGTCCCCCACTCGCCGGCACCCTGTCCCCACTCCCTCCGAGCCCATCCCACCAGGGCCCGGGACAGCTTGTCACTGCTCCTGCCGCTGGCGCCCGGTCTGTCCGTCCGTGTCCCTCCCCGGAGCTGTGGGCCTCAAAGCCCGAGGCCCCCTCTCGGACACAGAAAGTGGGCTGTGGGTGGCCTCGTTCCTCCTACCTCCTCCCTGTCCCCTCAGCCTCCCCCCACGGCCCCTCCCAGGGCCCGGCCTGCGGCGGCTGTGTCTGGAGTGCCGCCCCTCCCGTGGGGGGCTCTCGCTGCCGCCGGGGGGCCCGTGGCTGGGGGAACATCACGATGCGCCTCTGCTCTCGGCCCAAGGCCCCCACCCCCGTGTCCTGGGGGAGTGTCTCTCCTCCCTGGGTGGTGAGATCGGCGCAGCGCCCCTCGGCGGCGTGTGCGGTTCTGTCGGGTCAGGGCTTTGTGTCCGCGAGGTCGCCCCGCGCCCAGGATGGGGCCTGGAGGGGGCTGCGCATGTGTTGGCTGAAGGGACGTGTGGCCGTTAGTTCGAGCAGAAACTGAAACAGAATCAGCGTGTGGGGTGGCGACGGTGGTGATGGAGGCCCGGGGAAGCGCGGGGAGACCGGGCGGAGCCTGGTCGGGGGTGGAGTGTCGCAGGAGGGCCGCTGTCCTGAGTGAGCCGGGCTCAGGCTCGGGCGCGTCGCAGCTGATGGCGCAAGGGACCGCTAGAGGACAGTTTCCTTATTGAGTCGGGGGTCCTTGTGTGGTGTCTGCCCCATGCCCTCGAGCCCAGTCGGGGCCCTTCAGGGCGTGGCCCCGCCGCCGGGGCCCCACCTCCGGCTGCACCTCCCTGTGTCGTCTTGGACAGGCCTTCCCTCCTGGCAGGACGGGCACTGCTGGCTCGTCAGCGTGTGCGGCCAGTCCTCCGGCCGGGGGCCCCGCCCAGCCCAGGTGGCAGTGTCGTCTCCGTGTCAGGAGGCACGGGCCGGCAGGAGAGGGGAGGTAGATGCGTGGTGGCCTCCATGCCGATGGAGCGTCGCCGAGTCTCCTCGAGGGCGTTTGCCGCGGTGAAAGGAGCCTGTAAGATGCGCCTGCGGACTCAGTAACGAGCACCGCTGTTCACCGACGGCACGGCCCCACGCGCACACACGCTCACACGCACGCACACGCGCGCACACACACGCGCTCACACGCACGCACGCACACGCTCACATGCACGCGCACACACGCTCACACGCACACACACGCTCGCGTGTGCACGCACACACGCACGCTCACACACGCATTCACACGCACGCACACACACGCTCACGCGCACGCAGGCGCACACACGCTCCTCTGCACGCACACACGCGCTCACATGCACACGCTCCTCTGCACGCACGTGCTCACACGCACGCGCTCACACGCGTGCACATGCACGCACGCACACGCTCCTCTGCACGCACACGCGCGCACACGCAGTCACACTCACATGTGCACACATGCACACACACACGCACCCACACAAGCGTGCACGTGCTCGCACGCATGCGGCCGCAGCCTTCCTCCTCCGCTCTCCTCTGCCTGTCCCTGAAGTCAGCCTCCATGTGGCTGAGGCGACACCGCGGGCACGTAGCCAAGCCCAGGACTGACTTCCCCGTGACTCCCAGCGGAAGCAGCGAGTGGGGCTCTGTGGGGTCTCGGTTGGCAGGCCAGCTGGCACGAGACAGAACCTTTGCAGGGGCCGTGGCAGAGGCGGGGGGTGGAGAGGAGGAGGGTGGCTCAGTGAGCTGCTGACCCCACGCCCGCTCGGGGAGACGGGACCGGGACTGCGGCGGCTTCCGTGCGCCCATGCTGCGCACTGTGAACAAGACCCAAGGCTGGCTCCGTGAGCGAGGGCTGGGGGACAGCTGGGCTCTAGGCGCAGGACGTGACCCCATGGGCTCTCGGGGCGCAGGCCACATCAGTGCCGCCCTCTGCCCACAGGTAGTGTGGGCCCGGGACACTTGGAGCAGCGGGGGCAGCCCTGAACCGGTTCCGGGGAGGGGACAGGGTCCTTCTGGGAAGGCAGTGGGGGACAGTCATCCCACACTGTTCCTGAGTTGGCCAAGCACCCGTGTGGAATGGCAGCCACAAGCATCTCGTCCCAGCCGAGTTCGGGGAGTGACCGCGTGCTGTGGGGGGATCTGGCCACTCGTTGCCTCGGTCTGATGGCGTTGGGGCTCGGGTGGAGCCCGTTCCTCCCGAGGGTCTGGGGCCGCGAGCTAGTTGAGGCCTGGCCGGTGTTGTACTGCTCCGGATGGTGGCCCATGTCCCACAAAGTCCCCACAAAGGGGGGGCACCCCTGCTTGTATGCTGCGTTTGAGTCTGGCCCTGCAGGTCCCGTGCCCCCTCCTGGGCCACAAGCCGTGTCCACACAGTGCCCGTCGGCGGCCGGGAGGGCCTGGGCTTGGGGAGCCGGGGACGCAGCGGGTGTGACCACGGCTCCCAGGTGCCCCGGGCCGTGCCGCGGGCCGCTGTCGCTCAAACTGGGAGCGAAGCAAATGAGTGACGCCGTTGCTTCGGACACGGGCGATACTGACGGAGCCCCGGCGAGCCCCGAGTCACGATGCGTCGAGGGCGACGGGGCGCGTGGAGACCCAGCATCCGGGTGCAGCGTGACATGCGTTCTCTCCCCTTGGCAGGTCAAGGTCGGCGGGGGCAGCCTCAGTGGTCCCCCCCGGCGGGGTCTCCTCCGTGCAAGCTCCGTCTGTACAATAGCCTCACCCGGAGAAAGGTAAGGGGGGCGTGCGGTGGGCACGGGGGGCCGCGGGTGAGCTCTGCAGCCAGCGGTCCAGACGGGAGTGGAGATGGCTCAGCACTTGGCCCGCATCCTGCTCGGGGCCCTGGGGGGGCAGAGCCCGGGGCAGCGCGCCTTGAAGGGACATCCTGCCTGGGGGGCTTGCGGGCCGGGAGCGCCCCGAGCGCGTGTCGCTCCGAGCCAGGCCACGTGGCGGTGATGGCAGCTGTCACTGCACACGCCGAGCACAGCGGGCACAGGGGACCCGGGCGGCGTGGTTGGGAGCACACCAGGCTCTGAGAGGAAGGCAGGATTGGATCCCACCTGACTGGGGTTTGCTTGGTGTGCTGTGCTCACGTGGCCGTGGCCGCAGCCGTGGCGGATTGGACTTTCATCCGTGAGCACGGTGGCCGACGGGGACCCGCTCCTCCACCCCTGGTGTCCGTGACTGTGGTCAGCGGGCGGGACTGTTGTTGGACTGTGTGCGCACAAGCCGCGCCCTCTGTCGCCTCTGTCGCCGGCCGGGCTGAGCCTCTTCCACTGCTGATGGTTGTCCTTTCTCCGTTCTTGACAAAGGACGTGTTCGTACCTCAGCACGGGAAGCGGGTGACGTGGTACTGCTGTGGGCCCACCGTCTACGACGCGTCTCACATGGGGCACGCCAGGTAGGGGCCGCTGCCGGGCGCCCAGCGCGGGCCAGGGTCCCACGGAGCGTCTCGGCCCTTCAGGCCCTCCTGTTTTTGAGACGAACGTTTTCATTCTGTAAGCGATCCGTGTTGACGATGGAGAAGGTGGAGAGTACGCACGGGCCGTGAGGCCGAGTTGCCCCGTGGCCGGCGTCCTGGGCCGCACGCAGACGTTTTGTTCTGCAGGTCTTGGTTTCCCCACCCCGCAGCTGTGCCGGAGCCCCGGTGTGGAGCAGGCCGGGCCCCTGCGCGGGGCAGTGGCGGGCTGGTGGCAGGGCCGTGGAAGCCTTCCCCTGGCTCTCGTGGCCACGGCCTGGTGGGCCGGGGAGTGTGGCGGGCCGTGGGACACGGGGGGCAGTGGGTCGTGGGGGCCCGTGGGACAGGTCCGTTCCTGCACTCCAGGTCCTACATCTCCTTCGACATCTTGCGGAGGGTGCTGCGTGACTACTTTGGGTATGATGTCTTCTACTGCATGAACATCACAGACGTGGACGACAAGGTAGGGCTCGGACCGGCACGTCCTCAGTGCAGCAGGGGGTGGGGGGAGGAAGCGACGTTTGTAGGTGAAATGAGGGGTCTCGGCCAGCTTGGGTCTTGACCTGATGCACGTGGTGTGAGTCCCCTCCGCACGGTGGCATCGCGGTTTATACCGATGACATCGTGTGGGGGCCGTGAGACCTGTGTGTCCGGGGCCCACTTGATGAAATGTCAGCCCGTAGGGCTTCGTGGCAGCAGGACCTGCGGTCGCGCGTGCTCTTGTGTGCGGCACGACGTGGGGAGGGCGGGGAGGGGCAGTCCGTTTCCCGGAGACCGGCAAGGTCGCCGGAGCAGCCTTGGTGCAGGCCGCCTGGGGCTCGGAGCCTGCCTGCTGCGCGGGGGCATGACCCCGGTGTCCCTGTCTTCCTCCCAGATCATCAGGAGGGCCCGGCAGAACTACTTGTTCGAGCAGTACCGGCAGAAGCAGCCGCGGGTGGCCCAGCTCCTGGAGGATGTTCGCGCTGCCCTGCAGGTGGGACCCTTGCTGTGTGCTCGCTGACCCCTGTCTGTCCCTAGTGGGGACACATAGTGGGCCGACTGAAGCCAGTTCCGTCAGGGCCCCTGAGTTCTGGCCAATGCGGTCGCCCGGCCGCTGGGAAGCGTGGCCGGGAAGGCCGCTCGGACAGGGGCGTGGAGCAGGTGCCCGGACCCCCACTTCTGGGAGAGTGCCTGAGTCGTCCCGGGGGCCCTGATGGACGCCTGCTCGTGAGAGGCCCGGTGCCCCCCGGGCTCTGGGCTGAGCCACCAGAACCGGGGGTACTGGGAATTTTCAGAACCTGAAGAAATGAGTTCTTTCAGTATTTTCATTTTGAAGCACAGTGTTACGAACTCTTGTACTAACGGAGTAAGGTTAGAGTAAGTCTGCTCCGCCGCGGTGATGGCTGCTCGAGGCGCTGCCCCGGCCGTTACTGGTGCTCGTGCGCTTTATCCCTACAAGAGACGCCGGGACTGAAGTTAGGGCTCAGCCGTCTTCGGCCGCCGGGTCACGGGTGCCTTCGTGACGTTCCCGAAATCCCCAGGTGATGCCCTGTGACCCGAGCACAGCCTGTGACGTCAGAGAACCAGGCCCAGGGCGGGCGTGAGGAGCCTGCAGGGTCCGTCCGCACAGCGGGGAAGCTGGGGCCCTTGCCCTGAGCGACGCCCCCGGGGGCTGCAGGGCTGTGCCGAGCCGCATCCGAGCCCGGCCGACGGGTCTGCCCTCTCCTGTGCTTGCAGCTGTTTTCCGCCAAGTTACGTGAGACCGTGGACCCCGACAGAAGGCAGATGCTGGAGCGCGTGCGGCGAGCGGTGGAGCTGGCCGCGGAGCCTCTGGAGAGAGCCGTGCACGCCCACCTTCCGGCCGAGGCGGCCGGCCGCTGTGCCGAGGTGAGGTCTGCCTGCGCCCGCCCCACTGTGGCGCCAAGGCCGCTGGCCGCTCGCAGGTTCACGGCTGGGCCACACGGGAGCCGGCTGCCGGTGCCCTCCCGCGCCGCGTCCTCACGGCCCTGGGGGCCCAGCGGAGTGTGTGCGACAGGACAGGCCGCAGTCTTCCGGCCGGCCCTCCCGTGCTGCTCGGTGGCGCCTCTGCGCGGGCAGCAGAGGGAGGTCGAGGTTGGGCCGGGCTGGGGGACCCCCGGGCCGGCTCTCCTGCCCGTGGGAAAGGTTCTCCCGCAGACCCGTGGAGGGCAGGGGTGCGAGGGGCTTTCCCTGCGGGAGAGGCGCTCACCTGCCGGCGGCCCTGCGCGGGGCCCTCCTTCTGCACACCCACGCGCCCTGCTGGTCACCCTGCTCAACACTCGGCAACCTGGGACCTCCAGGGAAGGTGCGGCCGCGGCTGGCTGGCTGTCCAGGGGCCGTGGAGGGGATGACCCCAGAGCCCGGCACGGCTTAGGCTTCCCTTTCGCTTTCCTCTTCACTTAGATCGCCGGCGCCGGCTTGTTCCGAGCTTAGTGGGAAAGGGGGCAGCGAACACCGGCTTCTGGACAAGCGCTTCCGCTCAGCGTGCTTCTGCGTGGGGCCCTCGCGTTGTGCGGCCGTCCCCACCATCCGTCTCCAGAACTTTCCATCTTCTCAAACAGAGACTCCGTTCCTCTGAGACACCGACCCCGTCCCTCCCCGGGCCCCAGCCCCCACCGTCCACTCTCTGTCCCCCTGAGACACCGACCCTCGTCCCTCCCCCGGCCCCAGCCCCCACCGTCCACTCTCTGTCCCCCTGAGACGCCGACCCTCGTCCCTCCCCCG
>CM052884.1:95740825-95759103 GCA_028534135.1 Potos flavus
CCGGCAGACAGACGGAGGGCCCACGGGGGGCTCGCGGCTCTCTCCCAGGGCTGGGAGGGCGGGGCTGATCCCGGGGCACGCCAACCCTGAAACTGCTCCCCTCACCCTCATCCCATTCCTAGGCCTTCCAGGGAGGAGGCCTCACCCCTCTTTGGGGTCTGGCGAGAAACTCACAAGAACAGGCAGCCCCTCTGCTCCCCACCGCATCCCACCCCCAAGGCGGCCTCCCGGACCTCGCGGGGCTCAGGGCCCTTCCCCTAACCCCCAGAGCCTCAGGACGGCCGTCAGACTGGACAACAAGAACAATGGTAAAAGGAATGTAGATAAAATTAAACGTCCTTACACCCTGCAGCCCGCTGACGAACGCGGACGAATGCGGGCGAATGCGGGCGCCGGGCAGAGCGACCTTCCTCCAGGAGCTCCCCACTGCCTGACCTTGACGCGAGAGGGAAACATGGTCTCAGCCTGAGCACAGCCCGCCCTCCGGGCCGTGGGTCTTTTTCAACATAAGAAAATGCTTTATCTCCGCCCCTCCCGCTCGGAAGTATTAGATCACCACCCCTCCCAAGCCCAGGGCCCCCTCCCACCCACGGGTCCTGTCCTCTGATTTAATAAAACCATCTTTTTGCACCGAAATTGTCTCAAGAATTCTTTCTTGGCCGTTCGCTCCTGCCCATCACATCAGACCGACGGCTCCTGCCGCCCTCTGCCGGCATCAAGGGCATGCGGGGCCTGAGGAGAGCCGGCGGGCGGGGGGCCGGGGGGGGGGCGCGGTGTGGTTAGGGTTACCCTAACCCTAACCCAGACCCCGTCCTATGCAAACCCCCCTCCAGGCACGGAAAACCTGCAGGAGCAGGTGACTCTGGGTTGTGGGTGGTGACTCTTCCTTCTTTCCAGTTCTTAACGTCCCTGAAACTCCTGTAGTGAGCAACCCCACACTTCTCTGCTGAAACACACTGACAACTGTCTCAAACAAATCTCCGGGGCTTGTTTTTTTGTTTTTTAAGATTTTATTTATTTATTTGACAGAGAGAGATCACAAGTAGGCAGAGACACAGGCAGAGAGAGAGGGGGAAGCAGACTCCCCGCTGAGCAGAGAGCCCGATGCAGGGCTCGATCCCAGGACCCTGAGACCATGACCTGAGCTGAAGGTAGAGGCTTCAACCCACTGAGCCACCCAGGCGCCCCAGAAATCTCCTGGCTTGTAAACGTCTTTGTTGTGACAGGTGCAGAATCGGGCAGATGCGGCGTCCTCCTTTTGGTCACAGCCCATGTTTCCGGGGTCTCTACTGGGGACACAGACATAGCCCAAGGGCTCGCACCCAAGACGCCTCCCTCTGACTCCAAGGAGTTTCAGTCAGTGACGTTTTCAATATTTTCTGTAGGGCTTGAATGTTTTGACAATTATTTTGACTATGAGCTACCTTTTTTTTTTAATCGTCAGAAAATCCATAAAATGATTTGCACTTTGAAAGCTAAAAAGCATGGCTTCATGCCCCTCCCTCCCCCTCCTCCGCCCTTGTCCCTCTCCCTGTCCCTCCCTCCCCCTTCCTGCCCCTCCCAGTCCCTCCCTGTCTCTCTCCCTCTCACTTCCTTCGCGAGGAAAGCCGCAGGGCGCACCCGGCAGGGCAGGGTCTGCAGGGAGCGGGCAGGGATGGGGCCGTGGGTGGAAGAGCACAGGATTCCGGGAGGTGGGGAGGATGAGGACGGGGCTGCGGGCCAGAGCATCCTGCAGGCGGCAGGGTGTCCGGGACGCTCGGTCGGGGTGGGCCAGAAGGGCAGCCCCTCCCCCCGCGGCTGCGCCCACCCCCGGCAGCGAGCCCCCCCGCCCCCCACCCCTGCCCCGCGGGGCGCACGTGGGGCCCCGTTGGTGAGAATGCAGCGCCATCTGGCGGCCGGGCAGGGGTCGGGGGCGCGGCCGGTTCCATGCCCGTCCTGCGGAGGAAGAGTCAACCCATCCGTCCACCCCCATCCTGGGCCTTGGGGGCCTACGTCTCCTCAGCCCCGCTTTCCCGGGGACGCCTCGGCGCCCGCGGCCTGAGCTGGTGCAGGGTGGGGAGGAGGCCGCAGCCGGGGCTGGGGGGCTCTGCCTGGGGCCCGCGCTGCTCCGCGCCCCTCGGTCCTTCCCCACCCCGGCTCCCCGACCTCCTCAGGCTCCGGGGGCTGGCCCTGTCCTCGGCGCTTGGGTGACGCGGGAAGGGCCGGGCTGGCCCCTGCAGGAGGCCCATGGCAGGGACGGCCCCCAGGGACCTCCGGAGCACGGCCCGCGGCGGCTGCCGGGTGCCCAGCTGGCGGCCGGCCCTGCAGTGGACGAGCGGCTTGGCGCTGCCGTGGACGCAGGCCGGCAGCAGGGCGTTGAGGAGCGGCCGCGGGCTCCGGTAGAAGACGAGGGGCAGGCCGCGGAAGAGGAGCAGGAGCACGGAGCCCAGGGCGGCCCGCGCGGCCGAGGAAGAGGAAGGCGGCGGCGGCCAGGTGGAGCCCGCGCACGGAGAAGGGGCCCCCCTGACGCGCAGGCCCAGGTGCCAGACGACCAGCCCGCTGCCCAGCAGCCCCGCGAGGCCCACGGCCAGGGCGAGGTAGAAGAGCGCGCTGTCCAAGGTCGTCCAGAGCCCCAACATCCCGGCTCGGCGGCGGGCGGCCCTGGCGGGAGGGGCAGACAGCCTGCTGGGGGGGGGCGGGGGGCGGCGGGGGGCGGGGCCCCAGGTCGCGGGGCTGCAGCCCCGGGGGCCACCCTCCCCGGCCGGCGCCTGAGCCTTCGGGCCTGGGACTGGGTGACAGGCTGCGCCTGGTGCGCGGTTCGGGAGGGGATGCTGGCTGGCGGGTGCGGGCCCTGCCCTCCTCCTGGCGAGGGGCTCCCCGGAAGGCACCTAAGATTTCCAGGGCCCTGCGCGGTGGCAGAGGTCAGCAAGGGGCAGGACAGGTCTCCGCAGGCAAAGGGACCCCCGTGTGGCTCTCCCGTGTAGGGGCTTCCTGGCTCCTCCATCGGGGACCGGGGGGCCCGGACCCCACTGCTAAGTCCCCCACCCCAGAGCCTCTGAGGGCTGGTCTCTATTCATGGCCCAAGGACAGGGTCCTGCGCTGGCGAGGGGGGAAGGAGGATGCGGTGGTGGGGGCAGCAGGTGGCTGGGAGGGTGCGGGTGGGCTGAGGGAGACCTGGCCTCCCCGGGCAAAGGTTACCCCGCCCCCCACACCCCTGCTGCAGGGACATTGGGCAGGGGCTGCTCTGACCGGCGTGACCGGTTGCAGGGCCCTGGGTCCTCTGGGGAGAAGCTAACGCGAGTGTTTGCCGCCAGCGGGCGACAGTCCTGTTGTGGCCCAGGCCCGTGCCCTGCTGGGGACCGTCTCCAGGGGAGAACCCGTCCCAGGGACGTCTAGGGGGCAGCTGCGGGCCTCACGAAGCCCCTCCCTTTCCCGCGCCCCTGCCGCAGGACCCGCAGTGGGCCTGGTTCTCAGCCCGGAGACGCAGCTGAGAGGCCGGAAGACCCTGGCTCCAGGTGAGGGGGTGTGGGGTCGGGGGAGCAATGGGGGGAGGACGGAGACAGATGAGAGGGACAGGGACGGGGTGAAGCTGAGAGAGAGCCACAGGTAAAGAGAGAAACAGAGACGGGGACAGAGAGACAGAGACAGGGCTCGCCTGACAGCCTCTGGCTTCCCCTCACACACCTGTGCTGGGCTGTGTCCTGCCCGGGGCACCCTGACCCCTCCCCACTTACCCGGCTCCCATCTACCCAAGGACCTGCTCTCCTCTCAGCTCCCCTACCCCGCCTGCTCGGAGCACCCCCAGCCTGGCCCCCCAAGCACCCTTCTCTCTGGTTGCCCTTGTCGCCTGGGTGGTCTCGCCTTTGTCCCCTTGAGCCTGGTCCCATATCGGGACACATGGCGGCTCAGCCTCAGGGCCAGCGAGCTGGGTCGGCCTTCGGTGTCCTGGGGCGATGGTGCTGGCCCGCTCCTTTCCGGGCCGTGATGTCCCCAGTGCACACCGAGGCGTTGACGGGCCTCTGGGCTCGGAGGTCAGCGGCAGGGACGCCGGGCTGTGCCGCGGAGGGCGGCGGGCTGGGAGGGCTCACCGTCCACACTCCCAGAACACACGCCTGCCCATTCACCCAGATGGGGACCCAGAGTGCCAGCCACGTCGGTCTGCTTCCCCAGCCCCGCGTCCCCGTGCCTGGGCCCCCGTGTCCTCGGAGAAGTCTCTCCTCACGGGCGGAGCAGGTGCGTGGCTGGGGGGCACCGAGCCTTCTCGCCTGCTGTTGGGAGCCTCTCTGAGATCTGCCGGAGCGGCCGCACTCGCCGCCCGCCCTAAATCCTCTCGGGTCCTCTGGGGCCCGGCGGGCTGGACCGAGGGCGTCCGGGCCAGTTCCCTGGAAATGGGAGGAGTGTGCTGCTGGGTCACGGGCATGAGCTCAGAGATGTCCAGACCGTGTGGGCTGGCCCGGGCCTTCCTCCTCAGCCCATCCTGCACGCCAGAGCCCCCCACGCCCACCTGATGCCTGGAGGGGAAGGAGCGGCAGGCCGCGGAGCCCGTGTCCAGCCGGGCTGGGCCGCACCTTCTGGGGGTTCCCGGAGGTGGCGCCTCCCCCCGGGGTCCTTTGGTTTGCGGCAGAGATGCCTGGGAGGCAGGAGCTGTGGGCGTGTCCTGGCCCTTTCTGGCCGTGTGACCTTGAAAGAAGGACCTACCACCCCCGTGCCTCCGTTTCCCCCCTTCTTGGACTGACCGTTGGTGTTCAGCTCAGTGCCCGGCTTGGGGCTGGGTCTCACGAGGGGTCACTGGCGGGCGTTGCTGTGGTGGTCCACAGAGGTCGGTGCCCCTTCCCGAGGACTCCCCCTTCTCATCACATGCCAGCCGCAGACCCTGGGGTACCAGCCATCAGCAGATTCTTTGGGGTTCAAATACTTTCCCAAACTGCGTTCTGCAGAGCCATAGAGTCTGAGACGTTCCTGACGAGGAATTTCCTTTCCCACGGATTGTATTCTGACACAGACCGCTCCGTGTCAGAAACAATGCGGAAGGACGCTGTTGTCCTAGTTCTCAGGTGGCTTCGAGCTCATTTCCCTGACACCAGGGGCCTGCCCGAGCCCAGGCGAGGGGGGCTGACTCCCCAGCTCCCAGCATTTCTGCACTTTACCTAAAAATGCAAACCGTGTGTGCAGCCTGCAGGCCGGGTGTCCTCTGCGGGACACACCCCTACCTGCCCTGCCTGCTCCCCCTGCCACGTGCCGGAGCCTCGGGACCTGCCTCAGCGCCTCCGGGGGCTCCCCCCGCGCTGCCCCTGCCAGCTTTCCCTGGGAGCTGTCCCCACACGCCCCCAGCGGCCCTCCATGAGCAGGGCCTCACACCTGCCAGGCTCTCGGGTGGTGGCGGTAGTGACAGCGGCGTGACGCCCGCAGCGGGCTGCGTGGGGCCCTGGGAGACAGTCTGTGGCCAGTCTCTGCAAGCTAGGAGGGCGGCCTTATGGGGGAAAAGGGTCTGGGCAGAAGTGAGTGAGGGTTTTGAGAAGAGAGCATTGTGGATTACCTGGGCGGACCCTAGGCCCAGGGACAGGTGTCCTTAGAAGAGAGAGGAGACACACAGCGAAATAATAGGCCACAAGCCCACGGAGGCAGAGGCTATGGGGGTGTGGGGGTAGTGCGGCACAGCCCAGGGGCGCCTGGAGCCTTGGAGGGAGCGCGGCCCTGTGACGCCTTGACTCGGACTTGCAGCTTCCAGACTGGGAGACCACCACGGCTGTGGCAGGCGGCCGTCGTGGCCCTCCCGCGTGGCCCTCCCGCGTGGCTGCCCCAGGACGGGGACGGGAGGCCGCTCTGCTGTGCGCACCCCCCCTGGGGCATCCCGCTTACTCCCGCAGCCGCCTCCAACACGCCCGGTCCCCTGACCTGCAGATGGGCCCACCGAGGCCGGGAAGCGTGGCTCGCGTGTCTGAGGCGGTGTGCACCCCGTGGGGCGGCGGCCCGGCCAGCCCAGCCAGGCCCCCTCCCCCCGGGCACACAGGGCGCTGGGTTCCACGTTCTCAGGCCCTCGGAGGCGGGGCTGAACGCAGAAACGCCACGTGCTGTGTGTTTAGACACGTCTTTCCTGAGCTGCTCTCGCAGCCGCTGCCTGACTGTGCCCCGCGGGCTCCGCTGTGTGAAGTGGCCGCGGTGAGACCGTTTTTGACATTTGCAACAGGCAGCTTCACCCGGTCCAAGCCCAGCCCAGCTCGGAGGCAGCAGGCAGGCCAGCGTGCCTCTCTGTCCCTCCGGGCCCAAGTCTGCAGGCGTGGGGAGCGTCACGGGTTAGGGACCTGTCATGGGGGCTCCGTGAGGAGCACACGTCGGGAGACACCGAGGAAAGGCAACGGCGTGGGGGTGCGGGTGAACCCGTCCTCCTGTGGTTTCCACGGCTGCCGTCCCATTTGAGACAAAATCAGCCCAGCTCGGAGAGCCAGAGCGGGAGTCGAGGTTGCCTAGACCCCCCAGGGGCAGATGGGGGACAGAGGGAGGGGCCCCCACTCCCTGGCAGCGGGGCCTCCCAGCACCACGCCCAAGCCACCGGCCAGCCTGCACGAGGGCTCGGTGGGCACCGAGGCCAACACTTCGGGGGACGATCGTCAGAGGAGGGCAGGCCGCTGGGGACCGCTGCCAGGAAGTGGCCGGCTGCTCCGGAGGCCGAGGGAGGAGGATGTGTGGGCAGGAGCCCTTCCTGTGGTTTTAATTGGACGTGGCCAGGCAAGGCAAGCAGGCTAGGATAGGCCCGTCTGAATAAGTCAGGGGCTGTCCCTGCTGTCCGAGCCCGGACCCGGGCTGGTTAGGGCGGGGGACAGTGGGCCTGCGGGCCTGTTGGGCAGGTTTGCATTTGAAAAGCAAGGTCCCAGGCCGTGGGTTCCTGTCCCCAGGGGGATAGTCCCTGCAGGATCACCAAGGCCCCAGAAGCCAGAGCTTCAGAAATGTGTAGAATAAAGGGATAGGGGACCCAGGTCTGAGGCTCTGCTCTTTCTGCCTTGGGCTCCCGGGCGGGACAGCCTGCTGGGCTGGGAGCGCCCCCGCCCGCCAGGAACCGGACCCCGGGCCAGCCCTCGGCTCTGCTGCCTCCGGCCTGGATCCCGTCGGGGCGTCCGTTGCTAACCCTCAGCTTTCCACAGCTTCCCTGTGAAGTCGGCATGCCGTCCCGCGTGTTTCACGTCTGATCCTGTGCCCAGCACGGAGACTTGGCACGCAGAGGCCTTGACCTTTGTCATCGCTCTCGTACCTGCCGGCGTCTTCTGTAAACACCTCCGTCCTCGACAAGAACCCAGCTCAGCCCCGTCATGGCCACGTGGGGCGGGGGCGGGGGCACGGCGGAGTGGAGGCCCCCCCGGGGACCCCAGGGCCCCGAGAACCAGCCCCTGTCCGCTGGCCCGTCCCGGGCACCCGTGGAGGCGGGCGTGGGAGTGGGTCTCGGGGAGGAAGCAGTTTGGCCTCTGGAAGAACCGTGCACTTTCCTGAAGAAAAGATGCGGGTCCGCGGACCTCGTGTTTGGGGGTGAACATTTTTGCTGCTTTTCCCCCTTCTGAGATGGTTAAATAGCAGAGCCGGGAGCTGGCCTCACGTGACCAGGACACGCCCCTGCGGGACCCCGACTGTCCCGCTCGCATCCCAGTCGGGGCAGGGTGGGGACGGCGGGCAGCTCCCCGGGCCCCTGGCTGACAGGCCATGCCAGGCTCTGACGCACGCAGGCGTGGGGCCCGCAGCCCTCCCCACGGGCCCCCGGAGAGGGGGGCAGGGTCCCGCACCCTTCCTGGGAACCACCGGCTGCCCGATGGCTCGGGGACCAGTGATGGGCTGTTCCCGGGGGCACTGTCCTGGTCGGGACAGCTCCGGGGGCTCCTGGGGTCCCGGCGGTGGGCGCTCGGGGCTCGGGGGCCCTGGCTCTGGGCCTGGGGCCCGGCCTCCTCGGGCCCTGAGCTGCCCCCGCTCCTGGCCTGTGTCAGGACACGGGCTGAGGTCAGAGCAGGTGCAGGCACGCGGGGAGGGAGGGGTGGAGGTTGGCCTGGCCCGGCAGAGCCTCGGAGCTCTGCTCCCTGCTCGGCCAGCGGCTCCCGCTGGAGGGACGGCCCGCCCCATGCCGGCATCCTCTGGAGTTAAAAGCCAACGGCGGCCTCTGCCCAGGACCCAGTGGTCAGTGCCCCAGGGCAGGGCAGTATCGGATTTGGCTGGGCCAGAAGGATGGGGGATTCAGCCGGCACGCTGGGGAGGGGTGCAGGGAGGGAGGGTGGGCTCGGGTCGGCAGTGGAGGGGAATCAGTGTCCACCCCACCCCAGAGAGGCCCCTGAGCTTGGCCCGCGGTGGGCGGTGCGCAGAGTGGGACAGAGCTGACCCTGGGGGTCCCTGCAGGGGGCCGGGGGCAGACCACGTTGTTTTCGGGTGCTTCCCTTCGTCATTTATGATTACTTGGTTCCTTCCTTTGTTGCTCTTTTTCCTATCTCTTTCAGTGGAGAAGTTCATTTTTTTTCACTAATATGAATATTAAAAACGATACATTTTCTTGTTTGCCTTGCTTTAAATGCGTTCCGCAGATCCTCACGTGAAGTGCTTTCGTTATCATTCTGTTCGGGAAATTCTGAAGTCGTGGTTTTTATTTCCCATGTCATTCCACAGCTGTTTAATAGAGTTTTTTTTTATTTTATTTTTTTCAAATTAATTTAATTGTATTTTTTCAGTGTTCCAAGATTCATTGTTCACCTACCACACCCAGTTTAACAGTTTTAAAATGTTCACAAGAAAGACGTTTTCCAGTTTTCAGTTTGTTCTTGATTTCTCGTCCTATTGCCTCGTGATCCTGGTTCAAGCCATTTGGCCATGATTTTACGGGATCAGGGGGCGTCTGCAGGTTCGGGGACCTGAACGTCTTTCTGGGGGACCGCCGCTCCACCCCCGGCAGTTTCCCTATAGCAAGGACTCCAGGAGGCGTGGTTGCTGGGGAAACGCGGGTTCAGCGGGGAGCTCACTGGCGGGTTCACGGATGTGACCGGTGCCCGTATGCTCAGGGTCCACAGGTCACCCTCCGGGTCACCGCCTGCCCTGCCCGCGGGCCTGTGCATGGGGTGTGTCCTTCTGGAGGCCAGCTCTTGGACAAGCTTCCAGGGCCTGCTGTGTGCCCACCACAAGCTCTCTCTGGAACCCGCCAGGAAATGTTCTACCATGTGTCCCTGCGTCGCAAACCTTCCCACACCCTAGACTCGTCTGTGAGCCGGCCGGACAGCTGCGCGTCTCCACCTGGGCTCTCTGCGATTGCAGGCCGGCGGGCCGCTGGGCCTGGAGCCCCCTGACGGCTGCAGGGGGCTCTCACGCTGATGTGGATGGTCTGGGAGCCCGGCGGGGCTGTCGGCGGGAGACCCTGCCCGCAGTACCTGCAGCGTGGCGGCCCCCGGCCGAGGGAGGGCCCCAAGACCGCGGGATCCTTCGGGAAACCCAGGGGAAGCTACGAGGCTTCTCAGGACGTCATCTGGGATGTCCCGAATGTCGCTTCGCTGGGCGTTACTGGCCAGAAGGCCAGCCCAGAATTAAGTGAAGAGGAATTAGACCCCACACTTTCCGGCACGACTTACTCCCCTGAGCGCGGTAGCCAGGCGGCCATGGTGGGGGGGGGGGTCCGTGGCGTGGGGGGGCATGGCGGGGGCAGGGTCCGTGGTGTGGGGGGGTCCGAGCGCTGCTGCGTTTAGATTTGTGTCAAGGGTCAAGAGGTCTGGAACTTACCATCGGAGTGTCGGGCAGGAGAGAGCGAGCCAAACCTTGACAGCAGGTCAATCTGGAACAGGATATCCCGGCCTTCTTGGTTCTGTGTTTTTAATTCTATGGGTTTGAAATTGCCCACATGAATTGGCTGGCAGTAAGGCCAGGACGAACGCATTTAATAGGCAGGTTTTGTCTTGTTGCTTCTCAAAGGTCAAGGCAGAAGCGATGAGCGTCCACCGTCCAGAGCCCTGCGCCTGGGCCCCGAGAGGCCGGGCTCCCAGGGACGGGGACGCACCCCCCGGGGCGGCTCCGGAGCCCGCTCTCCTCGCCGCAGCACCAGCAGCGCCGCAGCCGCCAGAAGCCGTGGGAGGCCTGGCCAGCCCCATTGTTTTGGGACCAGGATGCGACACAGAAGGCGTCTCAGGAGGGCGCCGGTGGCTCTCGCGCGGATTTACAGGGTTAACGACACATACACCCCATGCGTCTGCCTTCTTTCCCGCCGTCTGTCCATCACGCTTCCGCCTCGCACGCCTCCTTCCTGCCCAGACTTCCAGATTGCAGGCTCTCAGGGGCACCCTGGCCAGGACGCCGGGTCCCCAGCTTGTGGATCCCATACTGGGTCCCCCCCGCTCCGCCTTCCCGAGGGTGATACCCGGCCCTCGGACTCGGCGACTGTCAGTGGCTACGCGGCCGACTGTGGGCTCGCTCCTGCACGCGCCCACCCCATCCCCCAGCGTCGCGGGCAGCACCCCCGGGGACGCTGGAACTAAGCGGGGGGCAGTGCGGCCCCGCTCTGGGCCCCACACGTCCTGCCTCCAGCCACTGCCTTCCCCGCAGTCCCACCTTCCGTTTCTGGCACCGTTTCCGAAGAACGTCAAGGGGTTGTTTGCCCCCCAGCAGCGGGATTTCCTGCTTTTCAGTGACCTTTCCTGGGACCTAGAAGCCGTAAAATTAAGTGTGTGGTAATCAAATTGCGTGTCTTGAGAAAATCAAATTCCTGGGACCTCCTGTCTGTGTTGCAGGTGACACATCCCCTTGGTGCAAACCTACCGATTACAGGAGCTGCTGTCCCCGGACAGGCTCATAACTAAGCTAGAATATCAAATGCAAGTATCGTGTGGCCGGGGAGCACTTTGTCCGGCCTCAGGTTTCCCCAGTGGGGAGACTGGCAGTGATGCGAATCCAAGAAAGGAGGCGCGGGTCGGAGCCGGGTCTTCGAGCCCTCGCTCTGGGTCTGGAGTCAACGTCGCCATCAGACCCCGCATGGGCAGACGTCTTCCCCGGCTTTGCGCGTCCCTCCTGACTGGCACGGGGCCGGCCATGGGGTTCAGAGTCACCGCTTCTGCTCGTGGCTTCCCATAAGTGGTCCCTCCCTAGGTCCGGGGAGCACGGCGTCTCCCATCCGTGGGCCCTGGATGGGCTTTACTCACTCACCACCCAGGGAGAGCTTGGCCATTGCCCCTCTCTTCCGGCCAGGCCTGCACGTTTGCCCCGGTGTCGCCTCGCGCGGCCGGGGGCTATTACGTCGTATGGAAAGAGACAGGAGGCTGGTAACTTCTCCTACATCCCGAGATGTAGGATCTTGGCCCGGTTAGATCGGACTTATAGCCAGAGAAATGTTTCTCTCTGAAAATGATTCATTTGCTCTGTTTTCTTGGAAGATTGAGGGACAGACACAAGACGCAATGGCCCATTTTTGTTTTTTCCTCCTTTCTACTCTTTATTCACCGTAGGGAATGGGAGGCAGTTTGTTCCTTCGATTCTACGAGGTGAGGCCCGCCCCGGCAGGCAGCATCGAGGGGCTGCTTCTGTTCTTCTGGGTAGAAAACTACCTTGTTAGTTGTCATCGGCGTCTACTTCTAAGCCAAGGACTGTCCACGGAGACATGGTGGCTAGAAAACGCCACGAGTGCTCTTGCCGGCTCTGCTGTCAGGAGGCGGTACGGACCTCCTTCCCGGAGTCCAGGCGGCTCCGACCAACGAGCGCGTCCAAAACGCCCCCGTGGGACCCCGGAGGCCGGGTCCAAGCTGGGCAGGAAGGCTCTTCTGAGTTTGTGGGGACACCGGCTCTTGGATCCTGAGCCCACGTATGGCGTCCAACTTCCCCGAGGCTTCCGCGCAGTCGTCCCCACCGAGGCAAGCCTTGCGGGGCGGTGCGGGAAGAGGCTCCGGGCGATGGCGGCCCCCTGGCTGGGGGCCTCTTCCCTCCCCGGCGGCTCGAGCCTCCTCCAGGTGTGGTGGGGTCGGTGGGAAAGCGTGGGGGTCTTTCTAGCTGAGCCCCGGACACGGTGAATTGGAGGCCAGCCAGCCCTCC
Source organism: Potos flavus (assembly GCA_028534135.1). Classification (NCBI taxonomy): domain Eukaryota; kingdom Metazoa; phylum Chordata; class Mammalia; order Carnivora; family Procyonidae; genus Potos; species Potos flavus. The sequence continues at coordinate 95,752,829 of CM052884.1, forward strand.
TGGGCTCTGTTTCGCTGAGCGAGAGACTCCACGAGTGTTGGGGACCATTGTGAGGGGCGTTTGCGGTACAGTAGCGAGAAACCGGGACCGCAGGACTGGCCTCCACTCTTCACCCTTGTCCGCGAGCGGGCAGCGGCCAGTTGTCTCAGTGGGGCAGCGGGAGTCAGAGGCGGAGAGTTTGGGGGTGTGTTGGAGGGCCGCGTGACAGTATTATTCATGTCCCTGTCCACATCTGGCTGCCACCGCAGTCCGGCCGGTGCTTGAGGTCCGGGACCCACGGGTCCTCCGAGTGTCCTCCCAAGGCTGCGTCCGTCCGGAGTGTGGCTGCTGCAGAAACCCAGAAGACGGCTCGGCCGCTGGGGGCCGGGCCCTCCCGCGGGGCTGTGCTGTGCGGTGCGTGGGCTGGTTAGGGTTAGGGTTAGGGCCGAGGAGGGCCAGCCGGGGCCTCCTGTGGAACTCTTGGTTACCTATTTGGGAAAAGCGGTCTCGATCTGCACCTTACTCCATACGCGCTCCAAGGAGACCTAACTGAAGGGCAGAACTGTAACGTTGTCAGAAGGAAATACACGGGACACCCTTGTGGCCTCAGGAGAGGAAGAGACATCTATTATCAGGCGAATCACAAAGAAATGGCAAAATGTAGGAAAAGAGTGACTTACTATCAACTCTATGAAATATCTACACTTGTTTATCGAAAGCCACCTGTAAGAGACAAGTCAAGCTGCCCCGAGAGGGGCTGCCGGTAACTGGGATCCACACAGGACGGTGAGTAGCTGTGTAGAGAAAGGAGGAAGATGGACAGCACGTTCCGGGCGCTCACAGAGGAGGGAACCTGTGGAGTCTGGACGTGTGGAAAGGTGCTCGGCCCACTAACGATCTGGTAACTGAGGATCACAACCCAGGGAGGGACCCTTCCCACTCCCATGTTCTGGAAACAAAATGCCGAATTCCAGGACTGCTGCAGACACGGGCGGCAGGAGCCCTCGCCGTCGGGTGGCCGAGTGACCAGAGCCTGGCTGTGCCGGACGGCCGTACCCAGCGCAGCCGGAGATGCCGTGCCCGGGGACCCCGCGATTTCTCCTGTCCTTCTGCCAGGCGGGTCCAGGCAGGAAGCTGTGGGCTCCCCCGGGGAGCCCCGGGGTGCTGGGGCGAGGGCGGGCCTTCCGTGGCAGAGAGCATCACAATTCGGAAAGCAGCTCCCAGGGTACCCTGGGTCTTTGTCGAGGCCGAGAGCCTGACCCTAGGCTAGCCGGTGACCACGCGCTGGGGGCCGCCCGCCCCACCCGGGGTTTGCTAGGCTCCCCGAGTCCTAATGTCAGCCGGGCGAGCAGCAATCCGTCCTCCGCCGATGTGGTGCTTGGGGGTCGGGCATGAGCAGTGGGTCCAGGAATTAGGATCGGGGGGCTCAGACCTCCATGTCACTAAAGGCTATACTTTAGTTCACTCTTAAGGACTTGAAGGCAGTCCCCTGGGGCCACAGGGTGAAGGAGGAAGACGTGGGTCTCGTTCACGGGTAGGTTGACATGTTGGTCCAAGCATAGCATGAATGGCTGTCGCAGCATAGCCCTACGAAGGGGGTGCCCGCAAAGGACAGTGGGGAGGGGGTTCTCCCAGTGGACAGAGCTACGGGCATCAGGTCCACGTCGTGTGGGAGGAGACGTGGTCGGCGATAAGGAGGAACGTGGCAAATACATGGCTGGGAGGCCCAGCCGCCACGGGTCAGCGAGAGCTCAGACTCCCCAAGGATGAAGGTTTGGGTCACCCTCCTGGGGGAGCAGCCACTAGATGGGGACACGCGGACTGAGTGGTGGACGGCGGAGATGAGGGATACTGATTACGGCCTTGGGGAGCTGGCCCTGAGCCCCGGGAAGAGTCTTCGGCCAAGAGTCCATTTGGCCCCCGCAGGAAGGCTCGGTTAGGGGCTGGGCTTACCGGGTCCTCGTGGGTCTGCACAGTGCGAGGGGCGGACTGGCTCGGACGCCCCGACGCCTTGCCCACCTCCTCCCGCCGTCACGTCTGACTCCAAGCGCAAACAGTGCGTTTACGAGAGCTTGGCCGCTCCCGTTCTGTGCTTCCCCGAGACCACGACGCGGGAAGCGGGAAGGAGCCCGCTTGGCACACAGGCGCAGCCTTGCCGGGTTAGGGAGGGCTCTTCTTTGTCACACCTGGGGTGGACAATTCTGAGAGACTTTCGAAGGTTCTGGTCGCTCCATCCCAGCTGCCCACACGGTGGCCAACCCAACGCTCCCCGCGCCGCCATCTTGTCCCCTCCGCGGCCTCTCATCCCTGCCTCCCGGGACCGCCTCCCGGACAAACCACTTCTGCCCAAGTCTCAGGGTTTGCTCTCGGGGGGAAAGACGCCCTTCACTCCAAGGCGAGATCTCCGTTCCAGGTGTGGAACCTGCTCCTGAGAACATTCTAGTCGTGCAACAAAATAAAATAACTCCTGGGTCTTGGGGAGCCATTTCCCCTTCTCATCAGGCACTGTCGGCGGGAGGCGGACCTCGGTTGGATGTCCATCCTCAGCCCTGTTGCCTTCCAGTGTCTCCAGAAGCCAGCGGGGGGACGGGCCACGGATGCGACCAGGGGAGATATGTGTCGTGTCCTCCCAGACTCGGTCCTCACACGCACACGGGGAAGCCGCCCTGGATGGGCCACGGAGAGCTCGCCCGTGGAGACCTAGGCTGAAATGTTCTCAAGCCTCCCCCGAACGCTGGGGAGGACGCGCACTTCCGGAAACAATCATCTGGGAGCTCGATGTGTTGACAAAAGCTCTGGTTGTAAAACAATGGAAAATTCTTGGTTAAAAAAAAAAAATTACAAACATCCTTTTAAGTACGCGGCCGTGCTTCCTGGAACTTCGGGGGGAATTCCAAGGACACAGGAAGCAAAGAGGAAGCGTCGCATGAGGGGATGGCCCCGAGGGATGGGCCGCTTTCGGGAGCTTGGAGCCTGGGCACGCGCTCTGGGAGAGGCTGCCCCCCTGGGGTTCTGGGCGCGAGGACAGGGTGCGGCCTCCGGGGCTGGGAGCCGGGCCAGACAGCCGCACGTCCGGCTTCGCTGTGCGGAGCTTTCCAAGAACCCAGGACACGTCTGATTTCACATCCGCTGGGGCTCCCGCTGCGGAGACCTCTCTCTCTTTGGGCCTCCCGCGGCTCACGGTCCCCCCGGGAAATTCTCTGGGGCCTGAGGGTCGAGCCGTCTCTGCCGCTGGCTCTCGTCTTCCAGCCGGTGTGTCCAGCTTTCCCGTCATCAGCCACCAGGACAAGTCACCCTGGGGCCCCCCTCCCCCCTTTTCTCCCCCCCCCACGAAGTCCCGAACACGGCCTGCGAGTAGCTTCTGGGTGTCATTAAAGGCCACAAGCTCAGTGAAATAATGAGGTTTTTTGTTTCTTTTTAAATGACCCATCCTTTCTCGTATATACATCTCTGCCTCTCCCTCCCTTTCTCCCACCCTCGGGGAACTTCCCGAACGCGGGCTCTCCATCTGCTCCATTTCCTTTTATTTCTTGTGAATTGAAGAAACCCGTGAGCCGAAGTCCACCATAAAACAAGACCCCTTAACCACACCAAGACCTGCAGCTTCTCGGGACCGGCCCCTCCGCAGACCCAGCCGGCCGGAACCCGCTGTGTCGGCTGTAGAAGCGCGCGGGGCGGGGGAGGGAGAACCCGTGGGCGTCTGCGGGTACCGGTCTTCCCATCCGTGGCCGCGGCGTGCTCCTCCGTGAGCCCTGCTCTTCCGGGATTTCCCGCAACGAGGTCTCGTAGGTTGGGTGTCGAGAGCCTTCACATCTTCCAATAGGTCTGTTCCGAAGCATTGGATTGTTTTAGAATTTACTCTATCGTATTATAAATAACATTACATCTAAATGCAGTTATCTACGGAGCATATCCGAGACCTTGCCCCATCCACACGTTAATGTTAATAGATCCTTTACGGAGGTTTGGGGTTTTTGTACGTATGGTTGGGTTTTCTGCACGTCATGAGTTTGCTTCTCCCTTTGCAATCTTTACGCCTCTCTTTCTGGTTCTCGCCTGTGCTTGCCAGCCTTCCTAAGAAATGCAGAATGCAACATCCTTGCACTGATAATAAACTCAAGGAGAAAGGGTTTTGATTAAGTCTGTTAGCTACGGCTTTTCCTATCAGATGAAGAAAGTTCCGTTCGATTTCTAGTTTGCTGAGGGTTTTATGAATTTTATCAAATGCTTCTTCTGTATCCATTGAGATGATCCTGATTTTTGTCTTTTATTCTATTCATGTCTTAAATTACTTTATATTTTGGGGACATATTTATTGAGATAGCATTTACCATACCGTATAACTCACCCATAGGGAGGGTACGACTCAGGGGCTTCTGGCACAGTCCCAGAGTTGCGTGACAAAGACCACCATCAGTGCAGCCTGAGTGTCACCCCAGAAAGAACCTGGACCCTTTAGCTGTCACCCCAAACCTCGGTCTCTCCCCGCCCCCAGCCTCGAGCGTCGACGAATCTGGTCTGTCCCTATAGATTTGCCCGTTTTGGACATTTCACAGAAACATGATCACACAATAGGAGGCCGTCTGTGTCCGGCTCTGCAAAAGCTTCTCAGTCTTTATTTAGCTTCCATGACCTTGAAGTCTTGATGATTATAGGGGAGTTATCCTGTGAGATGAATAATTTCAGCGAGCTCAGGGCTATGCCCCTGCTCCGTAGTTGTCCGGTACCCAGCCCTGGGGCGATGAGGGCAGGGGGATAGTGTCCCAAACTACACAAGCTTCGTGAAAAGAGCAGATGACAGACACGGGTGGTTTGCATAGCGACGGTGAGCTGCAGGCTACTTGTTTTCTGTTTCTGGGACCTGGATGACCCTGGGAGGGACAGAATGTCTCCAGGTGTGAAGGCCCCGAGAGGTCAGAGCATCATGAAATACAGAAAATATAAAACATGACTAATACCTTGCCTCCCCCCGAGGTCCAACCCCCATGCCTGGTCTCCCCCGGCTACACTGGGGGCAGAGGGGAGGAAGGGATCCCACGGGCCCTACCTGCCCAGGTGCGCCCGAGGGGCCCGCTGATCCCCTCCCTGGGTGGCCGCACCCACAGTCCTGGTGGGCTGCAGGCTTCCCGGTTGACAATCTCTATCTGGACCCTCCAGCGAGGGAACTGGGGCAGGGGGCTACCCACCCGCCCAGCCCTCCTTTCCCCCAAATGCAGACACAGGTGTGAGAGCCCAGGTTTCTCCATTTTCACCAGGAAGTGAAGACATTTGCAAAGATGCAAAATGAGACGTTCTTCTCACTAAATTCCCTTTTATTTTTTTATTTGTTTTAAGATTTTATGTATTTATTTGACAGAGAGAGAACAAGCAGGAGGAGTTGCAGCGGGAGAGGGAGAAGCAGGCTCCGCACGGAGCAGGGAGCCCTGGGCTCATGACCTGAGCCGAAGCCAAACGCTCAACCCACTGAGCCACCCAGGCGCCCCTCTAAATTCCCTTTGAAAAGCAAATAGAGTTATTTTTGTAAAAATACATTCTATCTTAACATGGAATGGGCTGTTTCCAGGACAAACAAAAACTGAAAGAATCTGCAAACACCAAGCCAGCCCTACAGGAAACACTGAAAGGGGTCCTCTGAGCAAAGAGAGAGCCTAAAAGTAACAGACCAGAAAGGAACAGAGACAATATATAGTAACAGTCACCTTACAGGTGATACAATGGCACTAAATTCATATCTGTCAATAGTTACCCTGAATGTAAATGGGCTAAACACCCCAATCAAAAGACACAGGGTATCAGAATGGATAAAAAAGCAAGACCCATCAATATGCTGTCTGCAAGAAACTCGTTTTAGACCCAAAGACACCTCCAAATCTAAAGTGAGGGGGTGGAAAACAATTTACCACGCTAATGGATATCAAAAGAAAGCTGGGGTGGCAATCCTTATATCAGATAAATTAGCTTTTAAGCCAAAGACTATAATAAGAGATGAGGAAGGACATTATATCATATAAAGGGTCTGTCCAACAAGAAGATCTAACAATTGTAAATATCTATGCCCCTAACATGGGAGCAGCCAATTATATAAGCCAATTAATAACAAAATCAAAGAAACACATCAACAATAATACAATAATAGTAGGGGGCTTTAACACCCCCTTCACTGAAATGGACAGATCATCTAAGCAAAAGATCAACAAGGAAATAAGGCTCTAAATGACACACTGGACCAGATGGACATCACAGATATATTCAGAACATTCCATCCCAAAGCAACAGAATACACATTCTTCTCTAGT
>CM052884.1:95759603-95781491 GCA_028534135.1 Potos flavus
CGGTCCCTCCTCCCCGTCCGGCCGCTCCCAGGCTTCCCCCCACCAGGGATTTCTGCCCGTTCCGGTCAGTGCCGAGTCCTCGGCGCCTACGACATAGCCGGGCACAGAGGCCTACACGAGAAGTGGTTATGGATTGAATGCATTTGGAGTTTTTGACGTTAGCTGATGAACCACCGCCACGGCTTACGAACGTAAGCCATAACACTTCCTTTCTTACAAACTCACCCCTGGGTCTGTCCGCCCGTCTGTCCAGCTTCAGCCGGCAGTCGGAGCGCGCGGAGGACCAGGTGCAGCCCCAGCCCTGGCTCCGAGGCGCCCGACCGAGCCCCGGGCCCCATCGCGTTAATGTCACCGCCTGGGCCGGACGTCCGAGGCACACCTGCCAGGCGGGACGCGGGCAGGGCGGCGCCGGGACCACCGCTCCGCCCTGCGGCCACCCGGGAGCTGGGAGGCCCCGCCCCCGACGCCCAGGCCCCGCCCCGAAGAGCGGACGTCCGCCGCGCGCGAGGCCCCGCCCCCGACGCCCAGGCCCCGCCCCGCAGAGCGGAGTCCGCCGCGCGCGAGGCCCCGCCGCCGACGCCCAGGCTCCCCCCCGCAGAGCGGACGTCCGCCGCGCGCGAGGTCCCGCCCCCGACGCCCAGGCCCCGCCCCGCAAAGCGGACGTCCGCCCCGCGCGAGGCCCCGCTCCCGATGCCCGGGCCCCGCCCCGCAGAGCTGACGTCCGCCCCGCGCGAGGCCCCGCCCCCGACGCCCAGGCCCCACCCCGCAGGGCGGACGTCCGCCCCGCGCAAGGCCCCGCCCCTCCGCCCGTCCCGACGCCAGCAGCAAGAACGCGCCCCGCCAGGCCCCGCCCCTGTCGGAAGTGGGCTGTCCTTCTCCCAGTCTGTCGTCTGGAGGTCAGTAATGCCTGCGGTCCGTGCCCGGGGTCCTCTCTTACCGGCGTCGACCTTGGTCGGGTCGCCTGTGGACACACGCCGGGCGCTGCTGCGGCCGTGTCGCCCGGGATAGACACGCGCTCTTGAAGCGACACTGGAGAGTAGGGTGCCGGGGGAGGGGGGCGGGGTATGGCGGGGGTGGGGGCTGGCGGGGCAGGGCGCGGAGGCTGGAGGTCGGCGCGTGCCGGTGACGTCGGGGCGTCTAAGTGCGCCCGCGCGCGTGCGCACCTGCTGCCTGCCTGCCCGCCCGCCTGCCTTCCGGGGCATGCTGGGAGTCCCTGGGCTGGGCGCTGGGTGCGCGCACCTGCGTGGCTTGCGTGCGTCTTGGTTCTCTCTGTACCTTCTCGAGGTTCGGTCTGATCCCGTGGTCTGTTGGCGCCCAGCAAGGTGCACAAGCAAGGGCTGGCTGGGCCGACGTTTCCCCCCAAGTTGAGTAACCCTCCACCCTTATTCCCCAAAGAACAGCTCCCAGCCCTGGGAGAGAGGACTCTCCCGGGTCACCGCCCGGGATGCTGGGCCCTGGGCATGGCCATCTCGGCGCCGGGCAGCCCTGCCCGTGTCCGGGCAGCCGAGAGCCCTGGGGAGAGCTGGATGGACAACTCACGTGGGGAAGACAGAAACGTAAATAGGACAGCACCTCGGGGGGATTAGCTGAAATTTAAAAGGGGAGCCCAGGCACTTTGCATTATTGGGCTGGAGTAACTGGCACGCAGGCCTGGGGACACGCGAGTCTGGGGGAAGCTGTGGACTTTGCAGCATTTCAGGAGGACAGGTGGGCAGTGTCTCGGAAGGACCTCAGAACCAGGGAAGCCCCTCTCTAGGGTGCTGGGCCAGGGAGATAACCACGTGGGAGAATATGCTGCAAAGCCTGAAAAATCTGAAAGCAGTCTAAATGTCAGGCTGCGTAAATTGGCTATGTTCAGACAGTTGCACGATGTGACCATTAAAATTTAGACTGTGTGGGGCGGCTGGGTGGCTCAGGTCATGATCCCAGGGTCCTGGGATGGAGTCCCACATCAGGCTCCCTGCCGGACAAGGAGTCTACTTCTCTCTCTCCCTCTGCCTGCTGCGCTCACCCTGCTCGTGTACTCTCTCTCTCTGTCAAATAAGTAAGTAAAATCTTTAAAAAAACAAACTTTTTACAAAGTTACACGGTGTTACATATTGATTAGTGTATCTGTATATTTATGTATACATTGTATAGATAACTATTCTTAAGTGAAAAACAGCAGTTCATAATGCATTAGTTTCCTACTACTGCTGTAACATGTCACAGATTTCTTATTTCACAGTTCTGGAGATCAGAAGTGGGAAATGGGCGTTAGGGAGTTAAAGTATCCATAGGCCTGGTTCCTTCCGGAGTTCCCAGGGGAGACTCTGCTTCTTGGCCTTTTCCAGCCTGTAGGGACTGCCTTCCTCCATCTTCAAGCCCAGCCACTCCAACCTCTGCTTTCTTTGCCACATCTCTCTGATTTTGACCTTTTGCATCCCTTCTTTAAGGACCCTCATGACTACTTTGGGCCTACCCAAGTAATCCAGGACAATCTCCCCATCTCAGAACCCTTACTTAGTCACATCTGCAAAGATCCCTTTGCCATGTAAGGAAGGGGTTTGACAATCATTTTTGATCATTATTCTACCTACCATTACTAATATTTCTTATTTTTAAAAAATGTGCGTACAGAGGCCTAGGAGCACATACAGAGATGTCAGAGCCTTTGTGTCTGGAACCTGGGCACTCTAGGGCTTTCCATTTTTTTTTTTAAGATTTAATTTATTTAATTTAGAGAGTGAGAGAGCACAAGCAGGAGGAGTGGCAGAGGGAGAGGGAGAAGCAGGCTCCCCACTGAGCAGGGAGCCCAGTGTGGGGCTCGATCCCAGGACCCTGGGATCACAACCTGAGTTGAAGGCAGAGGCTTCACCAAGTGAGCCACCCAGGCTCCCTGGGCTTTCCATTTTCTTATTTCTATCTTCTGGTTTTTCTACAAAGAGCACATACTGCTCATATGATAAAAATCATCTTTTACAGCAAAGGCAGCCATCAACAAAATGAGAGGGCAACCTATGGAATGGGAGAAGGTATTTGCAAATGACATATCTAATAAGGGGTTAATATCTGAAATATATAAAGAACTCATACAATGCAATACCAAAAAAAACCCAAAAAGCCCAAAACAAGTAATCTGATTAAAAATGCGTAGAGGAGGGGTGCCTGGGTGGTGAGTTGGTTAAGTGCCCGACTCTTGGTTTTGGTTTCCGTCATGATCTCAGAGTCATGAGATCCAGCCCCACATCAAGCTCTGTGTTCTCACTGTGGAGTCTGCTCGGGATGCTCTCTGCCCCACCCCCATCCCTCGTGCTTGCTCACTTGCTCTAAATAAATAAATCTTAAAAAAAAAAAGCAGTTAGAAAAAATGGCAGAGGACCTGAACAGGCACTTCTCCAAAGACATACAGACGTCCAACAGACACGAAGGGTCATCACTCATCATCAGGGAAATACAGACCAAAAGCAAGTGAGTCATCACCTCACGCCTGTCCGGAAATCAGCACGACCGACAAGTGTCGGTGAGGATACGGAGCAAAGGGAACCCTGTGCACGGTGGGCGGGGATGAGAACGGGTGCGGCCACGGTGGAAAAGGGAGCTTCCTCCAAAAGTAACAATACCGTGCAATCCAGCAGTTGTTTCCGGGTGTTTCCCTGAGGCACACAGGCGGACCGCGTGAGCGTCGACTGGAGCTCTGCCGTACCCCGAGAACCCGCCGCACTCGCCCGTCTGCCCCACTCTCAGACGCTCGCAGGCTCAGTAGCTTCGGCCCGAAACCCAGCTCCGCCCTCATCTTCCCGCATCACCGTGGCTGCTCACGGCCTTCACTTGACTTTCAACCTGACGCCTTGACCTGCTCTGAGGAGCTCATGGGGGCTCTGGGCCGGTCGCCTCGGCCTCGGCCCCCCTCCCTGCATCCACTGGGTTCTCTGGGCCCCTTGGCCCCGCACTGGTAGCCCGACCCCCTTGTCCATTGGCGCCTAGCAAGTCACCCTTGCAAGGACTGACCCAGCCAATTATTCTCCCCAGATTGAATAACCCTCGCTGTATTTCCCCAAAGAACCTGTTCCCCAGGCAACACGTCAGCTCCCAGCGTCCTCCTCCCCCACCCGGACTGTGCTGCCCGCTGATGGTCCCAAAGATTCTGTCAGGTCTGCAGTGAGCACCGTGTTTATGAAACTGAACACTAAGGCACCTCCCTCCCAGCCGGCCACAGCCTCGGGGCCTCAGCCACCAGAGGCTTGCTGGCACTGGAAACCTACCTGACCTCTGTCCTGTCCCTTCAGCACTCACTCCTGACTCGTTTTTATCCAGCGTTATCCCCTGCCTTGCACTTCGCACATTCTAAATGCTAGTGATTTCCTTTTGGGTTTCGTGCATTCCCCACATGGAACTGTGAGCTCCGTGGGGCCTGAGACCTTCGCTCTGCCTTCCTCTGCAACGTAGCCCGAGCGTCCAGCATGGTGCTTGGCACTCAGTGGGTGCTGGGTTAGCCCCGAGGTTGTGAATGCCTGTGTGACGAGGACGCAACCAGCGTCCCTGCCCCAGCGAGTGTGCAAGTCCGTAAACAACCTCAGCCCCTGCACGCGGGAGAGGGGACACACGAGCTCCAGATGTGCGCGCCCGGAGGGTGACCTAGTCAGGCAGAGTGATGCAGGAAGCCCCCAGACCCCCCTCGGGTTTTTCAAACAGGATCTTGTTCCGCGTGTTTACAAAAGGCAAGGTACCCTTGAAGCTCTTTGTCAGTATGGTTTTCCTAACTGGCAGAGTTCCGGTCTTGCGGACCGCCGGGTTTTCTCTTTTTTGTAATGCAAGTGCTTGAGTTAAGTTTTGCGTGGGGAGCACCCGCTTCAAAGACTGCCGTCTCCCAGAAACACACTGCCCGGGAGTGCGGCCGATGTGCCCTGGGGGGGGCCGGGGGGCGCGGGGGGGTCACCCCGGTCCCCTCCGTGCGTCCCGGGCCTTCGCCCCGCCTGCCGCCCGCCCCAGCGCGAGGCCCCGCCCCGGGACGTGGGGCGGACCGCACCCCTGGCCCAGCGGAAGCGGAGGCTCGGCGGCAGGTGAGCTGCGCGGGGCCGGGGTACCGGGGAGCGGGCGCGGGGCGCGGGGTTGGTGGGCAGGGGTCCCTGCGCGCGAGGTCCCAGCGGCCGCTCCCTCGCAGAGTGACCCCGCGCCGGCCCGGGACTCATGCGCAACCTCCCGCGCGCGCGGAGGCTGGGGGCGGCCTCGGGCGGACCCCGGCGCGCCCCTGGCCGCTCCCCGCGCCTCGCGCAGGTAACCGGGTCGTCGGCCGCCGCCTGGCTTGGGGCTCAGTGGGCCCGGGACGCGCCCCTGCCTTCCGGTGCGGCGCGGTGGGCCCAGGCCGAGGGCGCCGCCACCCTGCTCCTGTCCTTGGGGTGCGGCCCGTTCTCACACGTGAAAGCATTAAGTGCCCTGTTGGGGCCTTAGGGAGCAACCCAGCTGCTGGGGGTCCTGATCCCGGGAGAAGCAGTGAGCCGGCCTTTCCTGGGCATCATCGGTTTCATGGGGGTCTTGAAGGGATCCGTGATGCATAGAGGTTAAGAAGTATCCTCGTCCCAAGGACCAGCCAAGAGGTTTCCCCCAGGGGCTGGTCAGGCCCGGGGCGGGCAGGACGTGCGCTCAGCTGCTCCGTTCGGCTTTCCCGTCCTCGTTCTTAACCTCGGATCACCTCGGGAGAGCCTGGCCCCCCGATGTCAGCCCGGATCGTGAGAGAGGGTCCCTCTGAACTCGCCCCTCCCGTTCATCATCTCCCGTTCATCATCTCCAGGGATGATGACTAAGGGTTCTTGAGTAGGGGATTTACTGACCGCACCCTGGGCTCCGGGGAGGGGGGCGGGGGCGGTGGGCTGGACAGACTCTGGGTTCCTCCTTTTGTTGGTTGTGTGACGGGGCCAGTTACGGAACCCTCTTCCCCTCAGTTTTTCCGGCCGGCTCCTCAGTTAGGGTGTGTGCTCGTGGATCTTGTCTGCTGGTTGGCACTCAGAGCCGTTGCTGGTCTGTCCGCCCACCGGCCGCAGGCTCTGAACTGGCCCGGGTGGAGGCGGGGAGGCCTCCCTTGAGCAAGGCCAGGCCCCGCTAGGCACGGCCAGGAACACAAATGAGGCAGTATTCCCAGGAAACTGGGGCTTCACAGAACCAGGAGCCTCACGTGGGCTTGAGTCGTCGTGTTTGTCCCGACCTTTCTAAAGGGCAGCTGGATGGCCCCATTTCCAGGTGCGAATCCTTCCTGGGCTTTCTGATTGCACTTGAATGAAACGCAGCTCCCCTCCCTGCCTCCACCCCTGCGGGCTGCTCTCTTCTCCTCCGGCCCCGCCTTCAGGGCCTCGGGAACCCCGGGCGCACTGAGCGCCCCCTAAAACTGCTATCAGTAGACAGTAATCACTTCTTGGGGCTCCGCGCTGTCCCTGGTGAGGGGCTTTGGGGCCTGTGACCTGCCGCCACGCCAGACTCATTTGCCTGAGTTCTCCGTGGGCCTGGGCTGACCCAGGGTGGGGCAGAGGGCGCGCTCCGGCCTGTCTGGGGTCCCCGGCCCCCAGGAAGGGATTGTGGACACAGACACCAAGCGGCCTCCTGTGCGTGCACCACCGGAGTGCAGGTCCCCGGGTCCCCACTGGACCTCCTCAGCCCTTTCCAGGGCACCTGACCTGTGGCCGGTGTCCCCTGAAGAACTTGGCTGCCCGCAGGCACCTGTCCTCCCCCCGGCTGCTTCGGGGGGTGAGGCTGAGGGTTCTCTAAAGCAGGCCCACGCCCCTCAGATGCCAGGTGGGGCTGCCGCTCTGCCCGGGTCGCTGGCCCTTGCGCCCCACCAGCTGGGGTCTCTGCGCTGGGGTGCCGCCCGGGCCCGTGAGAGACGGCGGCTTCAGGTGGCCGGCGCTGGCCCGGGCTCTCCTGGGTAGGCAGGGCCCAGAAGAGCTGAGCGCGGGAGGCTGAGCGGCGACACCGGCTGCTTCTGTTCGCACAGCTGCGTCCCCACGCTCTGCGGTCTGTGGTGGCCTCAGCCTCCCCTTGCCTGCCCCGATCTGTGCTCCTGGAGGCTGAGGTGGAGAAGGCCACTGGCCAAGGGGGAGGCTGTGGCTTCTGAAACACCTGCCCCCCCACCCTTGGGGTCCTGTTAGGACTTTTTCCATCTGCTGGATCGCTGGCCTGTCAGACGTCGAGAGCGTGGCTGAGACGTGCCCCCTCCGCCTTCTGTCTAGAAAACAGCTGGGCTCGAACCATGAACCTCGACATCCAGTGTCAGCAGCTGAGTGACGCCCGGTGGACGGAGGTGCTGCCCCTGGTCCGGCAGTACGAGGTGGTCAGGTAGGACGGCCGCGCGGGCGGGGCGGGCAGGCGGGCTCTCCGGCCCGCGGCCGCCGGGCTGCCGGCTGTGCTCCCAGAGCACCGTGCCTGCGGACTCCGTGGACACTTCACATGAGGTCCACTCGGCACGAGACGTTACCGTGCTTTCTTCGCACTGTTTGAAAACGCCAGCCTCTTCCTGGCTCAGGCGGGGTGGCCGGGCTTGGCGCGGAGGCTCCGAGGGCAGGTGCGCGGGGCCGCCGGCCCCCTGGCCGAGGGAGCGGGGGGCGCTCGCTGCCCTTCCACCGTCCCTGCTGGACGGTGGGCTGAGAAACGGAGTCAAGACTGGGTTTCGTTGTTGAGCTTCTCAGACCCACGGGTTCCCCAGCGTTGACAAGCAGGAGATGAGTGCCTGCTTGCTTTTTCTCTTTTTTACTTATTTGAGGATAGTGGTAGGTTTATTGGGGAGCCCTGGAGACAGTAAAATGAGGAGCCCACACGGCCGCCTGGACTCGGACGCCACCAGCTCTGCCACTGGTGTCCTTGCCGTGGGCCCGGGTCTGTGCAGGATCCCGCACGGCATTCACCTCCACGTGTCCCCAGCCCCTCCTGTCTCTGCGGTCCCTCTGTCCCTCCTTGTCTGCGGCCCCCTGACTCTTGAGTCGGCTCAGGCTCTGGAGACGTCCTGTGACGGCCGAGACAGGATTCTCGTGGGGCTACACAGAGGTGCCGTGGGGCGGCCTGGCATACTGTGTCCAGTCCGCCGCCGTGGCACCACGGGGCCCCCCCAGAGGTCACCGGGACCACCTGTTCTCTACTCCGAAGTCACTGTTTTCTCTTGGTAATTGACAGACATCGTGGGCAGGTGCCGCGAGACTGCTCAGACTTCTGGCTGCTGATTTCGTCATCCATCCGTGGGGTTTGCCAAAATGCTTGTTAGTGGGCTTTTGCCTAACGGGGTTTTTAATTTCTTCACTGCTTCTACATTTCTCTGTTGTCATTCTCTCTTTCTTTTTTTTTTAAGATTTTATTTATTTATTTGACAGAGAGAGAGAGATCACAAGCAGGCAGAGAGGCAGGCAGAGAGAGAGGGGGAAGCAGGCTCCCTGCTGAGCAGAGAGCCCGACGCGGGGCTCGATCCCAGGACCCTGAGATCATGACCTGAGCTGAAGGCAGAGGCTTTAACCCACTGAGCCACCCAGACGCCCCTCTCTGTTGTCATTGTCTTGTGAGCAAGGGCGGCTTCTCTCCCACCCGTGCGTGGGGCGCTCACCCGAGCCGGCGGCCTCGATCCTGGGTCACCGGCAGCATCCTTGCTGTGCCCTCCGCTTGTGGCCCTCTGAGGTGCCGGGTCCTTTCCCAGCACTTGCTCGGTTCGGTTTTCCTGTGGAGATAGACGGGCTTTCGTGCGTGGACTGTGCCGCACGGGAAGGCGTGGAGAGCACGGGGCCCCACATGTGCCTCTGTGGATGTGCCAGGCCTGCAGCAAAAGCCTCGTGAGATGATCCACACACTTCCCTGTTTCTTCTCTTTTTTTAAGTGTATTTTTTTAAGTGACCTCTACGCCCCGCGTGGGGCTTGAACTCACCACGCCAGGATCAAGAGTCAGTCACACGCTCCTCTGACTGAGCCAGCCAGGACCCCCCCCCCACAACAAGGTTGAGTTCTCGGCCCACGAATGGGCCAGGACGTGCCATGTGAAGTGACTCGGTGTCCCGTCCACAGGCTGAACGACTGTGGCCTCACGGAGGGGCGGTGCGAGGCTATCCGCTCTGCCCTCCAGGCCAACCCCTCCCTGACCGAGCTGAGCCTCTGCACCAACGAGCTGGGCGATGGCGGGGTGCGCCTGGTGCTCCAGGGCCTGCAGAGCCCCACTTGCAAGATCCAGAAGCTCAGGTGAGCCGCTGTGACCCACGTGGTCCCGGGGCCGTGCCGCACCCCCGGCTCCGGTCCGAACCTGCTCCGACAGTCCCTCGGACAGAAGCGCGGGGGCCCTTCCCGCCTCGGCCCAGGCCCCTGCTCCCCCGTGGGGTGTGCTCGTGCCACAGCCCCCCCGTCGTTCCCGGGCGCACGGCCCTCGCGGTCCTCCGAGCAGCCCCTCCTGCGCTCTGTCCTGGGCCCGGAGACCCCAGAGCCCCGGCCGGAGGCGGCGGCGCAAGCCCTCTTGCAGGGCCGTGCTTGGTGGGCTCCCCTGCGGACGGGATTGGCCAGAGCTGACCGGGGCCGTGCTGATGGCCGGCTTGGCTGTGCTCCAGCCTCCAGAACTGCTGCCTGACCAAGACCGGCTGCGGGGTCCTGCCCGGCGTGCTGCGCTCCCTGCCCACCCTGCGGGAGCTGCACCTCAGCGACAACCCGCTGGAGGACGCGGGCGTGCAGCTGCTGTGCGAGGGACTCCTGGACCCCCAGTGCCACCTGGAGAAGCTGCAGTGAGTGTGCGACCGGCCGCCCCCCACCCTGGGCTGCGGGGAGCCTCGAGGAAGGGGCTCTCGGAGACCCGCAGCCGGCCCTCCTGGGTGCTGCTCGGGCCGTGGCCCGACGCTGAGAGCAGGCCTGGAAGCCCACAGCGAGGGCCGATGGGCCCAGCGAGGGAGGCGCGGGCCGGAACCCGGAGAGGCTGGCGTCTCTCTCTCAGGTCGAGGGCATCCCAGGCGCGGGGTGGGGCTGGTGGGCTCGCGTCCAGGAGGTTCATGCGGTCCCGGCCCCGCCGCCCCCCGGGTCTCGCAGGCCCCACAGCCCGGGGCAGGAGCGGCCATCCCCGCGGCGCTCCCTCGGCTGGGGTTCCTGACCCCCGGCCGCCCGCAGGCTGGAGTACTGCAACCTGACGGCCGCCAGCTGCGCGTCCCTGGCCTCGGCGCTCAGGGCCAAGCGGCACTTCAAGGAGCTTGCGGTGAGCAACAACGAGATCGGCGAGGCCGGCGCGCGGGTGCTGTGCCGGGGCCTGGCGGACTCCGCCTGCCAGCTGGAGGCGCTCAAGTAAGCGCTGGGCCTGGCTGCGGAGGGCGGGCGGGGGGGGGGGTGCCGCAGGGGCCCCCCAGCCCAGCCGGCCCTCCTGTGCCCCCAGGATGGAGAACTGCGGCCTCACGGCGGCCAACTGTGAGGACCTGTGTGGGGTCGTGGCCGCCAAGCCCTCGCTGCAGGAGCTGGACCTGGGTGACAACAAGCTGGGTGACCAGGGCATCGCCACGCTGTGCTCCAGCCTGCTGCACCCCAGCTGCCAGATCAGGGTCCTGTGGTGAGTGCGCCCCCTGCCCTGCTCCCGCGGGGCCGCGGCCACGGGCCGGGTGGGGCGCGTCCGAGGAGGGCGTCCGTGCGGCCTCGCGGGCCCTGCAGCGACCTGTCCCCTGGGCGTGCAGGCTCTGGGACTGTGACATCACCACCACGGGCTGCAGAGACCTGTGCGGCGTCGTCAGGGCCAAGCAGAGCCTCAAGGAGATGAGCGTGGCGGGCAACGCGCTCGGGGACGAGGGGGCCCGGCTGCTGTGTGAGAGCCTGCTGGAGCCCGGCTGCCAGCTGCAGTCCCTGTGGTGAGCGCGGCCCCGCGGAGCTGGGGCCCCAGGGGACCCCGTGGACGCGGGAGCCCAGGGCCCGGGCCGCTTCTGTGCCGGAGGGCCAGTGGGGGGTGGGGGTGGGGGTGGGGCGCTGGCTCTTTGGAGGGCAGGGGTGGGGGGGGCCTCTGCTCCGGTCCCCTGGGGCCTCCGACAGCGCCCCAGAGCTGTGGGCCCCGGTGCCGTGTGTCCCGCAGGGTGAAGTCCTGCAGCCTCACGGCCGCGAGCTGCCCCCACCTGAGCACGATGCTGGCCCAGAACAAGCACCTCACGGAGCTGCAGCTGAGCAACAACAAACTGGGGGACGCGGGCGTCCAGGAGCTCTGCCGGGGCCTGCGCCAGCCGGGCGCCGCGCTGCGGGTGCTCTGGTGAGCCGGGGGGACGGCCGCGCGCCCCAGAACCCGCCGGGGGCCCCGGCTCCGCGCAGCTCTGCCCGTGGCCCGCGGGCCCGTGTCCTCGGCCTCGTCCTGCTTCCCTCCCGGCGCCGGACGCCCGGCTGCGCCGACGCGGTGCCTCCGCTCAGGCACCACCGCCCCACACTCCGCGCTCCGGGGTTCCCGTTCTTCCGGCTTGCAGCGTCTCCTCCGCCCTTCCTTCTGCTGTAGCTGTTTTGTCTGTTTTCTGCGTCGGGGTCTCTGCTTTTGGGGCGCTGGGCCGGGCGCCGGGGGCGGGGCGGGTGAAGGGGCAGGGCGGGGGCGGGGCCTGCAGGCACGGGGAGCGGGGGCACCGGGGCGGAGCGGGGGCACCGGGGCGGGGCGGGGGCGGCGGGGCGGGGCGGGGGCAGCGCCGGGCCTGCCCTTCTGTGTGGTCCTCTCTCTGGAGACCCAGAGCCTCTGGGCACCCCGTACCGGCAGCCCACCCTCCACCCAGCCAGCTCCCAGCGCACAGCGGTGAGGAAGGGAGGGGTCGGATGAGGCGCTCTGGTGCCTTCCCCTGTCTGCCCAGGGAGGTTGGGGCTCTAAGCTCAGGTCGGGTCAGCCTTAGGTCGGTGTGACCGCCGTGCCTGTGGAGAAGAGCTGTGTGCGCCTGTTGTCTTTGGTGGGACGTCGGCCTGGAGCCACAGCGGGAACCTCATGAGCTCCTGAGCTTGGGGTCTGGGGGACAGGGCGTCCGTGCGCCCCGAGGTCCACAGCACACCGTGCATGGAGCCCCGGGGTCGTGCCCAGCCCCCGTGCCCAGGGCCCTTTTGTCCTGACCCGTGCCCCGTCTCCGCCCAGGCTGGGGGACTGCGATGTGGCCAACAGCGGCTGTGCCAGCCTGGCCTCGCTCCTGCTGGCCAACCGCAGCCTGCGGGAGCTGGACCTCAGCAACAACTGTATGGACGACCAGGGCATCCAGTGGCTGATGGAGAGCGTGGAGCAGCCCAGCTGCGTGCTGGAGCAGCTGGTGTGAGTGACGCGGCCGGGGGGAGGGGCCGGGGGGGGCGGCAGAGTCCCCACAAGGCCCTGACCGCGCATCCCGTCCCCTCCCCCGCGGCCCGCACAGCCTCTACGACATCTACTGGTCGGAGGAGATGGAGAACAGCCTGCGGGCTCTGGAGGAGCGCAAGCCCAGCCTGAGGATCATCTCCTGAGACCCGGCCACGGCCTGGGGCCCTCCTGCTGGTGTCCGAGCTTCGAACCAAGAGAAACGCTCTCACCAACTCACTGCTGCGAGAAAGTTTTAGACACTTTATTAAAGCACTTTTTTTGGCAGGAGGGGCGTTGTCCTTTCTGTGGCGTCCCCCCCCCACCAAGCCCAGGTCACAAGGGTGTTTCCACGGGGGCCGTCTGTCCTGCGGTGCGCACGTGCCCTGCCCCCCGTCCCTCTGGGCAGCCCCCACATTGGGCACAGGACGGGGCCGAGGCTGGGAGCCCGTGAGGACGACACGTGGCTGCAGGCCCTCGTTGCCGCTTCTCACTTGTTCTGTTTGCTCCTCAAGATGACCCTCGAGCCCTCCTCCCCACCTCAGGCACAGGGCCTCTGAGTTTCTGACTGGTCCTCAGGGGACCAGTCCCATGACCTGTGGCCCCGTTCCCCACCCCACATTTGTGGGGTCAGATGAAACCTCCCTGGGCAGTGGCTCCGGGCTGCCTGCTCAGACCTGCCCCTTCTCCGCCCTCTCGGGGTGTCCTCCGTGCGTCCAGTGAGGTGCAGCTGGGGCCTGAGGGGACCGGCATGGACGCCCAGGGCCTCCGAGGGGCCGGGGTCCCAGGGGGCAGAGAAAGGCGCCGCAATGCCTGTGCTGGGTGGGGCCGCCCGGTGCGGAAAGGGGAGGAGACCTCGGCCCGGGGCCGCCCAGCCCCACCCGGCAGCCCAGAGCAGCCTCAGGAGTGCGGAGCACACGCACCCACACCTGGGACGGCCGCTTCCGCCCCCACCCCGCAGGGCCCCACTGTGCGCGCGGGAGAAAGGGAGGTACCACCCCAAGGGCTGAGGGGCTCCCGGCAGCCGTGAGCTGCATCAGTTTGGCGCCGGCACCCCCTCCCCCTCCCCCTCCGGCTCCGCGGGCACCGGGGCATCCTCGGGCGCCGGGGCATCCTCGGGCTCAGGCAGGTGTCCGTCCACGTGGCCCACGGCTGTGCCCCGGTCGCCCCTGCTCTGCTGCTTCTGCCGCCGGGTCTCCTTGTATCTCAGAGTGATGTCCCTGGGGATGGCGGGAGCCAGGTCACTGCCAGCCGGCCCACGGAGGTCCTGCGAAGCCGCCCCTCACGGGGACGCTCCCAGAGCCGCAGGGAGGGGCCCCACGACCCAGACGCCAGCTGCCCCGGCCCGGGAGACGGCCCGCGCCCTCACCGCAGGAAGAAGCGCCAGACGGTCCAGGTGAGCACGAGCACGGAGCCGAGCGTCCAGCACTGCGAGATGTAGAAG
The DNA here is from genome assembly GCA_028534135.1 of Potos flavus. Lineage (NCBI taxonomy): Eukaryota > Metazoa > Chordata > Mammalia > Carnivora > Procyonidae > Potos > Potos flavus. The sequence continues at coordinate 95,773,283 of CM052884.1, forward strand.
GGCAGGGACAGCGTGAGCGTGTGCGGGTCGTACTTGACGACGATGAGCAGCTCCGTGGCCGTGATGGCCGCCACCAGCCAGGCCTGCTGGCCCAGCTTCTTGTGGGGCTTCCTGCGGGGCGAGGGCACTCGGCTGAGGGCGCCGCGGCTGGGCCCCAGGGGCGGCAACGCCAAGGGGGCCCGGGCCCGCCCCACCCACCCTGGGCCCTCACGGGTCGTCCATGAAGTCGTAGATCTCGCGCATGGCCACACCGCCCACGTTCACGAAGAACACCAGCCGCAGGAGGACCAGGAAGTGCTCCGGGGGCAGCCACAGCACGAACTTCAGGTAGAACGTGTTCAGTTCTGCCAACAGAAACTGGGGGACACGGGAGGGTGGGTGGCGAGCCGGGCTGCCCCGCGGGCGCGCGCGCACGACCCGGGCCGGCCTTACCACCAGGATGATGCCGCACACGGCCAGCCAGCGGCGCAGGCTGGAGGCGGGCTTCCACTCGAAGCGGACCCAGCTGTAGGGCGTGAACTGGAAGGCGATCCTCTTCATCTTGCCCCTGGGAGCACAGGGGCCCGTCACCCCGGGGAGCCTCTGTCCCCCCAGCAGCCGCGCCAGGTGCTCGGAGCCCAGCGGCCGCTCACTCCCTGTGCCCCCCGCCTGCTGCCCCAGGCCTCCACAACTGATGGGCGGGGAGACCCCCACTCCCCAGAGCCCTCCTGGGTCTGTTCCCGGACTGCGGCTTCCAATCTCAAAGTAAACATGACCGAGTTCCTGCAAGGACCACGCAAGGAGGGCAGCCCTGGGGGCATGGAGAGGAGCTGGGCGGACAGGGCGGTGCTCAGGCCCACTGCCCCTCCCCCCAAAAGGCGCACTGGCGCCACCTCCGGGCCCCACGGGGACGCCCTGACCCCCAGGGAGCAGGGCGGCGGCTGGAGAGAGACGTACTTGTAGGTCGGGATATTCCAGAGGCCCTGCCACTTGTACGTCTTCAGAGACAGCCACTCGAGCGTCTTCATGCCACAGTAGATGCCCAGCCCGTTGCAGACGAGCACGTCCATGATCCACTGGGGGCAGGAGCCGGGGAGCAGATGAGCGCCCCGCCCCACCCTGCTGGAGGGCCTCTGCGCCCTGCGACCCCCGGGCACCTACGTGGTCCCACCAGCACTCGCTGAAGTTGGGCAGCTGGTGCTCCAGGCTGTACTCAAGGAACTCGAACATGACACTCACGATCGTGCACATCCACCAGTCACGGATCATCAGGGTCTGCGGGCCATGGCGGAGCCGTCAGACCCGCCAGGGGGACACCCCCAGCACCATCCCGAGTGGGGCGAGGCACTGGCTGGAGGCCACGGCACCCAGGCCCTCGCCCACCACACTCCAGCACTCTGAACGTCAGCGCGTGTCTGGGAAACGGGCTTGGAGCACAAGGCAGGCCCGGGGCGTCCCCCTGCCGGGGTCGTCTTACCTTCAGGTACCAGCCAAGGAAGTGTGCCGGCACAAAGCCATCCAGCTTGTCCTGTGGGGGCAGGACGCCAGCCTCGGGTGCAGCCCACAGTCCCCTGGACCCAGCTCCCACCCAAGGCCAGGGCTGCTGGGACAGACTCGGCCTTTCCGAGCCGCGCCAGCTGCACCCGAGGGACAAAGCTGGGGTCCTGCGCACGTGCACACAGCACGCCCTGACCACCGAGGAGAGCAGGTGCCCCAGTCAGTGGGCTCCCCGGGGAAGCACGCGGGCTGGGCCGAGACTAAGTCTTCAGGCTGGAAGGCAGGGACCCGCCCCCTGGTGAGCTGCGTCGGGGCCTCACATGTGGGCTGCACGGCCCCTGGGGACCCCTACCCTGCTCCAAGTGGGCTGATCTGAAGGGACCCCGGGTCAAGGGGGAGGGAGGCCAGCGCCTACCAGGGCGCACGCCACACCCCCACCCCGTCTGATCGGCAGAATGGGGTTCCAGAAACATCCAGGACAGGTCAGCAGCACCCGGGAGCCTGTTAGGCACCAGCCTCCCGGCCCCAGTCCGAGCACTGGGCTCCTCGGGCCCGCCCATACCCAGACGTTGTGGAAGGGGTCGCTCTCGTTGTGCGCGTCATAGATGAGGCAGTTTCCCCCGTAGTCCCTCTCGGGCAGCGGGACCCCCAGCCTAGGGTCCACGTACTTCAGAAACTGGCGGCCGTCCTGGACAGTCTGCAAGGCCAGCGCCCTGGTTAGTGGGGCTGGACGTCGCGGTGGCCACGGGAGAACCCGGCTACCTCCCGAAACCTCGAGCCACGCGTACGGCCTGGGGGGTGTGGAAGACGCCTCCACCGAGTGGGGGCAAACACCGTCTCTGCCGCCGTCCCCCCAACACAGGGGTGGGCCGACTGGGGGATCCCAAGTGCAAGGTGATACCCCACGCCCCCCACGTGGGGACACAGGTGGGGTCGCTGGTCTTGCCGCCTCCCCTCCCCGCGTCCCTCACAGAAGGAGCCCATCAGGACAGCCTTCCCAGAGACGGACACCTACGCTAGCAAATCGCTCCCTCTGGCCTTAGCGCTAAGGAGACTTCCCGGGTCGCACGGACGAGGCTGCCCACCAGCAGGCCCGGCCTTCCCCCTCCCTCGGGCCCTCTCCGGCCACCAGCTGGGGCCCCACGACGCCCGCGGTCAGGACCCTGTCCCCCCACTCCTGCCCCAAGTACCAGCCAAGGTAGGGAAGAAGCAGGGAGGAGGGTGAGGGAGGTGACAGACATCCGTGGCCGACGGGCAGAGGACACACAGACCTGCATGGTGGCATGGGACCAAGGCCCCTGCGCTACCCGCGAGCACTGCCCTGTCCTGCAAGAGGACCCCGTCCCCCACTTGGGGTCTCTGGAAGTGACCCTCGGACCTCACTAACCACTGAAGTCACCCCTGCGTGGTTTCGGTAACCATGGGACCTGAGGCTGGACAGCAGGAGCCCAGGCTGGTGAGCACGGGACCCCCGCGAGAGCTGAGAAGCCTCTGGAGGCCACGCCCGCCGTGGGGACGCCCCGCAGGGCGAGCAGGTCACCAGAGGGGGCATTCTCGAAATGCAAACAGAAGCGGGAGTCTCGACGACACACCGCCAGCAGCGGCCACCATATAGACCCTGACAGGTGCAGGTGGGCCGGGAGCGGGCAGGGGTGACGTGTGCGACTCGACAGGCCCACAGCCGCGCTCAGGGGCCCACGAGAGCCTGTCGCCATCAGCCTCGCTCTAGCACGGCACCCATGTCGCTGGCCGCCCCACTCCGCAGGAAGGACGCAGCAGACCCAGACGCCCTTCGGGGGCCCCGGGGGACACAACTACCGCAGGGTCCTCCGCGCCGGGTTACACACACGCGCCGTGACCGCGCCCTAAAGAGGTAAATCTGACCACACCAGGAGCATCCACCGTGGGCGACACCACCGACAGCTCTGAGGTTGTGAATCCAGTACTTTGCAGACCGAAGGTCACCCTCACGGCAGACACCGAATTGACAAGGAGGAACAGCAACCGAGCAGACGTCAGGGCCAAGTCTCGACCCAAGGTTACAGGGCGAGGGGCTTCCAAGCTCCCCCGGAGCACGCTGTGCGCCCGCACGGCCCCCCCTCGCAGCCTCTGCCCACTCCTCCCGGGGTCCAGCCCTGCTTCCGCCGGAGCTCCGGAGGGGCCGCCGGGCCGCGCCGCCCGAGCCGGAGAAGCCGCTCACCTGGAAGAGTATGAAGATGAGGAAGAGCTCGTAGACCACGCTGACGCACAGCCAGAACCGCCAGTAAGCTACGGAGACATGGGGCGCAGGCGTCAGGCGGGGCCCCCGCGGCACAGTGAGCGCGGCCGGCCAGCGGTCTCCGTCCCGCCCTCCCGGACAGCCTCCCCGCGGCCGGCGGGCACGGTCCGTGCTTCCCAGTCCTTCCCCGTCGCGCTGCGGACCTCTGTCGCCCAGCGAGTCCGCGGCAACCTGCTGCTGGGAACCGTTCATCAAGTCAGGAAACCCCGCAGTCCAGGACGCGGTCTCTCTCCCCCTCCGGGGTCCACAGGAGGGGTCGCGCCGACACGGTGTCTGACGTCAGCCCCTCTGGATCCCCGGGGTGGACCGAATCCGGCCGTGGCGCCTGTTTGGGGAAGTGCCTCCATTCCGGCAGGGGACCCGTCCCCCGGGTGGTAACCCTCCGAGCCCACGCGTGCTCACCCCAGAAAGAAGCGAACCCTGGGCGGTGACGGAGGTGGTCCCCTCGCTGCGGCCGCCCGCGGGCAACACGCGTGTGTCCAGTCGGCTCGTCCACCTCCACCCACACGTCAGGGGCCGACCAAACCTCCACAGAGCCGGGAAAAAGATCTTGTCCCTCCAGAGCCCTCTGAGTAGCCAGGACCGCCCCCGGCATCCGCTTCCCAGAGCTGGGCGCGGAGAGCTCTTTCTCACCAGGAGGCCGTGACGGGAGGGACGCGAGTGCTAAGTCTGCCTTCTGGAAACCGGGATAATCCTGTCTGCTAAAGGCCTACCGTGCCTACTTTCCCTTGGCTTAAAGAGAAACCAACAGCCTGCTTTGAAAGACTCATTCCCCTTGAATAAAAAAGCCAGTGCTTGCCGACGTGGAAGAGACCCCGCCCGGCCTCGAAGCCTCGGGCCGCGGGGGGCAGCTCAGCGCGGGACACTGGGGGGGCTCCAGGGCCCACCCGGCACCCCCGGGGACTGGGCCTCATCTGCTCGCGGGGGAAACAGCCACCAAGACCCACGAAAGCCCAGGCTGGCGTGGGCGGGAAGCGGGACGGCGGTCAGTTCTTGGGACGGCTTGCTGAAGGGATGCTGGGGCACGGGACCAAGCGCGCACGGGACACGCGAGCCTTGCTGCCCTCGAGTCTGGGAAAAGCCCGGCAAGTTCTCCCTGGTCAAGGGCTGCAGCAGGACCTAAAAGGGCCTTTGTAAAGCAACTCGGCGCCTTCCCCGGAGCGCTCGCCCCACCCCCACACGCCGGCACCTTCCCCGTGGACCGTCTGACGCTGAACCTGCCTCCTCCCCGACCACTGCCCCCGGTCAGGGGCCGGCCATGTCCCACGGCCCGTCACCCTCCCGCTGCAGAGCCCCCCAGGGCCCAGGCCCGCCCACCCCCCACCACCCGGCCGGCGCGCCTCCTCCATTCCACGCGGCGTCTCCCTGGAGCCACCGGGACAGCCCTGACGCTGGCTTCCCTGGGGCCCCCCCACCGCTGGCACGCGTCCTTTCGCCCTAGGCAGTGAGGCCCTGGCCACGTTCTCTTGCTCCAGCGTTTGGAGGGAGCCACAGAGCAGGGTAAAACTGTGAAGAGAAGGATGCCTCTTCAAGCGGCTAGTCCCCCCCAGACAGTGGGTCCTACAGCCCCGCAGCACCTCCTTGCTGGGCCAGAGGAGCCTTCCCACTGTTCCCCGCGGCACGCCACACCAGGCCCGCCCGGTCCCTCTGCCGACTCCGGGGCAGGAGGCGTTCCAGAACAGGCTCCCACAGTCGTCAAACCACCGCTGGCAGGGAGACAGTTGACACCGAGCCACCACACGGAAAGGGAGGTGCAGTGGAGCTCAGAGCACAACCCGGGAGACGGCTTTCTGGGGGCGGGGCTAGTGCTCACGCGGCCCACCGAAACCTCGGGGGTGCCCTTCGGACGAGGATGGCCGGCACCCCCACTGGACAGAGCGCAGAGTCCCCCAGGAGTCTGGAGGCCAAGCGGCCGCCCACCGGCTGTCGGGCCCTGCGCCGGGCCCAGCGCCCCCAGGGGACTTGCCTCGCCTGGAACCGCTGACTCTTCCCAGTGCAGCAGGCCTTCACCGCACCTGGACCTTTGCTCTGACTTTTGGTGGCTTGTAACCCATTCTCTCACTTCTCCACTGTTCTGGCTGGGCGCTCAGACCCTTCGAGGACGGAGCAGGCGGGGAAGTGCCCCGCAGGCAGGCCCCAGGCGCTGTCACCCAGCATCAATGTCCCCCGCAGGCACTGAGGCTCACAGCCGCCGTGCTCTCTGACCGCTTCTGGTGGGTCGTTCCCACCGTGGGCCCCCCGGGCGCTCGCCCCCTGGCCTGCGGCTCCCACGCCCAGGGCCTGTGTTACGGGCACGATCGGAGCCACACACACTGATGCACGTGCAGAAATCCCCTACAGCCCGCTTTGTAAAAGCCGATGCCACGGGACTGGGGGATACACTGCCGTCCGTCAGGTGACGGCCACACAAGCAGCCACGAACGTCCAGTGGTCAAACACAGAGTCACCGAGACGTCTGTGCTCACCTGAAGTGACAAAGAAATATAGAAAACCACACACAGAAAAGGGTCCCGTGTTTTAAGCTGTGTGTGTGCATATTCATAAAAACACATTGAAACCTAACAGTGGTTACTTTCTGTGACTGACTTTTGTTTCTATTTAAAAATAGTTTTTGTATTTTCTAAATATTCTACAATGAATACTCACCCCTATTAACACAGAACAGAATCATGTCACTAAGCTGTAGGACTTCAGAACTCCCCATGCCCTGCCCTTAGAGGCAGCCCCTCGATGAGCCTGGGGTCCTGGACACACTGGGGCTGGGGGCACGGGCAGGACGGGGGAAAGGACAGGAGGGCAGGAGCGGGAGCAGCCCGAGCAACGCTCTGCAGCTCCAAGGCTTGAGGGGTTGTTAGAACTCCCTCCTTAACTTGGGGGTTGGGGGTGACAGACACCCAGTGGCACACGGAGAGCACCTCAATGGCAGGGCCACCGGCTCAGGCCCACGCCGACCCCACGGACAGTCCTAGGGCACCTCGCTGTGCAGGAGAAGCCACCTGAGACAGAGAGGGTGGAAGGGAAAGAGGAGGGCAAGGACGACGGCGGGACAGGGTGAGGAGCAGAGAGATGGGAGAAGGGGCTGAGACGAGAGGAACCCAGCCCTCCTGAGCTGACGGCAGTGTGCCCTGGCCGGCCGGGAGGGGCTGGGAAGGAGGACAGGACATTCGCAGCCGGCAGCACGGACGCGGGGTGACCGCTCAGGACAGAAGTGTCGTGTGGGCACACGTGGACAAAGGAAGGACAAGTTACCTGGATGAGGTCTGGAAAACGGCCCGTCTTTAGCTTGTGTGACTCCAAAACATAAGAAAACCAAAATACTGGCCACAATACCTCTGCAAATAAAGAACAGACAGCCCCTCAGTGCGCGTCTCCCCGGCGGGAGGGACCCCGGGGGGCGGGCGGGAGGGGGCCTTGGGGGCACGGGTGGGCGACCAGGCAGCAGGGAGGGCTGACACCGTGGCCTCCGGAGGCCGCACCCCCCTCGGGAGAAGGCCCTCAGCGGTGGGCCGGGCCTGACAGGGGCTGCCAAGTGGCGCCCCAGCACCGCGCGTGCTCCCCACCTGGAGAACACCCAGAAGGCCGTGTGTGGCCAGCCAGGCCCCCCGGGGCCTCCCGGGAAAGCCGCTCAGACGGAACGGCTTTCTGCCCCCACAGGGCCGGCGCCCAGCACACGGCTGCTGCGGTCCACGAGGGCACAAAGTGCACGTCCGGTCACCAGGGTCGCAGGGACACGCGCACAGCGAGCTCACGGCCGCCCGACACACGGCAAAGACGCACACGCCTGCTGTCTCCGGGGGTGCTGTCGGGCTCCACCGCACCTACGACATGAGACCTCACAGGAGGCCAAAGGTGTCAGCCTGAAAACCCCTCGTGTCCCTCTGCCCGCGAAGGGCACTCGGAGCCGAGGGCAGGCGCAGGCGATGCCGGGCCCCACAGGAAACCCCCCAGCGGCCCTGTGCACCCCTGCCTGCCCCCACCCCAGGGCCAAGAGCGGGGTGGAGGGCCAGGAGGAGACACGTCGTCAGGCGCAGAATGTACAGAATTCCCACGTTCCCGACACCTGGGTCCCCCCGTTAGCACCTTACGTTAGTACGGGCGTTTGTCACAATTACCGAATCGATGCTGGTGTGTTAACTACAGTCTGTGTGTTTCTGATTTCCTCACTGTTCACCTAAGCCCCCTTCCTGGGATGCCCGGGGATTAGTTGTTGGGTGTCTGCCTTGGGCTCAGGTCATGATCCCGGGGTCCTGGGATCGAGCCCCGCATCGGGCTCCCTGCTCAGTGGGAAGCCTGCTTCTCCCTCTCCCACTCCCCCTGCTTGTGCTCTCTCTCAGACCAATAAATAAAACAAACTTATAAAAATAAATAAAGCTCCTTTTTTGCCCCCGCATCCCACCCAGGACGCCCATGACATTCCGTCGTCATGTCTCCTCAGCCCCTCCGAGTGGTGACGGC
>CM052884.1:95781991-95797918 GCA_028534135.1 Potos flavus
CACGCCCGCTCCGGCCACGCACCGCCCCCGCGCACTCCGGCCACGCCCCCGCCCGCTCCGGCCACGCCCCCACCCCACCTGATCTGGCTGGCATTGAACAGGGAGAAGCCGCTCAGGAAGATGATGAGGCCCACCGCCGCAGCGGGCACCAGCATGTAGGTGTACCAGCCGAGCCAGGCGAAGTACAGGGCCACCTTCTCGCCAAAGTAGTCCCTGCGGGCACAGCTGCCCCGTCAGGGCCACCCCCACCCAGGTGCCCTGCCGGCCCGTGCCCGGGAGGGGTGTGCCACGGGTGGGGGCGAGGGGTGCACAGCCTCCGTGTGTCTGGCCGAGGAGCACAGACGCATCTGTTTGCTGGGGGTACGGGTGATTTGTTTGGGGTATTTTCACCTGATATCATCTATCGGCTGGCGGCGGACCATGTTTCTCCACCGGGCCCAACTCTTCTTCAGGTCTTCCTCCCCCTGAGCACAAGGGACAGACGGTGACACCTCCCTGCCTCTGTCCCGCCCTCCCGCCCTCTCCCCGCCGGGCCACCCCTCACCTTGTGCAGGGCGAATCGGGTCTCAAAGACCCCACTCTTCACCAAATCCTCTAACGTGTCTGGTGGTCACAGGGAGTCGGGTCAGAGGGGAGTAGGGGTGAGGGGGAGCCCTGCCCTGTTCTCCCCGGGTCAACACCCCTTCCGGTGGGCCGCTGCATAGGCCACCTGCCATCCTGTCCTTACCACCAGCTGCTGTCTTGCTGTTTAGTACAAAGTTGACAATGCGGATTCTGGAACACAAGAGCTGGTTGAGGATGACTCCGCCTGACCTGGGCGGACCCCACCCTCCGTCTGGCCAGGTCCCAGACCGCTCTGTGTCCTCGCGGAGCCCCCAGCCTGTCTGCCTCGACTGCCTGACCAGGGCCCAGAATCTAGGGCTCACCAGGGAGCTCTTCCCCCCACCTCTTTGAGTCCTCCTGCGGCCTAGCTGCCCAATGGCTCCAGGGTGGGGCTCCCCTGGGGGTAGGCCCTCCCCTCGCCGTGCTCAGTCCCGCACCTTCCCCTCCCAGATACCGGTCCTAGACCCCCCCACCTATCACACCCCCACCTGGAGCCCCCACATGGCCAGAGCACACTCTAGGCCTCTATATGCACAAGTCCTTACAGCCTGTGGGCCATTTTGCCTACAGGGAGACGGAGGCTCAGAGAGGTTGAGTAACCTGCCCAAGGCCACAGAGCCAGGAAGTGGCACAGCCAGACGTTTGACTGCAGAGCCACATTCCTCCAGAACATCTTCCTGTAAGACACGGTCCCTCTGACGTCCCGGGGCATTCCCCCAGCCTGCTCCTCCCAGGCCCCACCGAGGTGCCTCTACTCCACCAGCACCCCCTTGCACGTCCTGGAGACCAGCCAGTTCTGCATTCACAGGAGTGCCCCCCCACCCCCATACCCAAAATCCGTCCGCAACTGACCAGCCCCCAGCTAAGCTCGGAGGGGCCTGGGCCAAGGCGAGGCAGGTGATGGAGGAGGGATGGGGGGAGGGTGGGGGGAGCCGTGCCGAAGGGTCTGCTGGAGGATCAGTGGGGAGAAGGGGGCGCTTGGAGAAGAGGCTTGGGTGTCTGGGAGGCTGGGGACAGATGTCTATGGAGGGACATTTGGTCTGGAGAGGGGAGGTCGGGACCCACATCCCAGGTCTTGGGGAGATGACCTCAAAGCAAGGAGGGACGGCTGGGAGGTCCTCCTGGCCTGTCCAAACCCTGCCCACCCTTCAGGGCACGTGGTCACACGTCACCTCTCCCAGAAGCGAGAGCCGTCTTTATCCCTACCACAGACGGACATGGACGCCGAGGCACAGAGCTCTGCCCCGGGACTTCTGACTCAACACTGTGCCTGCAAGCCTGCATGGACCCGGAACGCGGCGGGCAGAGGCCCTCCTGGCCCCAGTTCTTGGCCAGCCTCTCACCTGGTGGTGGCTGGGATAGGGGTGGGCCTGGCGGGCTGCGCTCCGGCGGCGGGACCCTCGGGCTCCATGAGCAGAGTGCGATACAGGTCAAAGATCCTGCCGTCCGCTCGGATCCCAAAGAACACCTTCTCGTGGTCCTCCACCATCTGGGGGTGGGAGGGCGCTTGGGGACCTCCTCTCCACTTTGAAGCTCCCTCCTTTGTGCATGGCCACTGGCCTGCCCTTCTACGTCGGGCACAAGGCCACAGCCCTGTCCCCAGACCCCTCCCCAGGACACACCTGTGACCCCAGCATCCCTGGCCCCCTGCTCCACACCACGCCAGGCCCTCCGCCAGCCCACCTTGTAATGGAAGCCCTTTCTCTTGAGCCCCTCCAAGAAGTGCTGCTGCTGCCGGGCCTGCCTGGCGTCTCTCTGGGCACGGCGGTCAGCCACAAGGACGTAATCCCACTGCTCAGAGGCCTCGGTCTGGAGGAAGGACGTATGGGGCTGGGGCTGGCACAGGGCACAGGCCAGGGTGGGACCTCGTCTGGCAGGGGCCCCGGTGGAGACTCACCTCCCCAGGGTTGATCTCCATCAGCGGGAAGCTGTCGCCTTCGGTCCCCGCCAGGATCCGGACGCTCTCCTCGCCCTGGGGGCAGGGGGTGGATGGAGGATGGGCTCATCCCCACAGCACAGCACGTCCTGGGCCACTGCTCCAGCGCCCAGGAGGCAAACACAGAGCTGGGGGGCGGGACCACGAGGGACAAGCAGGCAGTTCCGAGAGGGGCTCAGTGCTAGGACCACAGTGCGCGGGGCGATGGGCGGGGGGGGGGCCCTCGGTGACTCCCACAAAGGTCTGTTTAGAAATATCGGCAAAGAGCTTCTGAAATCCCTCAGAAAAGACAGGCAGCAAATAGGGGGTTCACAGAAGAAGAGCAGGGAAGAATGGGAACGGTAGGTCAGGGGGCTGGAGCCGTCACCTTCTGCCCGTTTGGTCACAGACATTTCAGTGGCCTGACCGCGTCAAAGTCAACAGACTCCCCGTCACGCATGAATTTGGGAAACAGAATTGCACGTCCTGGACCACCCGGCCCAGCCCATCCGGCCCCCAACACAAGGAAGAGGGTGCTCACAGTTGCTTATTTCATATAAAAATCACGCAAATAACCCAAATTCCCACCAGCACGTGGATGGATGAAGGCACCGCATGCCCCCTGCACGGGCAAAGACGCCCAGCAGGAAGGAGGACGAGCTGCTGCCACCCATGGGCCCCTGGGGACCATGGGACATGGGTCCAGTCCCCATGTAAAAGGACGTCCAGTGAGACTTCTGCAGGAGTAAGCGCTGTGGGTGCACCTGGGACAGACAGACGGATGCCGAGATTGGGGGGCAGACCCTTACAGAGGAACCGGCTGTGCACACAGCATCCAAGCCTCTGCCCACTGTCCCCACTGTCCCACTGTCCCCACTGTCCTCACTGTCCCATTGTCCCACTGTGCAACTGTCCCCGCTTTCCCACTGTCCCCACTGTCCCCACTGTCCCCACTGTCCCCAATGTTCCACTGTCCCCACTGTCCCCACTGTCTGACTGTCCCCACTGTCCCCACTATCCCCACTGTCCCACTGTCCCCAATGTCCCACTGTCCCCACTGTCCCCACTGTCCGACTGTCCCACTGTCCCACTGTCCCCAACGTCCCACTGTCCCCACTGTCCCCACTGTCCCCCTGTCCCACTCTCCCACTGTCAGAGCAGCCCTGACGGATGTCATGAGTTCTCTTCTCCTCCCTGCAGACCCTCCCTCGTGGACTTCATGACCAATGAAGAACGTGTGGGCGTGGAGAGAGAACCCCAGGGAAGGCCCCCGCCCCAGGTGATGAAGGTCCAGGTCTCGGTGACATCATCAGCTGTGAGGGGCCCCCACCCTCCGACAGGCTGTGATGCGGCAGTATGTAGCCCCCTCCCTGAAACACAGAGTCTTGTCTCAGCTGAGAAAACCGCGGACTCAAGGGTCAGGGGGCCACGGACAAGGAGGGACAGAGGGACCGCAGAGACGGGAGGGCCGGGGACACGTGGAGGTGAATGCCATGCGGGATCCTGCACAGACCCGGGCCCGGGGCAAGGACGTAGGGAAGCCTCCCACTGTCCTTCTACACTTTCTAGATGTCCCACAACCGCACAAGTGGGGACAGGGGCGGGGCTCAGGCTTCACCCACTCTCGGCGGGTAGACCGACAGCAGGCTGCGAGGCTGACCCACAGTGCCCCGGGCCGCTGAGGGGCGGGGGTGCAGGACGCGGGGGACAAGGGCAGACGGTCAGGTCACGGGCTGAAGTGGGGGAGACGCCGGCCGGGGAGCCCAGAGGCTGGGTGGCCTACAGCGTGCGCCCTCGGGCACGACCGCCCATCCCTGCCCGCCCAGCTGCAGGAAGCACCCTGTAGCCCCAGCGCAGCGCTGGGCACGCTGTCGGCACCCGTGAGAGGGTCCCCGGCTCGCTTCCTGGCTGGAGCTCTCCCGGGAGGCACAGGGACCCGGCGGCGTCCCAGGGATCGGGGGGGCCGGCCCATCAGAGCACCCCACCTCACGCCTCCTGGGCTGGCAAGTTCGGGCGCTGCCTGCCCCTCTGTGGGCACTGGGCTCCTGCCATGGCCTCCTGCCAGCCCACCGCCCCTACCGCCCCGGCTGACACCAGCCCTTCTCCTGGCTTGGGAGCTCCGTGCAGCCCGTGGCTGGGTCTCCTCTCCAGGCCGCCCCCCGCCAGGCCTTCGCCCCCACTGCACCCTACGCTACTCCCTCTTCCCTTCACAACCACGTTCCACCGAGCTCGAGGCCTGCCTCCTCCGGAAAGCCTCCCTGGACTGCTGCGGCCCGTCTGGCCTGGAGGGCGGCCAGCTAAGAAGCAGGCTGCCCCATCACACTTGAATTTGAGACACGCAGCCGACCCTTTTTAGTATAAGTATGTCCCAATTGTTGCATGGGACACACTTATACTAAAAAAGAGATTTTAAATGTAAAAATTCAATGTAACTGAATATCTGTTTTTTATTTGCTTCAAAACCTGCGACCCTAGTCTGTGTCCCCACCCACACCCGTGGGCACCAGGAACTACTGTCCCCAGGATGGGACCTGGCTCTGCCCACGCTCCCTCTGTCCCGATTGCAGAAGCCAGAAAACAGCGTCCCATGCAGCCACGGGACGGCAGGCTCTGAGGTCCCCGGTGCCAGGGTCTCCTGAAGACGGGCCTGACGCAGACACCTCCCCTGTGCCCCAAGGCCCCTGGCACTCTGGCCTGGCTCATCGATTCTAAAACTCCTGCCAGAGGAGAAACCTGTTGTTCGCAGACTTGCGGGACGGGGGGGGGCCCTGGGCGGAGGGGCCTCTGTCTCAGCTGCGGGCCAGCCGGGGGTTCAGGTCACCAGCACCGGGTCCTGTGGCTTGGCCCCCACGGGGCTCAGTAAGTGTTGTGCTGGGCAGTTGGTCAGTGCCGCTGATTGGCAGGAAAGAGCTCACGTGCTTGACCTTGGACCCTGGAGGAGGCTCTCTACCCGCCCATCCCCGAACTGAGCTCCGCCAGCAGAGACAGCAAGGAGAGACCCCAACATCGGTGTGGGCCTGAGGCTGAAGAACAGGCAGGACAAGCAGGGGACAGAGCTGGGAGCCCAGGGTGGGAAGGAATGGCACAGGGAAGCCAGACTGGGCAGAACGCTGGGACCCAGGCAGGAGGAGGGAGCCTGGGAAGAAGGGACCCTCCCAGAGCATCCCTCCAAGGACCGGCAGCGGGGGGGGGGGTAGGCAGGCCCCTACTGGGTCCCAGAAATGAGGCTGCTGGGCCTGGTGAGCTCCTGATCCAACCCCTTTCCCCACCAGAGCCTCTTGGGAAGGGCCGACTGGACCTCCTCTAAGGGCTGGCGTGTGATCCGGACCGTGGAGAGTGATGCCACCAAGTATGCGATGGGCACTGACCGTGGGTCCCGGCCACTGGACAGACGGACCCCGGCGTGCCCCTGGGCAATGCCTGCTCAGCCCTCGGCAGTGGGCAGGCAGCCACAGGAGCAGCCAGGTCGCAGGCCCCCCCCCCAGCTCCAGTCCAGCCAGCCCCTCCCCGCAGCCCGACCGGGACCAGGTGCTGAGAATCTCCTCCGCACGTACTCGGGGCCCGCCGTGCCCGAGGTCACTGCTGCGTGCAAGTCCCCGCTGTGGGCCATGGCCACAGCCGCAGCCCCCAGGATCGGGCTGTCCTTCAGCCCCTCTGTCCTCCAGGTGAGAGGCCTTCACAGATGGGGATCTCGTCCCCGTCCCCAGCCAAGCCGACTGCTCGGTGCTCCCCGAAGCAAGGTGTCTGGGGCGCCTGTGTCCCTCAGGCTTTACCTCCAGGACTGCGTGTGCCCATCAGGCTCCCAGGCCCCCAGGGCAGGGACGGGGCCGTCCCGACACACTTAGCCTCGGGGATCCCAGCCCTCCCTGCCCCGTGCAGAGTGCGGGCAAGCTCCCGCACAGATGAGGGGTGCAGGCGGGGACATGCCTACTGTTCTCCCTTTAGTCCTTCCGGCGTCCACCCCCTGCAGGCCACGCACCCAGTGGGCCAGAGCCCAAGGCTTAACACAGGCCAGAGTCCCAGGGGGCTCACCCACTCCTCCCAAATGGGGGGACTTCTGGAGACGCTCCCTCCCCTAAGCACAGAACATGCAGGGGCAGAGCTGGGGAGGTCCTGCCCCTGTCCATCCCTTCCCAGTTTGGCCCCAGGTCCCCAGTGGGGCTGAGGACACAGCTCCCGAGCAGGTGGGCCACGTGGGACACACACGGGGGACGGTCACCCCAGCGGCAAAAGGAAGACATCAAGGCCTCCCCTCACGGCCCGCAGCTCGTCTCCCCCTGAGGTCACATTGCGCCCTCTGGCTGGGCCCCAGGAGCACCCTGCGGTTTCATCGTCCAGCAGGGGCACCCTCCCGCCCCCACCAAGGTGTGCAAACACAGAGAAGCCCACCCGTGCTCACTCAGCCCAGACGCCCCGAGTCCACCCTCCCTGAGCCAGCCCCCCCCAAACCTGGCTCTGCCTCTTGGACTTCTGAGGCCGGTCATCGGCCCCTCCCTCCTGTCGCCCCTCCTTGCCTCCATCCCGCTCCATCCCTCCACCTCTTCCGCTGTCCGTCTGTCCTCTGCCAGTTCATGGTTCCATGTGTCCGTCCGTCCATCCCCAGACCCTCGCTGATGGTGCAGCCTGGTCTGTGTGCAGCCCTGGTGGGCCCGCTTGGCAGGGGAGGGGGCCTGGAGCTGGAGGTTGGCAGGAGGCCACAAAGTGGGGGCAGCATTCCTGGGAGAGGAAAATATGTATGCACAGGACCTGAAGGGCAGCACACAATCAGTGTCCGGGACCCGGTACTCAGGACCTCCCAGAGACTCAGGACTCAGCACCTCCGAGGACGTGGTAGTCAGTCCTCCTGGGGACTCAGGACTCAGCACCTCAAAGGACGTGGTAGTCAGTACTTCCGGGGACTCAGGACTCAGCACCTCCAAGGACGTGGTAGTCAGTACTTCCGGGGACTCAGGATTCAGCACCTCCGAGGATTTGGTAGTTAGTACTCCCGGGGACTCAGGGCTCAGCACCTCCGAGGACTTGTAGTTAGTACTCCCAGGGACTCAGGGCTCAGCACCTCCGAGGACTTGTAGTTAGTACTCCCGGGGACTCAGGATTCAGCACCTCCAAGGATTTGGTAGTTAGTACGCCCAGGGACTCAGGGCTCAGCACCTCCGAGGACATGGTAGTCAGTACTCCTGGGGATTCAGGGCTCAGCACCTCCGAGGACTTGGTAGTTAGTACTCTGGAGGACTCAGGATTCAGCACCTCCGAGGATTTGGTAGTTAGTACTCCCAGGGACTCGGGATTCAGCACCTCCGAGGATTTGGTAGTTAGTACTCCTGGAGACTCAGGGCTCAGCACCTCCGAGGACTTGTAGTTAGTACTCCTGGGGACTCTGGGCTCAGCACCTCTGAGGACTTGGTGGTTAGTACTCCCGAGGACTCAGAATTCAGCACCTCCGAGGATTTGGTAGTTAGTACTCCTGGAGACTCAGGGCTCAGCACCTCCGAGGACTTGTAGTTAGTACCCCTGGGGACTCAGGACTCAGTACCTCCGAGGACATGGTAGTCAGTACTCCTGGGGACTCAGGGCTCAGCACCTCCGAGGACTTGTAGTTAGTACTCCCGGGGACTCTGGGCTCAGCACCTCCGAGGATTTGGTAGTTAGTACTCCTGGGGACTCAGGGCTCAGCACCTCTGAGGAGTTGGTAGTTAGTACTCCCGAGGACTCAGGATTCAGCACCTCCGAGGATTTGGTAGTTAGTACTCCCGGGGACTCAGGACTCAACACCTCCAAGGACTGGTAGTTAGTACTCCTGGGGACTCAGGACTCAGCATTTGAGCTTGGCAGAAGCATAAAGAACAAGAAGGGAGCTGCCAGGCGGTGAGGCTGAGGTTGGAAGAAGCTGGCTCATGGAGGCTGCTCAGGCAGCTGGGGCACTTACCCCTCTGGGGGTCATGGGGAGCCGTGGAAGGGACTGGAGCAGGGAATGGCATGCTCAGATCCAGCTAGGGGCTAGGGCCACTAAGTCCTCCCTGCTGACTGCATCTACATCTACATACATCCCTTTCTTTTTTTTAAGATTTTATTTATTTATTTAAGAGAGAGAAAGAGAGGGTGAGAAAGAGACCACAAATAGGGAGAGTGGCAGGCAGAGGGTGAAACAGACTCCCCCTAAGCAGGGAGCCCGATGCGGGGCTCGATTCCAGGGTCCTGAGATCATGACCCGAGCCGAAGGCAGACGCCTAACCTCCTGAGCCCCGCAGGCGCCCCTGCGTATGTCCCTTTCAAAGCATTGATCCCTTGCCTCAGCCAGACCAGGGGCTGCCGCCCGCCCCCCCCCCCCCCCAGGCAGCCCCAAGTCTGTCCTTTACCCCAGCTCAGGACTGGCAGGGAAGGAAGGGGCCGACAGGGCTCAGGCTGAGGTCTGCCGTACGCTAACCTGAGCAGCCAGGTGCCAGAGCTGGGTCTGGAAGCGCTGAGGAGGCCCTGGGCAAAGGTGGAGCGACAGGCCACCTGCTTGGCCCACACCTGGGAGGGCCCCGGGGAGGCTGAGTGGGAGGCTGGTTTCGCTCTCCACCTCGGCATGGGTCTCCTCCCAGGGCCACCCAGGCACTGGCCCCAGCCTGGATGGCCTCTTCCTTGGCAGAGGGGAGAAAGGATGTCTTCCCGGGATGCTTTCCTGCCCACCTCCCTGGGGGTCCACAGCCTCCTGCTCTGCCCCCCAGATCAGAGCGCAGCAACCCCCCAGCCAGCCCCCAACCTCTGCCTGGGGGAGGACTCCCAGGGAGCAGAGGGCTCAGCTGGCCACCCTGGGCCTTCCCCAACCCCAGGTCAGCCCATCCTGGAGGCCAGATTGCC
Organism: Potos flavus; assembly: GCA_028534135.1. Lineage (NCBI taxonomy): Eukaryota > Metazoa > Chordata > Mammalia > Carnivora > Procyonidae > Potos > Potos flavus. The sequence goes on from CM052884.1 coordinate 95,791,353, forward strand.
CTTTCCCTTTGCAGGGCAGAGCCGCAAGTTCTGGGGATGGACTCGCTCTCCTCACCTCTGTCTCACACGGGCTCCAAAGGCCTGGCCTGGGGTCCCCAGTGTCCCTGGCTGGGCAGGAGGAAAGCTGCCCTCTGTCTGGCCCCAAGCCCCAGCCAGCCCAGGGGCTCTGTCTGGGCTCCGGCCACCCTCCCCTCAGCCTTGCGGGCTGCAGGGGACCCCCCAGGCACTTTCCAGGTCAGGCTGCCAGGGCTCCACGCTGTGGCGCCTCCTGGGGGGGCGTGGCCCGGCCGCAGGTGTGGACCCCCGCACAGCGGAACTCACCTGCATGCTGGCCCGGAATCCGGCCAGGGGCTGGCATTCGCGGTGCCGGCGGGACTGGAGTGTGGCAGCCAGGCCAACAGGGCGAGTCCTACCTGACTTCCGCTTGGAACTCACCCCTCCCTCCGTCCTCTCTCCTGCCTCCTCGTCCTCCTGCTCCGTGTGAACCTTCGGCAGCCACACCCCAGGCTGGAAGGAACAGCCCTCCCCTGCTCCCAGGGACCTCCGACACCTTCCCGGGGACCCAGTCAGGTGGGGACCCCTCCCCACACACGAAGGCATCGCCTTCAGCTGCAGGGGGGGCTCCCCTGTGAGACGGAGGTAGATGGCCTCTCCCTCCTCGGGGGAAGCAGCATGGGCGGGGCGCTCGAGGACTCCGCAACATCCCCGGCTCCCTACTCTCCTTCACTCATCCAGACCACGGGACACACTTTCCCCAGGGCCCCTCCAGAGCATCCGGCCCTTGCCTCCCACCCCCGAGTCCAGTGTCGATTCCCTTAGAGGAGAAACTGGGGCAGACCCCAAGAAGAAACTCCCACCTGAGCTGCTGCTGTGTGGACCCCATCTGGGGGAGGAGGGAGGTGGCCCTGGGCCGCAGGGGTCCTGTGCTCTAGGCAGCAGCGGGGGAAGGCTCCGGATGCCCCCAGCACCGATGTGGGGTACCCGGGCTCTGGCGGCTGCTCCGAGGCTGAGGACACAGGGCACAGCAGTAGCTCCACAGGACAAGGCACGTGGGAACACGGAACAGTACGAGGGGCTCCCCTGATGTCACGGGGGGCAGGGAGCGTCCCCAGGGTCAGGGTCAGCATCACGCAGCCCATGCAAGCCTGTGGTTCAGACCCAGCAGTGACACAGATTTCCTCTGGGATCATGTGGCCCCACCCCACCGCCATGTCTGCCTGGGGGACCCCATGGCAGGCTGTGACGACAGTGGGGACCAGGACCGAACTGAGGTGGCGAAGACAAGAGAGGGATCGGCAGAGAACCTGTGTGACTCTGATGGAGCAAATCTGGACACATGCATTAAGATTGGTGTCATGGAAAACCCAAATGGTAGTGGCTTCACCAAGTCCGTGTCTGTACATATAGACATGGCGACATATATATTGCTTTCCCGTAAATGAAGTCTGGGGTGGGCCAGTTCGGGACTAGTATTAACTTGACTTGTGCTCTGTCACCTGAAACCTTGGTCCCACCACATGGTTCAGAATGGCTGCTCAACCTCCGGGCATCACACCCACATCCAAGCCAGCAGGAAGAGGAAGGAAGGGCGCTCCACCCGGCACATGGTCCCATGGCCACAACTTCCCTCATGGAAGCCTGGGAGCATGATCACTTTTCCTAAGGAAGAAGGTAGAAGGACATTAGGGTCCCCCCGCTGTCTGCACAGGCCAGAGGGCCTCAGATGCCCTATTCGAGTTCAGGAAACCGCCAGCAAGGGCTTTGGGGCAAGGTCCAGGTTAGCAGCCAGCTCCTGGCCCCCCCCACCGGTCTCCTCCCGGTCTCCAACTCCGCCGGCTCAGGATGTCTGCGTCCACAGTGGCATCGTGTTAAAACAGCTCACTAATGGGTTTCCCCGACCCAGGCACCACTGCAGGAGTCCCCAAAGCTGTCTCCCCGTCTCTGCCCGGCATTCCTGTTCGTACTGGTGCAGAAACACTGCCTCTCGGTCCCGCTTCCGAGGGCCTGAAGAAGTCAAGTTACGTCCAGGTCCTTGCTGCCCCAGAGCCAGCCCCGGTGGCCCCTTGGGGCACAGACAGCGTCCCCAGCCTGGCTGGGGGAGCGCGGGCCTGGCCCCACTGGGGAATAAGGACAGATCCCATCCAGTCCCATTGGAGAGAAAACAGGGGCAGCCCTTTGGGAAAACAATTCAGCAAGAAGAATCAGAAGCCTAAAAATTGTTTATGCTTTGGTCCATTAATTTAACTTTTTATAAACTATCCTAAGAAAAAAAATAATGAAAATGTGTATAGATATGTCCTTTGAGGCAAAAATTATCAACCGCTTAGATGCTCAGCAACCGGGAGCTGTCTGAGCGAACACGGTATGTCCATCCCATGGAGTATTACCCCCTCCAAGAGTGACGAGAAGACGGGAAAATGCTTACGAGACGCTGTTAGGTGAAGAAACACAGATCGCCAACGTGGATACATTTTGTTGCTTGACCGAGTTAAAATGCAATAAAATACTGAAGAGTGGATTTAATATTTATGCTCATATCTGCTTAATGATGGAGAGATTCACTTTTCCTCCTTCAGTTTCCTTTCTTCAAATTTTCTACAACACACACATCACTTCTATGAACCCAATTATTAAATTTATTTCATGGTGATACTAAAATCTACGACTATGGACTTAATTTCCCCAGACTCAGCCGCCCTCTCGGCCTCGGTCTTGGATGCGTGGTCCGAAACGGCCACAGGCCAGTGGGAAACCCCGTGCAGGCGGTGAGCCCCCCGGCTGCCGGCAGAGCCGACCCTGCCCTGTCCTGGGGAGACAGCGCGGCCTCCGCAGGCCTCCTGCTCTTCCCCTGTGGACCCTGCACCCAGCTCCCTTTTCCTCCCTCCTCCGCACTCCGGAGCACCCTGCCCGCCTGGGGTCTTCCCTCTGAGGGCCACAGGGCAGCAGGAGGCGGGCCCCCCGTTCCTGCCGTGTCCGAGGCTGCCTCAGTCTCCTTCTAACCGGGGGGCTGGCGGCCGCCCTGGGGAGGGGGTCAGGATGACAAAGCCACCGGGAGTGCCCCAGGTGAAACCCCGCAAGCAGGAAGAGCAGGAACGATCCCTGCCTGTCCTCACCTTGGGAATCCGTGCTCCAACCCCAGTGGCCTGGGTGCGATGTGGTTTGGGAATGTCAGTGAGAACCGTGGGGTCCGGAGCTGAAGTCTGCAGACGTCTCCGGTGCAAAGGGTGGCCTCACTGAAGCGGGGGCAGGCCCCGTGGGGCTCCCCGCTGCCCTGGGTTACTAGGAGCAAGCGCTTGCACCCTTGGCGTCAGGAGAAGTCGGGTGAGGGAAGTTCCTGGAGGACTGCCGTCTGTTACCGAGGACTCGAGATCTCGGAGGGATGTTGCGCCCGTCCGCCTCAAGTACGTCAGTGGCCGTGGGTTAGAAGGACGTTTAATTTTATCTACATTTCCTCCTGCCTTTGTTTCCCACATCGGGTGTGGCCCAAAGACACCCGAAGTCTCACTGAGGCTCTTCTCTGAGGCTCGCGGCCAGCTCAGCTCCCCACGTTCTCTCCGGGCTGGTCCCAGCCCCCCCAGCCCCCTCTGGCCTCTCTGGCCGAGAGACCCTGCCTGGGACGGGGACCTCCCAGTGCTCAGGCCCCTGCAGGGAACACCTTCCCAGGCTGGGCCCGGCCAGATGCCGGCCCTCGCCTGTCATACCAGGCCTTCAGCGTGGGGACCCCAGCCCCTGATGTCCTCAGCCCAGGGACAATTCTGCCTCCCGAGTGCGGCCCCCCAGCACCTCTGAGCCTTCAATTCCCACCGGCTCCTGTTTTCTGTGTTAAGGAGCAGAGGGCCGCGGCCCCCAGGCCCTCCACCAGCCCTGGGAGAGCTGCGGGGGGCCAAGCTCTCGGGACTCCACTCACTCGGGCCGACCTAGTGGCGGAAAGAGGCGCTGTTCAGAAACCACGGCCTTCTCTCCCGTCCGGGCAAGGACGTCTGAAGAAAGCACGGCTGTCCATATTTTCACTGTTTGCCACCATGATGGGGAGTCCCGCAGGCCAGGGAAGCCTTGGGGTCTGAGGCTGGACAGACCCACGGCAGCGTCCACCCAGACCTGTGGCTCGAAGACGAGATATTCCCGAGGAAGGCCAGGATTGGCCGTCTGCACGGCCGCCGGGGCCCTGGGGCCTCAGGCACTCCCCCTGCGGCTGCGGAGGTCAGAGCCTCTGCACCCTTCCCCAGGCAGGGCAGGTCCCGGGCACCATGCGACGGACCATGGCCCCAAGTTCGGCGGCGTCCCCCGCCATGCCACACGTGTCTGAAGGGAGTGGTTGAGACAGGGACTGGCGGAGGTGAGACCGTAATATCAGGCCCCAGGTGCAAAGCTGCAGGGGGAAAGCTCCTTGCAGGGTGTGGGGGGGGGCGGTCAGGGGAGAAGCTCTGGGCTCCAGAGGGGAAGGAGCTGAGGGGGGAATGTCGCCGACCGTCAGTGCCTCCGTGTCTTAGTCTCTCAGCCAGAGATTAAAAATAGAACCCAAGGGGGTGTGAAGGTCACAGTAGTTTGAGTTTGTAAAGCGTTGGGCACTCTCACTGGCATGTGGCCAGAGCTTGGTGGCAACTGTTAACTGGCATGTGGTCGACTGCGCACAGGGCAGAGGGCACCCCGTGAGATCCGGCCCAGCCTGTAATGGGCCTGATCCCAGCTCCGCCCCTGCCCCTCCCTCCTCACCACCCCCAGGACAGGCTCCTGGGATCTGGCCCTGCCCCTGGCCAGCCCTGTCCTGTTCAGCTTCTGTGCCCGGGAGAGGCGGCGGCCCTCTCCGTGCAGGAAGGGGTGGCTCCCAGCCCAGTTTGGGAGAAACACCCACACCCAGGAAGCAACAGCGACAGGACAGCGCTGGGAGTCTGAGTGCCACCAGCTGGGGTGGAGAGGAGAGGTCCCGAAGGACGGCCTGGGCTCCCAGGGCAGGGTGAGGAACCGGCCTATGGGGCACCTGCTGGACAGAAGGGGCGGGCGGGAGCCGGCCTGCACTAGGCACTTGGGTCCAGCATCACTTCCCCGGACAAAGCGAGTCCCAGTGTGTCAGTCGGTGAAGGCCAGCGCAGTGGGGACCACAGTCCTGGTTCCCCCGCAGTGCAGCCCGGGGCCCCTGACCTCCTCGCGCCTCCCCGTGGCCTTCAGGATGGAGACCTGGGTGCAGCCCTGGCCGGGCTCTCCCGCCTCTTGGCCTCCCGTGCACGTGCACTGGACAGTGGCCGCAGGGAAGCTGGCAGCCCAGGCCCACGGCGGTGGGGTCAGGGCGCGGGGTGCGGAGCGGGCCGGGGGCCAGACGCTAGCGGCCAGGCCCTGGAAGGCTGGTTAACCTTAAAAATAAAAATATCAGCTCTTTTACCAGCAAAATGAGTTTATTTGGGATGAGCAGAGAATTATAATCTGGGGCAAACAAGCTACAGCAAAGCCACAGGCAAGTCCCAGAACAAAGGAGAGCAGAACTCTTAGAGAGGAAGGGGCGGTCAGGGGCTGCTGTGAACGAGTGTCCACCAGAGCAAACCGGGAGCTGGAAGTCTGTGGCTTCTCCTTGGCGGGCCTACTGCCCGGCTTAGGAGGCGATCTCGTCTCCTCCTGTGGGGACTGTAAAGTAGTCTCCTCCTGCAAGGTGCGGCTCTCTCTGCTGGCTCGGCCGTTGACAGCGGGTGTGGGCCTGAGCGCTCTGCCTGCTGGCCTCCTGACTCCACTCTACACAAGGTCTCCTTTTATTATCATTATTATCATAGAATGTACTATTTGTTTCAAGGGTACAGGTCTGTGATTCATCAGTCTGACACAATTCACAGCACTCACCATAGCACATCCCCTCCCCAGTGTCCATCCCCCAGCCACCCCATCCCCCACCCCATCCCCCCACACTCCAGCAGCCCTCAGTTTGTTTCCTGAGATTAAGAGTCTCCTAAGGTTTGTCTCCTTCTCTGGTTTCATCTTGTTTCATTTTTCCCTCCCTTCCCCACGATCCTCTGCCTTGTTTCTCTAATTCCTCATATCAGTGAGATCATATGATCATTGTCTTTCTCTGATTGACTTATTTCACTTAGCATAATACCCTCTAGTTCCATCCACATCGTTGCAAATGGCAGGATTTCATTTTTTGATGGCTGCATAGTACTCCATTGTATAGATGAACCACACCTTTATCCATTCACCTGTCGATAGACGTCGGGGCTCTGTCCATAGTTTGGCTCTTGTGCACGTTGCTGCTATAAACATTGGGGTGCAGGTGTCCCTTCGGATCACTAGGTCCGTATCTTTGGGGTAGATGCCCAGTAGTGCGATTGCTGGGTGTAGGGTAGCTCTATTTTCAACTTTTGGAGGAACCTTACAGGACGTCTCCTGTATTCAGCTCCAAGAGCCAGAGAGCCCACCTCCTGGGGCCAGCATTTCCTGGCCCACCTGTGGGTGCCCGACCCCTTGGGAGGTTCCGCAGTGACCAGAGCCTGGCCCGGCTTGGCGGGAGGGCCTGGCAGGGGGAGCCAGGTACACAGATCTCTCTATGGATATACAGAGTCAAACGAATAAAGGCAGCCTCA
>CM052884.1:95798418-95816681 GCA_028534135.1 Potos flavus
CCAGTGATCCAGTACGGCTTCACCACCATCTTCGTGGCCGCCTTCCCGCTCGCCCCGCTGCTCGCGCTCTTCAGCAACCTGGTGGAGATCCGCCTGGACGCCATCAAGATGGTCAGGCTGCAGCGGCGCCTGGTGCCCCGCAAGGCCAAGGACATCGGTCAGGGGCCCGAGCGGGCGGCGACGGGCACGGGCCCTCCAGCCGGGGGTGGGGCGGCGAGGGACGCCGGGACCAGATCATGCCAGTGCCCTTGAAATAATCCCTCCGAGACAAGCCCCCTCACCCCACAGACAGCCCCCAGCCCTTCCTCAGGCTCTGCCCAGGACGGGAGTTGGCCTCGGGGGGGCCGTGCTCGGGCAGGAAGAGGCAGGGCCGGCCTGCACCTTGCAGGGCCCAGCTGAAGGAACGGTGGCCCCTTTGGGGTCCCAGGCAGAAGAGCTGGGCTCTGAGAGCAGGAGCTGAAGGAGGGAGAGGCCCAGCAGCTGGGGGCAGGGACTGAGGGCAGGATGATGACGTGGCCTCTGTCGCCCAGACTGGCCTCTCTGAGGCGGCCGGGTGTCAGGGAGAACAGAGGGGATGGGGTGCTGGATGTGGGCAGAGGGAGAGATAAGTACGAGGAGGAGGGAGGCCCCAGTCTTGGGCCCAGGTTAAGGGGTTCTGACCCCAGAGCACAGCAAGCTTGGGGGCAGCTGAGGGGTTCAGGCAGAAGATGGGGGTCAGGGGAGGCCTGAGCCCCTCCTGGTCCATGTCTGCCTCAGCAAAGAATGCCGTGAGCAGTGGCTTGGGCAGGGGTGAGCGGGCCCCCCGAGCGTCCAGGCTCCCAGCCTGGGCACGGGGGCTGGAGGTGGGGCGGGCAGTGCCGGTGGGCCAGGGCTCGACGAGCGGGATGCCTCACCCCGCTGCTGTGGCCCAGGGACCTGGCTGCAGGTGCTGGAGACCATCGGCGTGCTGGCCGTCATTGCCAATGGAATGGTCATCGCCTTCACGTCCGAGTTCATCCCCCGAGTGGTGTACAAGTACCACTACGGCCCGTGCCGACAGGGGGCCCACCCTGCCGTCGAGTAAGGGGGCGCGGGGGGAGCCTCGGGCTGTCCAGAGACCCCTGGGAAAACCGGCCCAACCGTGGCTCAGCCCTAGGGGAGCCTGGGGGAAGGGCTTGATGCTGCCGGGAGGGTCCGTGCTTGTCGTGAGTCCGGGCGCGGGCGTGGCCCTGCCCCCCGCACCAGCCTGCAGGCCGCAGGGGTGCTGGGACCCCAGTGGGGGAATGAAGGTCCCAGAACCAGCTGCTTCCTGAGCACACCCCACGAGAGTGACTCCCTCCTAAAGTCAGACCCTTGGGGCTGCTCCCCACGAGAGGGCGGAAGAGCTTCCTCACCCGGGGCCTCCAGCCCTCCAAGGGTCTGCCGTAGCAACAGACTGGGTTTCCAGGGGTCTTCCCCTGGAAGGCTCCCCTAAACTCCTGGAGGGAAGGCAGGTGGTGGCACCCTGAGTCCCTTCAGTCACCCCTCTCCCGTGCGGAGAAACGGAGGCCTTCTGTGCCTTGCCCCCCCCCCCGGCAGCCCCCAGCACCCCGGGATTAGCTCCAAGAAAGCACCCTGGGAGCCTGGCGGGGCCACGCCCTGCAGCCCTCACCGCCCGGGGCCTTCTCTCCCTTCCCCCAGCTGCCTCACAGGCTACGTCAACCACAGTCTGTCTGTGTTCCACACCAAGGACTTCCAGGACCCCATCCAGAGAGAAGGCTTGGAGAATGTGACCGAGTGCAGGTTTGGATCCCCCATCCCCCACGAGCTTCCTCCGACCTCCTGACCCCTGAGCTCCGTGACTTCCCCACCCCAGGTACCGGGACTACCGCAATGCTCAGGACTACAACCTATCCGAGCAGTTCTGGGTCCTGCTGGCCATCCGCCTGGTCTTCCTGATCCTCTTCGAGGTGGGCCACCCCGGGGGAGGGGCTCCAAGGCGGCTCCCTCGAGCCACCCCCCCAAATCCCTGCTGGGTCCGTCCTGACCTCTCCAACCGGCCCTTGTGCCCTGCCCCCCAGCACGTGGCCTTGTGCATCAAGCTCATCGCGGCCTGGTTCGTGCCCGACGTCCCTCAGTCGGTAAAGAACAAGGTCCTGGAGGAGAAGTACCAGATGCTCCGGGAGAAGATGCGGTAGGGGAGGTGGGGGCCAGGCTGGGGCGGGGCCGGGCCGGAGGGGGGGCCTTGGCCCCGACCCCCAGCACGCCCTTCCTGCCTCCAGCTCCAAGCCCAGGAGCACAGAGGTGTAGGAGAGCCGGAGCCCGTCGGGAGACGCCGGTGCCACCTGCTGCCACCCCGCTCACGCCATATGTCGGGGGCCCGGGGGGCCGGTGTCCACATGGGCAAGTCTGTGTCTCTGTGGGGTCTCGGAGGGCCTGTGTGTGTGTGTGTGTGAGCAGCACGCTGGAGTCTGCGAGGCTGGTTCCGCCTGGTAGGGCTCAGACTTGGTACAGCCCTGACTGGAACTCAGACTGACCCCTGCCACTCACAGAACCGGGGCGGGGGTGCCTCTCAGCAGTCACGACACAGGGAAATCAGGCCACTTTCCTGAGCCTCCCTCTGACTTGTGGGACCCAGATCCTGCCCCACCACTGTCCTGGCAGGCGAGGCGGCCCTGACCCCACCTCTCTGGCTCCCCTCCACCTGCAGAACTTTCTAGAATAAAATGAACCCTTTTCGCGTGGACTCTGGGCCACTGGGGGATTGTGTCTGTCCTTGGGGCTAGATGGGAAACTGGAGCCCAGATGGGGAAAGGACTGGAATGTGGTAGCCTCCTGGTTCTCCTGTCAACGTTCCTTGCGCTTCCAAGCCAGGGGCGCTTTATTGAGGTCCTACCCTCCCCACACTTGGGGTTTGGGGTGGGAGTCAAGGTCGGCTTCCTGGAGGAAGAGCTGGGGAGGAGGCGCAGAACCAGCAAAGGTGCCCCTGCGGACAGTGGAAACTCTGAGGAGTCCCCCAGGCCCGAGACTCTCCGGGCCGGTCGGGCCGGTCGGCCCTCTGCCCCCAGGCTGGCTGGTTGCAGCTCCCAGGCTTCCTGGCGTCCGAGAGGGAGGACAGTCAAGCGCCAGACTTGGGCGCAAAGCGGGACTCTTGGGTCCGCCCTCCGGGCCTGGCTGCTGGGCGGGGCTGCACCTGCCGCCGCCGGGCTCGTCGCCGCTGCGCACCTGGCCCAGGTGAGACGGCCCGCCCCCGCGGTCGCGCGAGCCCCAGGTCTTGGCGGCAGGGGAGTGGCTCAGACCCACGGGGGTAAGTGGAGGTCGCTGGCTCCCGGGAGCCGGGGCTGGGCTTGGAGCTTGGGGGCCAGGGGGCCCCTTGCCCAGGAGAGCCTCTGGGCCGCGGCGGGTGCGGTCCCGCAGGAAGTGGCTCGGAGTTCGGCCGGCTGGCCGGTCGCCCGGAAGCCTGACTTTGTCCGCGTCCCTGCCCCTTGGGCTCGGCGGCGCGGCGCGGGGAGGGGGGCGCGGCAAGGGCCGCTTTTCCCGCTCCGCCCGACGTGGGCAGCGGCCTCCTCACGACCTTCGCCCAGCAGAGGCAGGAGGAACGCCGAGGCGCGCGGGGCCCCTCGCCTCTGCCCGGAGCTCGGATCCCAGGCCTGCGGCCTCCCGGGGCCCCGGGGATGTACCGAGGAACCGGTTGGGGCCCCGCACGGCGCCGGGCGGAGCTACTGGCCTGCGCCCGCCCCTGCCGTCCGTGCGCGCTCCCGCCCTCCGTCCGCGTCCCCGACCTGCTGTGCTAGGCCTGCCCGCCACCCGCGCCGCCCCCAGGCGCGCCCCGACCTGTCATCCACGTCCCCCGCCACTCCGCCGTCCGCTCTCTGGGAGCGCCTCGGCCTCCGTGCGCGTTCCCTCCTCGCCAGCCGAGGCCCCGCCCGCTGCGCCCGCCCCCGGGCAGCCTGCTCCCTGCACCTGTTGGGTGGGGGGCTAAGTCTGGTCCTCCGCTCGCTCGGAAAGGCAGACCGCCGGAGGTGGGGCGTGTAGTGGAGGAGGACCGGGCTTTGCGGCCCCGGGGGAGCGGGACGGAGCCCCTCGCCTGCGGGAGGCACGTCGGGGGCGCAGCGCGTCCCAGAGGAGCAGGAGATGCTAGGGACGGCGGAGGGGTGGGGAATGGGGGATCGCCTCCCGCCGCGTGAGCCCAGGGAGCCACAGCTCAAGCGGGAACAGAGCTCGGGAGCTGGAGCTTTCTAGGAACCACGGGGTGTGGGGCGTGCGGTGGGGGGTGGGGGAGGTGGGCGTGGATTCGGAAGGGCGGTTCGGGACAGCGCCTAAGGCCACGTGGGCTTCTGACCTTGGCGCTGACCTTGGAGGACGGTCCGGGGGTGATTAGCAGCCGAAGGAGGTCATGGGTGCGAGATGGTGGCGCAGAGGGGCACACAGAGCAGAGGCCGTCCGGCAGGAGCTTGGAGAGGGGCTCTTTGCTTCCTGCCTGGGTGCTCCCATGCAGGTCCCTGACATGCAGGTCACCGGGGCGTCGGGCCCACCGGGGCACCGTGCAGGAGGGCTGGTACCAGTGCTAGTGTGCAACCCCGAAGCCGAGGCTCGGTGGGGAGAGGGCGCAGTCGGGTCTTCCTGTGGTTCTGTGGGATCCCGAGCCCAAGACGCACCATCATCCAAGGGTCCTGAGGGCCACAGGGGACAGGGTCAGACTGAGGACACAGGAAAACCGACACTGAAGATGGCCCACTGCTGGGCCTCTGAGCCTGGGTGGGTGAGGACAGGGACAGGGCCTGAAGAGGACCCTTGCGTGACGCGATCTCCGTGGGTGGCGATACCAGTCCCCCTATTGCTGGGCCTTGAGTCCCAAGTCAGTCTGGGCGGGGAAGTCCGTGGAGAGGCTGGCTGCCCCCCACCTGGGCTCAGAGCCCAGGAGCCTCTGTCGAGGCCTTTCTCTGCTTCCTCATCTGGAAAAGGTGGGAGGGCTGTCCTCCCATCCCAGCCCGAAACTACGGTCCATGTGATACCACAGCCCCCTTTTAACTGCTCGCTGCTGGGGACTCTATGGGGGAGCCGGATAGGGAGGGGGCCCAAAAGCTCTGCTCAAGGCCCCATTAGTGGCAGGAATTTGCACAGCACCCTCTGCGCCCCAGCAGGGCACAGGTCAGACGCGCTCGGGCGAGGGGGAGCAGACCGCAGGCCCCCACCAGCCCCAGGGGAGCATCGCAGACAGTGTCCGGGAGGGAGGCCGCACTGTGCAACTGGCTGCCCTCGTGTGGGCGCAATACAGCCCCGCGCGGGGGTCTCCTTGGGAGCCCCCCCACATCACCCTGGGCTCCAGCACCCCCGGCAAGCCCCCATCCACCCCCCAGGCCGGGCCTCGGGAAGTCTGATGCCTGGGTGGGCTGGGGTGGGCCCCAGAGGAAGGAGCCGCTTGACTCAGAGTTACAGGAAGAAGCAAGGCGGGCGGGGCGAGAACCACCAACGGCCTGGGACGGAGGTGGCTGCCTGGGTGGGGTTTTGGTCTAGGAGAGGATGTGACTGCAAAGCCAGGAAGCTCCAGGGAAAGTTCTGATTAACACACACACAAACAAAAGACAGGTCCTCACTGTGCTCGGCGATGTGTGCTGGTGCCGTGGTGTCGCGGACCGGGCTGGGGGCCCCGTGGAGCAGAGAGTTTGCCCCCAAGCACACGTCACTGACCTCGGTGACCGCCATCGCCCCCCAGGAGGAGAGAGCCGGAACCAGGTGACTTCGTGCACCGCCACAACAGCCCTGCCGCCCGGCGGGGGCCTGGGCGCTCGCCCTCCGACACCTTTCCAACCCGAGGCCGGTCGTCCGAGGCAGGCCTGGCTGAGGGGAGGCCCGCAGCGCGTGTGGGCATGGTATGTGTGTCCATCAGAGCGGGGGGCACAGGAGGCTGTCCCCAGGCCCCGGGCAGCAAGGGCCGGGCTCAGGGACGCTGCGTGTGGTGTGGGGTTCGTGCAGATGCTCGAGGCTGTGCACCCCGTGGGGGTTGGTGTGTGTGTGTGTGTGTGTGTGTGTGTGGCCACGGCGCTGGAGGTGTGGGGAGCGCGCGCACAGGCACGCACACCAAGACCAGAGCTTAGTGTAGGTGTGTGTGGGGAGAGGCCTGTGTGTGTGCGGGTGTGCAAAACAGACGACGCGGGGGGCGGGGTGCAGGCGGGGGCCACCTGTCCCTGGATGTGTGGTTCGGCCTTAACGTCCAGGAAGGCTCAAGGCTGCCTTTCCAGGGGTAAAGGCTCTTCTGAGCATGAAGAGGTGGGAGGGCACTGCAGGACTTCCCCTGGGAGCCACCGCGCTGGGGACAGGGCCTTCTGGGCACGCTGGGTGGGGGGTGTGGGTTTCCACAGCCTCCCAGTGCACTGGTTCTCCTGCTTGGAGGACCTTCAAGACTGCCCTCCACCAGAGGGCTTCTGGAAGGAACCTCCTCCCCACTTCCCCGGCCGATACTCCCCCGGTTCCCTAGGAGGCCCCATCCCAGCCAGACGCAGGGCTCTGGCTGCGCAGGCCAGGCCAGGTCCGCGGTGGCGCCGCCGTTCAGAAGGAACTGTAGGGAGGCCAAGAGACTCGTGCCTGCGAAGCCCCCCAGGGCCGCGGGACGGGGAGGACGGCCTGAGGCGGGAGTGGAGTCAGTGCTCCCGGAGTACCTGCTGGGACCCTTGGGTGAACCTGGGCGCCGGAAGGGGGTGGCCACAGGGCTCCGGGGGGCCAGGAGCTCGCCGTGAAGGCTCCGACGCTGGGGGGTTGGGCACCTCTTTCCAGCCCCGATCACTGCAGAGCTCTTCGTGGCCGGAGGCGTGTGTGGCTGCTGCCCAGCTCGGTGGGGAGTGGTCTCGGCCCCCGCACAGGAGAGGAGTCACTACGGCCGGGGTGGGGGCTGCCCTTGGAGAACTAGACAATGTGCACAAAAGTGTTTGGTTTTGGAAATGATAAATGGGTGAGGGGGATGCAGGTGTGGGACCCTGGAGGAGGTGGGACCCACGAGGCCTGTCGGAGCAGACTCAGTCTGGCCAGGCCCCCACTGTCCCTTCCTGCCTCCATGACTGCGGCCTGGCTCGGCCTTGGGGGCGGTGTGTCCACACACATACACACATGTGCACACAGGACATGGCCAGGACAGGACCCTACGGTGGGAGCGTGGCTCAGTGTCCAGCAGCCCACACTTACCGCGTGGGCGTGGGCAAGTTTCACAGGCCCCCCGCCCCTGCCAGGGCCTGGGTGAGCGCGGCCCACCCCGCACCCCTCCTTGTATGCGGCACCCCCGTCCCAGGGGACCTTGGGAACACAGCCACCTCCCAGCCTCGTGAGGGGTGCCGGGCTGTGCCTCCGTGGTCCCTCCCTAGGCCGTCGTGGTGGCCCTAGGACAGGGGCAGTGCCGTCCGAGGCCCCGCCCCAGCCCGGGCCGGCCCCGCCCCAGCCCCAGGCAACATGCTCCAAGTGATGCTGTCTGTGCGTGCGTCCCCAGCATCGTGTACTGTGCGTCCCGCAGCAAAGTTACATGTTAACTCATCCTGTTCTTGTTTAACTTTCTCCTTCGGGATGGCAGCAGCCTCTGACCCGTCCCAGTGCCCTGACTGACCGGCCACAAAGACAGAGAGTGAGTCTTGCCCAGCCCCTGGGGGACCCGTCTGCTCAGCCAAGGAGCCCCGTGGAACCGGGGGGTGGCACCGGTGCCCAGCCCGCCTCGAGGAGGCCCCGGCCAGACCATGGCAGGTAGACGGGTCAGAGAGGGACAGGCACGGGCCCCACCCCCCCTCCTGTCCCTCAGGTTGGTTCCACGCTGTGACGTTGCCCGGGCTCTTGGCTTGGCCTCCAGCCAGGGGTATGAAGGCTTACGCTTGCCCCTCCCACACAGCCCGAGGTCCTGACCCCATGATTAGGACAGGCCCAGAAGCCTCCAGACCACGGTCGCGGGGGTCCGCAGCGCTCAGGGACACTGGGAGTGAGAGCTGGTGGGGGCCCCGGGGGCAGGATGGGTCCACGTGGGCTGCTGAGACACCACCCATCCGGGTGATGGGGGTCTCCTCTCGTGTCCCACTAGGACTCTTCACCCTGATTTGAAAATCGGAACATTTAGGTCTCAGGGAGCAGGGCAAGCTTGCCCATGACCGGGAGGAGAGGGTCGTGGAGTCCCGTGCCCCCATCGCGGGTGGAAGGTGCTGGCCTGCTCAGCGCTCACACGTGCTGCAGCCCCCCAGCAGAGGCGGCGGGGAGAGGGGGGCAGCGCCTGGCCGCTCACCCGGGGTGGGCCTCGCGGCAGTCGGGGACTGGGCTCATGTCCCGCTGGGTGAGCGGCCAGGTGGGCCTCCACGGGGCTGGGGTGGGTCGGCTCAGCTGTGACTCTGGCCCCTGCCTTCCGGCGTCCTCTCCGAGGACAGAGCAGCCACATCGAGGGCAGGCAGAACGCCCAAGACCCAGCTGCTCCTGGGGGAAGACAAGCCCTGTCCCCCGTGGGACCCGCGCATGGACATCTTGTTTTTTTCCTGGCGCACAGACCATCTGTGGCTGGGGGGAGCCCAGCGTCCCAGGCATGGCTAACCCCTGGGTCCTCTCTCTGTAGGTGTCTGTGACAGGGCCCCTGAGTTCCTCTCCCCGACTGGAAAGCAGGCCCTGGAGCCCGCCCTGGGCAGTGTCGTGGCTCTGAACTGCACGGCCTGGGTGGTCTCTGGGCCCCACTGTCCCCCGCCCTCAGTCCAGTGGCTGAAAGACAGGCTGCCGCTGGGTGATGGGAGCCACTACGACCTCCATGAAGACTCCTGGTAAGAGACGGAAGTCCAGGGTCAGGTGACCCCCTGGTCATACCCATGGCCACCTGCGCCCTGGTCCATAACCACCTGGACATGGGCAGAGCACTCTGCAGTCACAGGGACAGGTGGCCCCTGCGGACAGGCACCTTGTAGATAGCCCAGGACCATGTGTACCAGCACAATTGTACGGCTCGAATTAGGCGCTGACCCCCCAAAGCCAGAGCCAGGATCAGGGTGACTATCCCCCAACAGAGCCACAGCCCCGCCACGTTCTGGCCACTTCTCTTAGCTAGTGGGGCGAGGACTGCTCAGGAAGCCCACGTCCGCGGCCCCTGGGGTTCAGTCTGACAGGTGGGGCCCAGGGGCATCCACTGATGCTCTCAGGCCCCAGGTGAGAGGGTTGGACCTGATCTCCCCAGGGTCAAGGACAACTTATCAGAGGTGCTTGTGTCCAGTGTTCTGGGAGTCAACCTGACCCATGCCGAGGACTATGGGGCCTTTACCTGCTCCGTCCGGAACGTCAGCTCCTCCCCCTTCACTCTTTGGAGAGCTGGTGAGTGGGGTACACTGGGTGGAAGGTAGAAGGGAAGCCTAGGGGGGCCTGGGGAGCCTTGAGGCTGGGAGAACACTGGATGGGGGTGGCAGTGGTTCAGGTGTAGCTCTGTCCCCAGGCCCAGCAGGTCACGTGGCCGCGGTGCTGGCCTCACTCCTGGTCCTGCTGGTCCTGCTCCTGGCGGCCCTGCTCTACGTCCAGTGCCGACTCAATGTGCTGCTCTGGTACCAAGACGCCTACGGGGAGGTGGAGATGAACGGTGCGTGGGGCCAGCATGGACGAGGAGGGGGAATCAGCTAGGGGGCCTCCCTGAGCCCAGTACTGGGTGGGCGTGTTGCCCCGGGTAAGTAGGGGGAGGGGTGGAGGTCTGCAGTGGGGAGGCGTTAGCCCTCGGAGGGCTCTGCTGAGCACACAGCCCAGGAAAGAGGGCAGGGGGCGAGGTGGACAGAAGCGGGCCAGGCGGCCCAAATCCCGCGCTGGAGAGACGGTCTAGGCGCGGCCTGGGGGCGGGGTTGCGGCCACGTGTGCGGGATCTGCGGGGTCGGGATGTGGCGCGCGGGCCTGGTCCCCGCAGGCGCGTGGGGAGAGGCTAGAAAACGCGGGAGGGTGGCGGCGGTGGGCGCGGGCCTAGAAAGCGGAGGGCTGACCCGCCGCTGTCCGCAGACGGGAAGCTCTACGACGCCTACGTCTCCTACAGCGACAGCCCCGAGGACCGGAAATTCGTGAACTTCATCCTGAAGCCGCAGCTAGAGCGGCGTCGGGGCTACAAGCTCTTCCTGGACGACCGCGACCTCCTGCCGCGGGCGGGTACCGCGGGCCCCGCCCAGGACCCCGCCCATGACCCCGCCCCTGCCCCGAGACAGGGCCCCGCCCCATCTCGCTCCGGGTTCCGCCCCTTTCTGGGGCCGAGCCCCGCCCTCCCCCGGCCTGGTCCCGCCCCGCCCCGGGACCGGGCCCCTCCCTCCAGTGGCCCCGCCCCTCTGCGGCTCCGCCCCGCCCCTCCGCGGCCCCCGCCCCTCCCTCCCGCGGCCCAGCCGACGTCCGGTTCCCGCAGAGCCCTCCGCGGACCTCCTGGTGAACCTGAGCCGCTGCCGGCGCCTCATCGTGGTGCTGTCGGACGCCTTCCTGGGCCGGGCCTGGTGCAGCCACAGCTTCCGGTGGGTCCCGCGCCGGGTGGGGTGGGTCCCCGGCCGCGTCCCAGCTGACCGCCCCGCCCCCGCAGGGAGGGCCTGTGCCGGCTGCTGGAGCTCACGCGCAGACCCATCTTCATCACCTTCGAGGGCCAGGGACGCGACCCCGTGCACCCCGCGCTCCGCCTGCTGCGCCAGCACCGCCACCTGGTGACCCTGCTGCTCTGGAGGCCCGGCTCCGTGGTGCGGAGGGGGGCGTGGGGAGGGTCCCGGAATAGGGCCGGGTGGTACCGGGCTCCGGAGGGGGGGCTCCTCCGTGGGTCTCGTATGCGGCTTTGGGAATGGGAGCCCGTGGGTGAAGGCTCGTGGCCTGCCGTCAGAAGAGGGGCCTCCTTTGGGACGTGAGCGCTCCTTCCAGGTGTGCTCTTTGGGGCCAGGGTGACCAGACTAACCGCCCCGTCCTGGCCCGCAGGCGCCTTCTTCAGATTTTTGGAAAGAGCTGCAGCTAGCACTGCCACGGAAGGTGCGGTACAGAGCCACGGAGGGGGACCCCCAGACCCGGCTGCAGGACGACAAAGACCCCATGCTCATTGTTCAAGGGCGCATCCGGGAGCGTGGGACCCTGGAGCAGGACCCCGACCCCGAGGGGGACCTGGGTAGGCGCACCTGGCCCCACCCCTGACCCTGAGAAGCTTGGCCTGGGCTGGAGGGGGTGGGGTCCACAGGGCCGAGGAGCCCAGAAAGGGGTCCAGGTGGAGGAGATTCCTCCCTGCAGGCCATAGGTGGGCCTGAACCCCCAGCATACCCCCACTGCCTCTTTCCTGGGGACACTTGGGCCCAAGGCCTGTCTGGGAACCTCCAGGACCTCGAATGCCACCATTGCAGGAGGGTGATCAGGGAGTGACCCCCACGCGTGGGTCAGGCTGTGGGCAACCCGGCCTGAGGCCTGGTGGTACCCTCTTCCCAGGTGTCCGGGGGCCCGTGTTTGGGGAGCCATTAGCCCCACCGCGTGCCAGTGGGGTCTCGCTGGGAGAGGGCCGGGGCAGCGAGGTGGATGTCTCAGACCTTGGCTCCCGGAACTACAGCGCCCGCACGGACTTCTACTGCCTGGTGTCCGAGGATGACGTGTAGCCCCCACCCGCCCGAACAGCAAGATCTCCAAGGACAGCTGGGTGCGGGGTGGGCTGGGGTCTTTCTCCTCTTAGCAGGACTACCAGCCCTGAGACCCTCAGGGAAAGGGAGCTGCTCCAGTGTGCCTCCTTGTGCCAGAAAATAAAGTCTTTTTAGATCCTGCCTGGGCCTCAACCTCTTCTCTCCTGGGGCAGGAAGGGGGTACGCAGCCCCTGGGCGGGGCACCCCTCACTTCCATCTCGGGCTGTCTGTGGCCCTCAGCCCCTCCCCTTTCTCATCCCACGTCCACTCGGTCCCAGATCTGGCTGTCCCTGCCGTCCTGATGTCCGTCCTCCATCCTGAGCCAGCTCAGAAATGTCTCTTGTAGTAGCCTCTTTGGTTTGTCTGCTTGGGGGCATGACTGTCCCCAGCCCTATTCTGATCCAGCCAGGTCCTGGGGAGGGGGCAGGCCCCTTACTCTTCAGGTTCCGAGCTTTAAGGAAGAAGTCTTTTGTTGTAAAAATACGAGTGGGCGTGGTTTGGTGACATGGGACCCCAGGACTCCGTCGGACAGTGTGAGTCCCCGGCCAGGACCCCCCAGGCCCAGCGAGGCAGGGCAGAGATAGGTGTCGGGTGTGGTCGCCGCAGGCCAGTCCAGCGGGCAGCACCGAAGCCGGGAGAGCTCGAGGCTCCCCCAGGAGTGCTCACTCCTCTGCACAAGGCCCCCAGCTCTGCTGTGTCTGGGCCTCAGCCGGCATCAGGGCTGACTCTGCCATCCGCCCCGTTCCCTCCACTCCGCCAACCCTCCCCAAGGGTTGCTCTCTCTCTCTCCCTTGTCCTGGGCCCCCTGACCTCCGGGTGCGCTCAGGCCGGGAGCTCCCTCAGGGACAGGCGTGGTTGTGCTCGGGGATTCGGAGCCCTGGGTTGGGCCCCCAGGTTGGGCCAGCCAAAGAGAACTGTAGGGCTGCGCTCATGACCACCTTTATTCCCCCCTCTGCCCCTGTGACCTGGTCACCACCCCAGCACCAGAGCAGCCTCAAGCCCTGCCCTCCCCCCTGCCCTGTAGAAGCCAAGTCCCTGCAACCAGCCCCTGTCCCCTCCGGGGTGCCCCAGGCCCTTCAAGGGTGCGCTCGGGGCTCCAGCGAGAGGCCCCAGGCCATCCGCCTTCTCCGCCAGCCTGGCCGGTGAGCACTGCAGAGCTGGGCCTGTCCTTTGGAGGCTGGGCCACGTTGCATCCTCCTCCTCCAGGAAGGCCTCACCTATGGGCCCAGGAAGTCCTCCTTTCGATAGCCCTTCTGCAGTGGAGAGGGGCCCAGAGTTAGGGTGCCTGTCTTCTGGGCCCTGCTCTCCCCGGGCCCCCACCCTTCCTGGTCTGGGCCTGGACCCCTCCCTCTGGGTCTCTGCTCTCCTCTCGCACGTTTCCCACTTCCTAATCTCCTGCTCCGCGGGAGTTCCCGGGTCCGTCCTCGCTCCCACTGTCCCCCCACCCCCCGCCCTGCCGCCCGGCTGTCCCGCACCCAGGTCGGACACCGGCGCCAGAACATACCGCCCGGAAGTCTCGGTGGAGCTTGTGGTGCTGCCACAGGTTGGCCAAGAGGCTGGAGGCCGCCCGGGAGGACTTCTCACTGTCGGGGCTGCGGGGGAGTGGGAGTCAGCAGGTAGCCGCGCGGGGGCGTGGGGACAGGTGCAGGGGGAGGGGCTCACCCGTCCCGCTTCTTCTTGATGAAGACCAGCTTCCGGAGCCCGTCAAAGTAGAGCAAGTCTCGGGCGGCGATGGGACTGGCCACCACCAGGTTGTTGAGCACAGCGACGATGTTGACCAGCACGTCGGCTGGGGGACACTTCTCGCCCACGCTGCCAGGGAGCTTCTCGATCAGGTGACTCACCACCTTGGTGGCTGCCGGGAGGCCGGGAGCTCAGGGGGGCGGGAAGCCAGCCTCCACCTCCACACCCGGCCACCCCCCCACCGGCCATTCCCCCAGCTCCAGCTGCCAGAGGCCGGCCCGACGGATGGCAGAAGAGAAAATCCGGTGTGAGCCCGGCGAGGAGGGGTGAGGGCGAAGCCAGCTTCGGGACGCCCCGACTCACACATCTCGTCCTTGTTCCTGGCGTTCCGAGACAGGTTGCGGATGAGGCCGGTCAGCGAGCGCAGCTGGTGGTGGTCAGCGGTCCGCACGCGGTCCAGCAGCGGGTTCAGGATTCGCTCCTGCTCCAGGGCCAGGCGGCTCAGCACGCCCGCCCACTGCCGGGGCACAGGGGCTGGTGAGAGCCGGCGATGCCCACGCCCCGCGGCCTGCACCCCAGCTTGGCTCTCCTCTGTCCCTCTCTCTCCCCAGCCACTGGGGGACTCTGAGGCGGGACCGGCCCCCGCACTGGCTCTCTCCTAAGAGGTCTTCTGCTTTTGCCTTCGCACCCCAGCCAGGAGCCTCACCAAGTGCGCCTCGGGTCGGGCCCACCGCAGCTCAAACCTCTCCTTCCATCCTCAGGGCCCCTGGGGCCTGCCCGGCCGGGGATGCTGGCCTCCCGCCCCTTGCTACCCCTCGCGGGTCCCTCCGCGGCATGTCCGGTCCCTCCCTCCGATGTTTGGACTCATCCACAGATTTGCGTTCGTCCTGCCATCTCGCCCAACAGAATACACCCCAGAGCCCCCCCCCGTGCGCCCCCGTCCACCCCGCGTGTGCCCCGCATGAGGCCGGCCCGGGGCCTCACCCTGCGGTCGCCCGCGGTGATGTTCTGCAGCGCCCCGGCCGCCGCCTCGGTCGTGTGTGGATTGAGCTCACAGCGCTGCAGCAGCCGATTGTACAACCCCACGATCTGGGGGCTCCACAGCCACTCGAGACCCTTGGGGTCCTTGGACACCTCGGCGAAGGTGAGCGCGTCGGCTGTGAGGGGCAGCTGCAGGGAGGCGGGGAGGGTCAGCCGGGCTCAGGCCGGGCCCCCCCCCGCCTCCCAGCTGCCCAGGCCCGTGCCCACCTCTCGGAGCCGCCGGCTCTGGGGCGTGAAGCAGCCCACCACCTCGCCGGGTGGAGCGCCCGCCGCGTCCCTGCGGCCCCGGCCCTCGAGCCGCTGTAGGGCGGATGGTGGCATCTCGTCATACAGGCGGTAGGACAGGTTCCTCAGCACGCACACGGCGTTCTCCACACTCTGCAGACGGTAGGCCGTGGTCAGAGTGGGCTGGAAACCCCCAGGGCCCCGAGGCGACGGCTGCCCCTCACCTTGTCCTCGCACTTGCCCACGTCCAGGGCGTGGTTGGTATAGGTGACCAGGGCGTCCACCAGCCCGTGGCACTCACGCATCTTCTGGCGAGTGGCCTGCGACGCCGAACTGAGGTTCCTGTGGGCGGAGGCAGATCGGAGATCCCCGGTGGGAACCAACCCCGAGGGCTGAGCCCCTGAGCCCCAGCCCCCCATCCTTCCCCCGAGCTTGGCACCTGCTGGCCCTGGTCCCTCTGCGTGCCCATCCCCCATCCGCCCCTCCAAGTGTCCAGAGTGGGGGTTACGAGTGTCCGATGAAGTCCCTGATTTGATGAAACCTGGGCCCGCGGCCCCCAGGGCCTCGGACACCGGACACATCAGCCACACCCAACTTCCAGTCCCACTTCCGTGTCAGCGCCGGTGCATCGCCGGCCAGCCCCCCTGGTCCACCTTGCCACCGGCCCTCGGAGTCAAAGGCCCCTTCTCCAGGCCTCCCTTGCCCACTTCCAGGCACCCAGCACTCGGCCTCTCCCAGCTGACTGCCCCCTTCCCATGCACCTGAGGAAGCCCGTGGCATTATAGAAGATTTCAGCCTCGGAGGCGTTCTGCTGGATGAGGGGCGGCCCCCCGGCCCCTGAGAGGGGGCTCAGCACCAGGTCCGTGAGCTGCTCCAGTGTGTCTCGGGCCAGCCGGTCCTTCAGATGGTCGCTGGAGGACAGGTTCCACAAGATCCCTAGGGCAGGCAGGGCCGTGGTCAGCGACAGCCTGCAGGCCCCTCCGGCCCCTCCGGGAGGCATCTGGGGGCTCACCCGAGAGCCGAGAGCCGTACTGGAGGGCCGGCATGTGAGCTGCAGGTCTCGGGGGCGGGACACAGCGGAGAGGACAACGCTCGGGGACAAGGGGCATGGAGGCTAGCTGCAGAGGTGTGCACCAGAACAGCGGCAGGCCCGGGGGGCATGGGGGGACAGAGAGAGGGACAGAGGCAGAGGGGAGGCGCGGGGACAGAGAGAGGGACAGAGGCAGAGGGGAGGCGCGGGGACGGGGAGGGACGGAGGCAGAGGGGAGGCGCGGGGACGGGGAGGGACGGAGGCAGAGGGGAGGCGCGGGGACGGGGAGGGACGGAGGCAGCGGGGAGGCGCGGGGACGGGGAGGGACGGAGGCAGAGGGGAAGCGCGGGCCACCTGTGACGTTCTTGCGCAGCTCATCGTCTTGCTCCCTCAGCGTGCGCAGCAGCTCGAAGATGCCGTTCTCCTCCACCAGGGCCAGCTTGTTGTCGGCGTTGTCGTAGATGAGGTTGCGCATGGCCCCTGTGGCATGGCGCTGTACCTCCTGGTTGGCGTGGTTGAAGAGCTTCACCAGCCTGGGCACCGCCTGAAGGCTGCGGGCCTGCGGCACGGGCACGTGGGCGTTAGGTGGGCACGTGGCTCGGTGGGTGTGGACATAGGGGAGTACGTGACCGGTGACGGAGACCTACGCGGGGCCTGCGCAGCTGCGTGTGGGCGTGTGCAGATCACGAGCTCCTCCCCCTTCTGTGTGGGGTCGGCCCGGGGGCACGGGGGGGGGGGGGGGGGGGGGCGCAGCGAGAAGCGGGCACCAGCAGGGCGGTCTGCAGGGGGCGCTGGCCGACGGACCACAGCGGGGCGGCTGCTCACCTGCTTCTTGGCCGCCGCGTCACTGTAGCACTTGTGCTGGATGTAGGCGGCTCCCAGCACCTGCAGGTTGGGGTCCGAGGCCATGAGGTACTTGACCGCGGAGGGCAGGTCGATGTCATCAAAGCTGCAAGGACAGGGGTCGGGGGTGAGCGTGACCCCGGGGCCGGGCCGGGGCCGCGGCAGAAGTCCCCTCCCGCGGCCGGGCCCCGCTCACCCGCAGCTGAGCCTCTGCAGCGTGCGGCGGCCGCCGTAGCCGTCCAGTCCGCGCACGTCCGGCAGGTGGCTGGCGTCGGCCAGGCTCAGGCTGAGGCTGCGCACAGACGGCGCTCGGGCCACCGGCTCCGGGACACCCGCCGGCGCCAGCCCGGCCCCGACGCGGCTGCGGTGGCTGCTCTGGAATCGCTGCAGGGTCCGCACGGCCGGGGCGCGGATGGTGCGGCCGGGCGGCCCCTCGGCGGCCTCCGGCCAGTCCAGGCCCCCCGCCCGGCCGGCGCTGGCCCGGCGCTCGTAGGCGGAGGCTCTGTAGGCGGAGGCGGCCGCGGGCTCCAGCTGCTCGGACACCACGCTGTAGCGGTCGTCCAGGCCTGCGGCCCCCAGCCTCAGCGAGCGCAGGGACAGGGTGTCGTAGTCCACACGGCCCCCCACCCCAGCGCGCTCGTGGAAGGAGAGGGGCCGGGCAGGCATGGGTGCAGCGGGCTGGGCTCCCCCGTACCCTGCAAGCCCAAAGGCGCTGCCCCCGTTGTGGGCAGCACTCAGCCTCCGGCTGGAGCTCAGGTCCACGGCTGAGCGGGAGGACCAGGAGGCGGGGCTGTAGGTGGGCTTGGCGATGGGCCGGAAGGTCTGCAGGGCGGGGAAGGGAGCAGTGAGGGGGCGTCGGGGGCTCCCCGGTCCCTCTCCCTGGCCCCCGGAGCTCCCAGCTTCCCCCCAGCCTCCCCCACGAGCCTCTCCAGGGCATGGAGAGAATGTCACTCACAGACGTGTTGTCCCCGCCGAGGCCCTGGGAGCGGGAACTGAAGCCGGCCTGTGGGGTGTGGTATTGACCGCGCAGTGTGCCTGCCGACAGGGACAGTGGTCGCCTGGCTGGGTCAGATGGCTCATGGGTCTCCTCCAACACTCGCCCCGCTCGGACCTCCCCCACAGCCCCCTGCCCCTCCAGCTGTGCTGGGGACAGGCCCGCTCACCCCCTTGACCTCCGGGTCACCTGGGAAGTGTGCCAGAGGCTCCCTCAGCTTTCCAAACCCTGCTGGGGCCCACGCCCGGCCCCCTCCTCCAGGAAGCAACACTGACCTCCTGGGAGCCTGTCCTGTGCTGGGGTCACACAGGAGTGACGCTGTGCTTGCCAAGGACACACAGCCCCCTGTCCCACCTGGAAGAGCCACACCCGCCCCGTCCACCACACAGAAGCAGAGGGTGCTGGCGCCAGCCTGACTGCGTGGTGAGTGGACAGACGGGTGGGTGGGTGCAGGGTGGAGAGATGGGGGAGGAGGAGGGAGGGCGGGTGGAAGGGTTGGACGGATGGGAGGACGGAGGGGAGGATGGGCAGAGGGATGGCTGCGTGGATAGACAACAGTTGGGTGAAAGTCAGACGGAGACAGAGCAGGGGAACGGGCGGGTAGGGGGGCCCCGCGGTCTCTGCACGGGGATCAGCCTCCACTAGGGTCCTTGCTGGGGTCACGTCTTGGGGGAGAAGAGTCACATGTCCCCAGAGAGCCTGAGCAGGTGGCCGGCTGAAAGGACTCACGGTGTGGGGGGGAAGGGAGGAGGCCTCAGCCTCTCCCCCAGCCTCTGCGAGCTGGACGGTCTGGGGGCTCCCCTCCCAGCACACTCCCCAGACCTGCCCCGGTTAATGAGGCTTCTGGGCAGGGGCCATTAACCCTTTGACGCTAGTGAGGCTCAGCCTGGGGGAC
>CM052884.1:95816781-95830726 GCA_028534135.1 Potos flavus
AGCCACTGTGACAACTGGCGTCTGGGCTCCTGCCATCCTGGGACGTCCCTCTTACTACCTAACCCTGGTCCCTGTCACTGCAGTTTGGCAAGGGAGTGGATGGCATTTCCAGAACAACTGCCCTGAACTCACTGTGTGAGCGACCCTTTAACACACACGCACAGGCGCGTCCACACCCGCACGGGCACACGCACGCCCACGCATGCACACACGGGCACAAGCACATTCACACTCGCGTGCACGCACAGGCATGTCCACACCCGCGCACACGTGCACATCCACACCCGCACGAGCACACGCGCGTCCACGCATGCACACACGGGCACAAGCACATTCACACTCGCGTGCACGCACAGGCATGTCCACACCCGCGCACACGTGCACATCCACACCCGCACGGGCACACGCGCGTCCACGCGTGCACACACAGGCACAGGCACAAGTATGTCCACACCCGTGCGCACACGCTGGGGTCTGCCCGGCACTGAGGGGGCGCTCCCCCGCTCGCTGCTCTCCTGAAGCACAACTGGGTCAGGCCCGCGGGCCGCTCCCCTGCAATCCCGCAGGGGGACCCTGGTCCAGACAGGCAGTTGGCGCGGGTCCAGGTTTCCCAGACTCGCCCCCTCACGTTTCTGTCTGCTCGGTCCCCTGGGGCCCTGGGGAGGGTGGGGAGGGACGCTGGAGCCTGGATGTCTGTGTCTCCGTGTGTTTGTGTCCCTGCGGGGCTGACGTGTGTGTCTGCGCATCCGAGGGCGGGTGTGAGCCTGCGTTCCGTGGGACCGGACGCGGGCGTGCTCCGGGTGTGCAGCCGGACGTGGGCCCTGCCCGGCCCGCCATGTGCCAGTCCCGCCATGTGCCGATGGCACCCCGGGCTGCGGGGGCAGGTGCGGCCGAGCCAGGCTTGGCCAGGAGGACCCCGGGGTCCCCGCCAGGTGGTGGGAGGCCGCACCCACGGCTTCTCCCACACCTGGTGGGGCGGGGCGGGTGACTCAGTGCGAGGCCTCGGTGAGTCAGGGCGCTGAACCCCAGCGCCAGCCCTGCCACGGCCTCCGGCCCTCGAACCGCCACACCCACCGAGGCCACCTCTACCCACGGCCGCCGCTCCCACCACCCGGCGCCCACCCCGCGGGCATCCGCTTACCTCGGGCTGCCTCGGTGGCCCCCTCGGGCTCCGCTGCCCCGTTGTGCCGAGCCTGCTGGCCGAGCTGCAGGAGGCGGGCGCGGACCTGCTCCTGGACGCGGGCCGCCCGCAGCCGCTCGGCGTCCGGCCCCTCCGCGCCCCGGCGGTCCAGCTGCAGGTCGGAGGGCAGCGCCAGGGAGCACACGCCGGCCTCAGGCTGCAGGGCCGACAGCAGGAAGTTACCGTCCTGCATGGCGGCAGACGCCCTGGCTGGGTCCGCGCCTGGCCTGGGCCGCTGGGGCCTCTCCGACCTGAACTGTCTTCACCGTCCTGTCCCTGAAGTCCCCTCCCCACTGGCCTCACCCAGAGCTGGCCCAGCCCTGAGCTCCGCTGGGGGCGGGGACACCTGGGCCAGGTGAGAGGGAGGGGCCACCACCTGCTTAAGGTGGAATTTGGGCGGAAGAACAGGCCTGCCGCCCCGGCTGGCCTGCTTATTCCTTCCGCACAGCCAAGAACAGAGCAGCCGGGATCTGGGCCCGTCTTCGTTCCCAGCTCTTGTTCCCAAGCCGCAGTGTCCTGAGTGTCAGGGAAGGGCCAGGGTAGGCCCCTGGGGAGCCTGTGGCCACCCACCTCCAGGGGCCTGCAGGGGAGGGCTTTCCTCTCCCTGGGTGACTGGGGGCTCCAGGTAGCCCCTCGAGCCAGGCAGCCGACCCTGAGCTAGGCAGGGGTCAGCGCGAGAGTGAGGGTTGGGGATGAAGGCCTTGGTGGAGTTTCAGGGTAGAAGAGGGCCCTATGGACCTTGATCCTTGGTGCCCAAGAGATCCCAGAAGCAAATGGATAGACTGGCCCACCCCCTAGGCTCATGACTCTCCCGATCTCTGTCCTGTAGACCCCAGGAGTTGCCCCATCCCCCCACCTTCTGATGAGGCCTCCAAAGGGCTGGCTTGGTCCTCTCTGGCCGCCCCCCCGGGCTCCTGCCTCCCAGGCCGTGGGGTAGAAGGCCGTTCCCTCCCCGCGAGTCAGGGCTCGGCTCAGCTCTGACAAGGCCGAGTAGGCAGGACTGCTGTGGGGCACTGACTCAGAGGGCCTCCTGCCCAGGCTGGGGGTGCAGGAGCTGGGGCGTGTGTCGGGGGAGCAAGAGCCCGGGAGTCTGACGGAACAGCGATGAGAAGGGGTCGGCAGCAGGGCTGGGGAGCGGGGCCCAGGCTTAGCAGGGCTCGCCCCCAGAAGAGTCTCCTGGGGTGCTCCCATCCAGTGGGACCAGCATGCTGCAAGGCCTCCTGGGGGGGCTTGGAGTGAAGGCCACGATAGGCCCCTGGTGGACTGAGTAGGGGCAGAGGGTGAGCTGACCAGGGCTGGAGGGGTGGGGGCTGAGTGGCCTCCGGTACCTACTGGGCGCCCCCCCCCGAGAAGCCCACCGCGGGGCCCACGTGAACAGCCTCCTCTCTCCCACGGGAGGCCCTTACCCTGGGCCCCTGGAGACGTGCGCCTTAATCTTTAGTCAGTCTTTTCAGGGGATGTGGCCCCAGGTGGGGATGGTGGTTGGGGGCCTGGGGGTGAGGAGGGGGTTCTGGGTCAGGAGGCAGGCCTAGGAGTGAGGTCAGTGCTGGTGAGGAAGGGGCGGGGTGGGGGAAGGCTCAAGGGGGAGGGGAGGGTCCCCAAAAAGGTCGAGGCGAAGCCTGGGAGGGTGCTCGGGGGGGAGACCTACCGTGCTGGTGGTCTGGATGCTGCCGGCCCCGTGGCTCATCCCGGAGGCCAGTGCCGCCGGCCGAGGGGTCCCGGGCTCCATCCCAGGCCCAGCGCGTCCGTGCGGGGCGGCCTCTCGCGGCAGTGCGGCGCTGTGGGGGCACGGGGAGGGCGGGCTGGGAACGCCCGCACGCCCAGCTCATCAGACCGGTTGCTTCCCTGGGAGACGTGTTTTGTGTGGAAAAATCCTGGGAGACAAGTTTGTGCGGCGCTAGGTGCGCCTGGACGAGCACGCCTGGCTCGGGCTCGGGGCTCGGGGCCGCCCTCCAGCTGGGGTCTACCCGGGCCCACCTGGGGCTCTGCGGAGGCCTGGCCCGGCAGCCCGCCTGGGGCAGCCAGACTCCAGGCTGCGGGTGGGGGTTCAAAGGGATTTGGGGTGGCCCCCAGGGATAGGCCGGAGCTGCCGAGGGATGGAGGGGCTTTGGTGGGGCGGCATGGCCGGCAAAGCTTCCGGTGCCGCAGAGCTGTGCTAAGCTTCCCGGAGGACATGGGGAGCCCGGCCCCCACCATGACCTCTCACCTCCGCGGCTCAGTGTTCCTGGAAAGCCTGGGATCTGGGGTGCACTTTCTCTAACCACTGCAGGGCCGGGGGACTGGTCCTGGCCCGGCCCTGCTACCACCGCCCTCCACCCGGGGCCGGGAGCCACGTCCGACCCCTGCGGCCAGCCTCCTGTTCTGTCTTCCCCAGAGTTCTCTTTTCCCTGTAGCCAGTGCTTGGGGAGGGGCCACAAGGAAGATTCAAGCTTAGGCTTGATGGTGGGCTTCCTGGAGGAGGCGAATGGAAGATACACCCCGGGAACTTAGAAAACAGGTAGAAGGGCCACGTGTGTGGCAGGCTTGGGAACCTCTGTGTAGCTCCCCCAGGGCTGTTGGTGCTCCATCAGGTTTGAGACCCTGGGACTTGGGGACTCCAAGGGTGAGTAAGTGAGGCTCTTCCTCAGGAGGTGGGCAGCTCCTGGGGGTGCCTGGACTCTGCCCCGGGGCTTGTGAAGTGAAGGCTGTGACAGCTTGAGCAGGGTGGGTGAGCATGTATACCCCTCCATCTGACCGGCACAGATGCGCTGAGTGGTCCGCTGGAGGCAGGGACAGCCCAGGCGCCGCGCCTATAGGAAAAGTCTCTGAAGGAGGAGCTGGGGACAAAGACCAGGGGGCAGGGGACGGGGAGTTCTCCAAGGCGGAGGGCCAGAGTTGTGGGGGAGGGGTGGAGGAGGACCCCCTCGTGCTGGCGCCAGGGACCCGGAGCTGGGGGAGGGGCACAGAGAGGTTAAGCCGTTGGCCTGGGGCCACACAGCCTGCAAGGGTCGGGGTCGAGCCGCGAGCCCTCGCTCCAGGTGAGGGACCAGATGTGGGGCGCAGCTCGCGGGCTGGAGGGCCCCGGGGCGCCGGTCTTGCTTCCTCCCGGCCGAGCCCCGCGCGTCGCGTCCCGGGCGCTTCCTGTCAGCGAACCTGCGCCCCCGCTCTCGAACCTTCCAACCTCCCGCGGTCTGGACTCCCGCCAAATCCAGCCCGGGGCGCATCCTCCACGGAGCCTGCCTGGATTTGCGCGGTGGGCGCCCCGCCCCCGGCCCTGGGGTAGCGCGGCCCCCCCACCCCGCGCCTAATCCCGGAGGATCCTGGTGGGACACTTGGGACCCAGCGTCCCCTGAGCTCCCACCTCCAGCCGTGCGCCTTGGGTGCGGAGGGATGCGCGCCGCAGGCAGCCCGGGGAGGCGGCGCTTTCCAGCCACGCCGCCGCCCACCCCTCTGTCGGTCCCTCTGTCCCTCTGTCGGTCCCTCCAGCCCTCGTCGCTTGGGTCAGACGTGTCCCGAACTCCTGTGCGCACCGGGCGCTGTCCCGAGCGCGGAGCGACCCTGAGCGGCCGGAGCTCCCGGCGCCGTCGGACCACCGCGCGCGAGCGTTCGCTGGGGCTCCGGGGTCAGGGCCGCTTCAGGCTCGGCCCGAATTTACTCCAGGAAAGGTTTCTCCTGCTCTATCGCTTAGGTATTTTCTCTTGTCTTCTGGCTGGCCCGTGCCCTTACCGCTTGTCTTCTCAGGAGTCACCTTTAGCCCTGTTCTCGGCCATTTCATTGCGCGCACTTTTCTCAAATTTGTCTTGTGTTCCTGGCTGGGTTTCCAATGATGGCTGTTCTGATGTTCTGAAATTCCTAAGGGGGCTTTCCTTTCTGTTAAGGTTTTCTTTCTCTCTTCCATTCCCCCCATCCCAAGAGTTGTCAGATTTTAATTTTCTTTGTTTTTGTCATTGATTTTTACAGAAGATTTAATTTTTATTATTTTTTAAAAAGGTTTTTTAAAAAAAGGTTTTTATTTATTTATTTGACAGAGAGAGACACAGCAAGAGAGGGAACACGAGCAGGGGGAGTGGGAGAGGGAGAAGCAGGCTCTCGGCTGAGCAGGGAGCCCAATGTGGGACTCGATCCCAGGACCCCAGGGATCATGACCTAAGCTGAAGGCAGACATGTAACCGGCTGAGCCACCCGGGCATCCCATAAATGAAATCTCTAAAAAAAAAAAAAAAAAAAAGTTTTGTTCGGTTGTTTGTTTTATTATAATTGAGCCTTAAGAGTTCTTTCTGTATTTTGGGTTGAACAGTCCTTTATTAGATGTGTCTTTTGAAAGGATTTTCTCCCTGTCTGTGCCTTGTCTTCTCATTTTCTCGATATGGTCTTTCACAGAAGCTTTAATACTATGAAGTCCTTATCAGTTATTACTGTCATGGATCCGTGCCTTTGGTGTTATGTCTAAAAGGTCATCGTCATAACCAAGGTCATCCAGATTTTCTATGTTATCTTCTAAGGGTTTTGTAGTTTGTGTTTTACATTTAGGTCTGGGATCCATTTTGCGTTAACCTTTGTGAAGGTGTAGGGTCTGTGTGTACATTCACTTTTTTGCACATGGATGTCTAGTTGTTCCAACCATTTGTTGAAGAGATGACCTTTGCTCCATCATTTTTTGCCTTTGCTCCTTTGTCAAGGATCAGTTAACCATACTTAACGTGAGTCTATGTGTTTGTTTCTTTTTTCTTTTTCTTTTCTTTTCTTTTTAAAGATTTTATTTATTTATTTGAGAGAGAGAGAGCATGAGAGGGGGAAGGTGAGAGGGAGAAGCAGACTCCCTGCTGAGCAGGGAGCTCGATGCGGGACTCGATCCCCAGACTCTGGGATCATGATCTGAGCCGAAGGTAGCTGCTTAACCAACTGAGCCACTCAGGCGCCCTGTTTCTTTTTAAAAAAATATTTAATTTATTTATTTGTCAGAGAGAGAAAGAGAGCACAAACAGGGAGAGCTGCAGAGGGAGAGGGAGAAGCAGGCTTCCCGCTGAGCAGAGAGGCCGATGCGGGGCTCGATCCCAGGACCCTGGGATCATGACGGGAGCCGAAGGCAGATGCTTCCCCAGCTGAGCCACCCAGGCGCCCCTGTGGGTCTGTTTCTGAGTCCGCTGTTCTATTTGTCAACTTTTCATGTGTATCACAGTCTCGATCACTGTATCTCTTCGGTCAGCCTTGAAGCCGGGCGGTGTCCCCCAACTTTGTTCTTCTCCTTCAATATTGTGTTGGCTTTTCTGGGTCTTTTGCCTCTTCATATAAACATTAGAACCAGTTTGCTGCAATTTTGACTGGGGTTGCACTGACTCTATAGATCAAGTTGGGAAGAACAGACGTCGTGGTAATATTGAGTCGTCCTGTTCACGAACACAGGACATTTCTCCATTTTTCTCTGAGTTTGTTCATTAGAGTTTTGCAGTTTTTCTCATATAGATCTTGTGTGTATTTTGTTAGATTTATACCTAAGTATTTAATTTTTTTGGTGTTAATGTAAATGGTATTGTGCTTTAAATTTCAAGTTCTAGTTGCTCATCGCTGATACACAGGAAAGCAAGTGACCTTTGTGTATTAACACTACATCCTGCAACCTTGCTACAATCGCTTATTAGTTCCGGGATGGCTTGTTGTTGTTCTGCTGATTCTTTTGGGTTCTTCACATCGGCGATCATCTGCAAAGCCATTTATGCACGCGTCCCTTTAATTTCCCATGTGTATACATTTTGCCTCCTTTTCTTGTGTTGCATTAGCTAGTACGGTT
This sequence comes from Potos flavus, assembly GCA_028534135.1. Lineage (NCBI taxonomy): Eukaryota > Metazoa > Chordata > Mammalia > Carnivora > Procyonidae > Potos > Potos flavus. Next base: position 95,823,729 of record CM052884.1, read on the forward strand.
GGCCCTTGCCCAGCAGGTGTTTGGCCTGAGCGGGTACACTTATTTGAGGACTTTGTTTGGATACAGTACGGTACCGTAAGTGCATTTTCCCTTCCTTATGATTTTCTTAATAACGTTTTCTTTTTCTTAGTCTAAGAACACAGACTACAATACATATAACATGCAAAGTATGTGTCAACGGACTGCTTATGTTACTGGGAAGGCTTCCCGACACCAGCAGGCTATTAGTAGTTAAGTTTTGGGGGAGTCAAAACTTATACGTGGATTTTCGACCGTGCGAGGGGTTGTTGCCCCCAACCCCGGTGTTGCTCAAGGGCCATCCACCTCCACTACAATGTTGGGAAGGAGTGGTGAAAGACGTTTATCGCTAATTAGAAAAAACATTTCCTCGAGTGTCACCGCTGACCTTTTACCCCAGCGGCACCCTTGGTAGCTTTACAGCCCTCGGATCTTTTCTGCGATGTCACCTTCTCAGACTTGCTTCTTCTGACAGTCTCTACAACTGCAGGCTCCCTCAAACTTACTCTTCGCCTTCCTGGCTCCGTTTTTTCCTACAACAGTTGCCGTCGGCTAACATAGTAGACATTTGCGTTACGGCTCCTCCTCACCCTTCACCAGAACCTAAGGTCTGTGTGGGCAGATTCTAGCCTCTCGTTCGCCGCTTTCCCCTCAGTGTCTAACACGCAGTGGGGGCTCAGTAAAGTTGTTAAAATGGATTAATAAACTATGGTATGTGTATAGGGCGGACTACAGGGGGTTTCGCTTGAAGCGTTCTTCTGCTTCCCGAGGAAATTACTTTTCTGATGTGTATGCTTCGCCTGCCTGTTGTTTGCATTTCTTTCTCCCCCTCTCTTTTGGAGAATGTATTCCTAAACCCAGCACTAGTTCTGTTTTTGTTATGAAGCGTCTGCGAGTGCAGGAAATCCCATGTGAACTACACGCGTGGGGAGGAGGGCAGTATGAGCCAGGGCATCTGGGAGCTTCTGAGCGGGTATGTGGCGGGGGGCGATGTCCTCTGCCCCGCAGGGACTCGTGAAACCCGCGTGTTTCAGGTGACTTAGCATCTACAAACGTCTGCTGGCTACTCTGTCCCTTCCAGCAGGGTCATTTCCAGAATCTTCTCAGGGCCAGACAGTGGTGTCCATCTGGTTCTTCTTTCACTGGGGTCCTTGGTATGGCCTAAGGGTACAACTTGGGCCAGTCTCACGAGGATTGTTTGGGCTGCCGGGTAGATACACCGTCTTCCCACCGAATGTGAGGAAGGAAGGACAGAGAATCACGGCCCCAAAGACATCCAGGCCCTGACCCCCGAAACCTCCGTCACCTTACATGGCAAAAAGGACTTTGCAGATGTGATTACATAAAGAATATTGATTCAGGGGTGCCTGGGGGCTCAGTTGGCTAAGTGGCTGCCTTTGGCTCAGGTCATAATCCCAGGGTCCTGGGATCGAGCCCCGCATCGGGCTCTCTGCTCGACAGGCAACCTGCTTCTCCCTCTCCATCGCTTGTGCTCTCTCACATGCTCTCTCTCTGTCTCTCAAATAAATAAAATCTTAAAAAAATGAAAAGAATATTGGGGGCACCTGGGTGGCTCAGTGGGTTAAAGCCTCTGCCTTCGGCTCAGGTCATGATCTCAGGGTCCTGGGATCGAGTCCCGCCTCGGGCTCTCTGCTCAGCAGGGAGCCTGCTTCCCCCTCTCTCTCTGCCTGCCTCTCTGCCTACTTGTGATCTCTCTCTCTGTCAAATAAATAAAATCTTAAAAAAAAAAACGAATAATAAAAAGAATATTGATTGAGATGGGGAGATTATCCTGGTTAATGGGGGAGGGCAGTGCAATCACAGCTGTCCTTACAAGAGGGAGGCAGGGAGGGTCAGAGAGATGTGATAACGGAAGCAGAGACACAGGGAGGGAGAGCTATGAAAGTGGCAAGCTGCTGGCTTTGAAGGCGGAGGAAGGAGGCCTGAGCCAAGCAATCTAAGCAGCCTCTAGAAGCGGGGAGAGGATGAAGCAGAGTCAGTCCTAAAGCCTCCAGGAGCCCAGGCCCACAGAAACCTTGGTTTTAGGACTTCCGGCCCCAGAACTGTAAGATGATACATTGTACTGCGTCCGTGGAGTACCGAGACGGCAGCCACGGAGACCTCCTACAGGCGGAGCGCCAGCCCGGTGGGGACCCATCTTCAGACAGCTGAGCCCCAGGGAGCAGCTGGGCCTCGACAGCACCCTCCAGCCTCTGGTCCGTACTGTCCCAGCAAGCGCCCGGCCCTGGACTTCCACGCACAGGAAGAGAAGTCACGGGAGCCTCCGTCCTCCCCATTATGGCCTAAACCAGCTGGAGTGGGGTCTTCTGCTTCTGGCAACTCAGCGTCGTCCTGCCCCGACGCGGCCATGGGACACTGCCCCCCCCCGGGGTGCCCGGCTCACCTTCACCTCCTGGGAAGATGGGGCAGGACTAACATCCACGCTCTGTTTTCAAAACGGAGGGCAGCAAGATGGCCGAGTGTTCTTTTCTCAAAGGTGCGAAGGCCCTGCCCCGTGTGCGTTACGGGCCGCGGGACTCCACGGGCAGCGTGGCAGGAAGGGGTCAGAGGCCCTTTCCCCCGGGTGCCACCTCGGAAGCTCAGGGGGAGGGAAGGAGGCGGTGAGTGGGCCTGAGTGTGGAAGAGGCTGGGGGTGTGGCGTGGCCGCCGCAGCCGTGAGTCAGGAAGGGGCCGAAGGAGCAGAGACAGGGCCCCCCGCTCTCGGGCCGTCCCTGAGAATCGTCTCCGCCCTCCCGAGAGAACCAGGCAGAGGACAAGTCAGAACTAAAAAAAATATTTCATTTCATTCTGAATAAAAAACGGAACAGACAGAACTCTCGGGAATCCTGAAAACAATGTCATCGCTACGGCAAAATTTCACAGAAATCATCGCACAGAGTGTGGAGACCGAGCCCAGGCCCCAACCAGCGGTGAAGGCGGCCTCTCTGGGGAGGGGCACGGGGGGGGGGGGGGTGGCCCCTGCGGGCCAGGCACAGGTGGTGGCTGTGCCCCTGGGATGAGCCCTGCCGGGTCCCCAGCGACCAGGCTCGGGGCCCGGCCTCCAGCTCCCACCACAGGACTGCGGCCCGGGGCTGGGAGGGGGCGCCCTGTCCTCAAGGCCCCTCTGCGCGGGAGCCCTTCCGGCTGCGTGGGGCCCACATGCCCCGCTTGGAGTGGTAGTGGTGGTAGAAATTCCTCAGTCGGAGCCGCTCCACCTCCAGCCCTGCCTGCAGCACCCTGGGTACAGAGGGGTGTCAGGAGCCCGGGGCGCCGCGGCAGAGCCGCCCCTGAGCCCGTAGGGGGTGCGGCGGGGGTGTCAGGACCTGGGTGGTAAGGGGGTCACTGTGGCTGCCCTGACCCTTCGGGAACCTGGGGTGGGCAGGAGGGGCGTGGGCAGGGCCCTGGCCCCGGGGCTGGTGTGTCAGGGATGCCACTGCTGTAGGACTCTGGCGGGGGATGGGGACTCGGGGCCACGACGGAACTACAGAATCTGGGGACACGGTCTGTTCCAAGGCTGCCCCTGACCTGCGGGGCCCTGGAGCTAAGAAGGGCTTTTGGGGACCAGAGGGGGATCAAAGGGTTTCTCCCCAGGCCCACAGATCCTGGGAGATGAAGCAGAAGCAGAGCCCCTGCACACATGAGGGCCCCTCGGGCTCCCCCTCCCCACTCAGAGGAAGCTATGGACGTGTCCTTAGTCTCCCTGAGGGGTGGGGAGGCGGTCACCTGTCCAGGAGCTCCCAGTCCTCGCCCCCCCACTGGTCGCGGAACTCCTCAGTGTTCATGCCTCCCACGCGGTCGAAGTCTGACTTGTAGATCCCGAAGAGGCCAAAGCCATTCACCTCCCAGTAACCTGGGCAGGAGGTGCCCTTCAGACCCCAGGTCCCCCAAGCCTTCCTCCCCAACCTCAGGAGTGGGCCCGGTACAGGGTCCGGTCACCAGAGGGGCTCTCAGGGGTCACCTTTCTGTGGGGGGGTCATAATCTGGAGCCCTGCACATGATTGGGGTGCTGGAGGAGGTCCCTAGGGGTCAGGCATGACCCTGGAGGTTCTGGGGGGAGGACCTGGGCACTATGAGGGGCATTGATGGGTCCCCAGGCCTACCTCAGGGGTTGGGAGAGGCCCCCAGGGGCCTAGATTTTACCCTGGCATTGGTGGGACCCCTAGCGTTACTGGGGTGGGGGCATCCCGGCGTTACCGTGAGGGTCCCCCGGCGAGCTCCCGCAGCCCAGGCGCATGACCACAGGCGCAAAGGCCAGCTTGCCCTCCACACAGTGTTTGCGGATGCCGTCCAGGATGTTGGGGGGGAAATGGATGTGCAGATCACAGAGGAAAACGATGCTGCTGGCATCCTGGAGGTCGAGGTCACGGGGAAGTCTGAGCCCCACGCCCTCCTCCCCAAGCCGAGCTCCTCCCTTGGCCCCGCCCATCTGGCTCTCCCCACCCGCCCCTCCCTCCCACGCACCTCCACCGCGTCCACTCCAGCTTGCAAGCCCGCGGAGCGCTCGAAGTTTCCAGTTCGCCTCAGGTACTGGTACCTGGTGGGGGGAGGGAGACAGGGGCAGGAGTAGGAAAACCCACCTCCCGGAGGAGGCAAGATGCGCTCGGTCCTCCCCAGTAGGGGTGGAGGGCACTGTTACCGGGGCAGCCGAGCCGCGCTCAAGGCCCGTTCCACATCCATATCCTCGCTCTCGAAGTCCACCAGGATGACGCTGAAGTGGGAGTCCCCCGTGCGGGCGTGCAGCGCGGCCATGTCGGCCAGGAACTGTGCCACCCAGCGCGCCTGGTTCTTCACTGGAGAAGACAGTGCCACCGAGTCCATCCCAAGCTGACTCTGCGGTACCCCGTGCGCGGCCAGCGGTGCTCCCTCGCCTCGCTAGGAGGTCTCCTGGAACCCCGCCCCGCAGCCCGGGCCCACGGCACTCCCGCGCACCTGGCACGATGAAGTGTACCATCACGTCGTGGCGCCAGGCCAGGCGCAGCGGCCGGCAGAGCTCCGGGCGGCCGTCGGGGCGCGTGGAGGCGGCGGGCGCAGGCTCGGGACTCCCTCCGTCCCTGTCTGCGTCTCCCGCGTGGGCTCCCGGCAGCCTCAGGAAGACGTACTCCGACAGGCGCAGGCGGCCGCCTCCGCGCTCTTGCAGCTCGAGCTCCAGGAGGAAGCGGCTTCCGCGCGCAGAGTCTCGGCGCTTCTCCACGTTCACGATGCGCAGGAGCGCGTAGCGCCTGGGAAGCGGGCTTGGGTCGGCCCGCTCGGGCTTCGACCTTGCGACCTTGCGTTCCTCCCTCTTCCCCGCCCCCGGCCCCAGAAACCAGGTGGCCGCTCAGCTGGGGCTAGGGTAGCTGCTGGGAATCCTCTTCCCTCCCAGGCTGCCACGGCCCCCTGACAGTTCGTGCCCTGCTGGGGAGCTCCGAGAAGACGGGCCCACATCGTGTGCCCCCCCCAGGGTAGCTCACACTTGGAGGCGTCCCCCAAGCCCAGGCCTGTCCATTCCTCCTCTGCAGTCTTCCTGCCACCGCTCACATCCACAGTCATCTTTAGGACACGCTCAGAAAGCTTTGGGGCTACCCACTGTCCACAGAACGAGGTTCAGATGTCTTAAAGCGGAATCCTACGACCGTAAGCAGATTCTAAGCCGCCTTCAGTATCCCCTCATGCTGGCTAAACCGACTTCCTCTTCCTACAGGGTCTTTGTTCTGCGGTATCCAGTCTGGCGTGCTTGCCACAACCCTCCCCCTGCTCTTTCTGAGGCCCCGAGGGAAGGTGCCCCCGGGCCGATGCTGAGCCTCTTTCGCCCCTAACCCTGGGCCGGCCCTGCTGGTATCTTTCGTCCTCCACTCTGCCTTCAAGCAGAGGCTTCTCCTGGGAAGACAGGATCCTCTTTGCTAAGGTGGCTTCTTCCCTTCTGCCGCTAGTCCTCCCTTTGCAGGCGGCACCCCTCCCCATGGGAGCCCATCTGGGTGACCCCAAGGGCTACATTCTCCTCCTGTCAACCCCTACCGCCCCCACTCTGCTCCCCCCAAGTGTCAAGGACTTTCTGCCCAAATGCTCTGGGTCCACCTACACTCTCAGTCCTTGCGGCCGCACCCTGCTCTCAGGAAGCTCAGAGCCAGAGGCAGGCTCACGCTCAGGCACCTAGAATCAAATCCATGCCCCTCCCATGCCATCCCAGCCCGGCCTGGACCTAGCCTGTCAGTCATGGCCCCTGTGAGCTTGCCATCCTGTCTGCTCCTCTCCAAGGCAGCGACAGGCCTGTCCTCCACCCAAACAGGTCGAACCCATCCTGCTCAAGGCCCACAATGGCCCCCTCTCTATCCACTGCACACCAGGCACCTGGCCTCCTGTCCCCAGTGCCTTTGCTACCATTGCTGTCTTTGCAGCTTCTGCCCATCCTTCGAGGCTCACACAACTCAGAACGCACCGGTGCCTCCAGTGGGGCCAAGCTGAGGCCTCCCACACAACACACCGCTACCCTCGTGGGGGTGGAGACGGGCCTAGATTCCTGGGGCCTGGGGAGACCAGAGGCAGCCATGGGGCAGGAGCCCTGTGCCCTCCCCTGGAGTCAGAGGAGGACGGTCCTGGAAGACCCAGTAGCATTGTGTGAGGGGAAGAGGAGGGGTCCAGGGACTCTCAGCTTGACTTTTGCATGTATCTTTATTTGGAGGAGAGACCTGGCTGGCTCAGATTCATTCCTGGGAGCAGGCCCACGGTGACACAGTGGGGCCTGGAGGTGCAGGACAGGGGAGTCAGCCCCCCTCCGTGTGTGTGTGTGTGTGGGGGGCGTCTGAGGCTTCTAACACTGGACAGGGAACCTGGATAATAAACCCCAGAAGGTAGAGAGAGACAGGCAGAGAAGACTCTTCCCTTGGGGGGGGGGGGTGCACTCCCAGGTCAGTACCCTGGGAGGATCTGAAGATCCCAAAGAGGCTAGAGCCTCCCCTTCCATGTGTGCCCCTCACCCCCGTACCCGCTAGGGCCTCCCCTCC
>CM052884.1:95831226-95861687 GCA_028534135.1 Potos flavus
GCCTTCTTCAGCACCAAGTTCGACGACTCGGACTATGACTGACAGGCTGGGCTCTGACCCCAGGACCCACCCCAGGCCCTGCTCCGGGGACTCCACCCCCTGGAACCCTAACTCCACCACCCTGACCCTGAAGATCCCTTGTTTGGACCCCAGTGGCTTCAACTCCAGCCCTGAAGGTCCCCGCGCCCCTACCTCCTTGTGCCCGGGCTGGACCCTCCCTCCTCATCACCAGACTCCCTCAGCCTTGGTTTCACCATTAAAAACGCCTGGTTCCAGAAGTGCCTCCTGGGCTTCTTGCTGGGGTGGGAGAGGGTTTCCTCCTGGGAGGAACCACCCTAGGGACCAGCCAAACGAAATCTCCCCGGACTGCCCCCAGCCTGACGGCAGGATGACCGGTTCTGCCCGCTGGGCCGTGCCCCGACTGTCGGCCCTGCTCGGGAGGCTTGCGGCTTCTGGGGTGGAGACGCCTGAGTATTTTAGAATGAAGTCTGGGAACTCGGGCTTTTGATCGCCGCCGCGCTGCCGGGCACTGTGGCTTAGTGGCCTCTCTTCCAGAACACGTGTGCCCTTCCCCATCGGCGAGTGCACTTGCGCTAAGCCGGAGCCCCGGGGGGGGACATCGCTTGTCTTCACCCTGCGTGTTTCTGTCGGTGGGTCAGGCGAGGGCCAGCCTCCTTCTCTGCGTCATTCTGTCTGTCCCTACGATGCCTGCATTCCTTTAGTTTTGAGAAATTTCAGTGTCCCCCCCCCCCGTGGGTTCCCTCCCTCCTTGGTCAGGGAGGCTGGACACAGACACATGAGCCCACAGGCATGACCCTTCTGTCACCCACGCACACATACCTCACACACATATGGAGTTGGGCAGAGAGTGAACACTGGGGGGGGGGTGACACTTTCTGGGCATCCTTGGTGCTAGGTACACGTACTTGTATCATTCCAACTCCCTCGTGCACCACGCTCCCCCTTCCCGGAACCCAGCAGAGCCTGGCAAAGAGGTGGGTTGCTAAACACAGGCACACGCCCTGTGCGGCTGGGGATGAAGTCCCTTGGGCCTCCCTGCGGCTGGTCCAATGACAGGGCAGGCTAATTGCAGGGGCCTTAACTGCAGGGCGGTTCTGGGTTTTGAGCACCCCACCCAGGGAGCCCCCTTTGCCGGCCCATCTGCCTGGGCTGGGTGCGGGGGTCTGTTCAGCCGCCGCACATGGAGCCTCAGAGTACCCCCTCTTGTGTGACGGCCAACAGCTGCCCCAGCTGCCTGCGCGGCGTGCCGGCCCCGTCCCAACTGCATCCCAGCCCCGTGCTGGAGTATGTGCTGCTCCAAGCCAGCCTCTGCGGGGAGGGGTGCGTGCTGCCTGGGGCCCGGGGCCAGACGTGGTGGGTGCTGGTCCCACACCGGAGCGGGGATAAGGGCAGTGTGACAGTGCTGGGACAGGGGGGACCCAGCATGCCAATCCCGAGCTCCGGCTTTGGCCCAAGAAGGGGACAACCCAGGCTGGATGCACAGGTCGGGAGCTGGGGTCAGCTCATGTGCGACCAGGGACGTGTCCCCACGCGTGGGACAGTCTGCCGGTCCCCACATCTGGTGCGGGGAACAGACGGTCAAGGACACAGAGTGTGTGGTCAGGGCAGGCGTGGGGACAGGTTACGGGTGGCCCGCCCTCTCCCAGGCCGTCCCCTGGGCAGAAGGAGTTGAGGCAGTTGGCCGCCGCGGACCCCTGACCGGCCGTGCCAGCGCTCGTGCCCCACCACCCTGCCATGGTCCCCCCGGAGGGTCAGCCCTCCACGCGTCCAGATGCTGGCGCGCATACGTGGCGCGTGTGTGCAGAAGTGGCGGGTTCCGTGCGTCTTGTGAGGACGGGGCCCCCACCAGCCCACCTGCGACGTCTGTGCCTGCGTGTGCTCCAAGGCTGCAGGAACAAGCCTCTGTGGTACCGGGATGGTCCCCGGCCGCCACACCCCGCTTTCGCAGGTCGGCCTCAGCCTTTCCCTGCAGCCGGTCGTGGAGGCAGAGCCCTGGGCACCCGGGCGAGCCCCGCCAAGGTGCTGGCTCCAGGCTCCGAGGCCCCCTGCTCTCGGGGCCCAGCGCTGACATCCGCGCTGATCTGCAGTGCTGCTCCCCGCGGGGACCCTGACACGAGCCTCAGGGTCCCCGACGCCCCCACCGCCTCCTCCCCACTCCCTCACATGGCTTTGTGCCCGGCGTCTGCTTGCTGGAGCACTTGGACCAACTCTCCACCGAGAACAGAGGGACAATAGGGGTCTGCCTGAGCGAAGGAGGGGGGCGGGCCCACCTGCGTCCCCTAGGGCGCGTGACTGCACTTCCCGCCCCGCCCCCGCCGTCACGCAGCCCTCCCGTTCAGAAGGAAGGAAAGCACCAGCTCCTGATGGCAGACACACTTGTCCCAGCACGGGATTTTAATTCCTCAGGCCGACTTGGCGCAGGTGGGCGGCCCTCACCCAAATCTTGGCAGCAGGTACCATCTCACCTCATTCTCGAGAAACCCCCAGGGACCCCAGGGGGACGTGCCGCTGGAGGGGCTGAGGACCCAGGAGGAGACGCAGCCTGTCGGACAGATGGGCCCAGGCCGGCGGCCTTGAACCCACGCACCCGCGGCCCCAGTCCTTCCGGTGGGTCAGAGGGAAGACGCAGGGTCTCGTTCTGCACCCCGTCCCCTCTCTTCTTGGCCGAGGAAAGGCCTGTGACCGGGACTGTCCAGCCTCCCTGAAGTGGCCCCAGGCTGGAGGAGCCACGGGCTGAGGAGCTGAGCGCACCTGGATTCAGCCACGCCTGACCTTGTCTGTGTGACACACAAAGTTCCTTTCTGGTCTGTAACTGAGAGTCCCAACGAATTCCACAGGGGACCGTGCCTCGTGTCCCTCACCCCGGCCGCCCTCCGCATGGCGGCACCCTCTGGTGTCCCGGGGAAGGGTGCAGGTGTCGGCCCAGACACGCAGGCGCAGATGTGGCTGCGTGGGAGGCCACGGGGAAGCCGCAGGCCACGGAGGGTTAGGCTGGGGAGGGGCTCGGGCTAGAGGCAGACCATCGTGAACTTTGGGCCAACGAATTCAGACTTTCCCTGGAGCCTGTGAGCCTGGCAGCCGGGTGGCGAGTGGGCGGGAGGGAGGGGATCAGCAGGCCGCGAGGGTGGGGGGTGGGTGTGGCCAGCTGGGGTTACCCACAGAGGCAGGCCGGATGGGAGGACCCAGGAGACAGCCCCGCAGCCTGGGTCGTCCGGGTGCCCAGGACAGCGCCAGGGTGAGGACCCTGGTGGGGATGGAGGACCCAGCAGCGTCCCACGGGGGTCCTGTGGGTTCGGGGGCAGGTGTCTAGCGTCTTCAAAAAATTCTCCTAGGAAACTCTTGGAGCAGAACTTGCTGCCTCCGGGACTGACCTTTGTATCCGTCCAGCTGAGCAGGGAAAGGAGACTTTGTGCCCTGCAGGGAGAGGGGGGCACCTGGGGTGGGGGCACATGCCTGGGGGTTACCCTGGGGGTTCACCTGCTCTGGAGCCCTGGGTGAGTCTGGGGCGGCTGCCTACCTGGGAGCAGGGGGAGTCGAGCGAGCGTCGGCCACAGCTCGGCCTCCAGCGGGGGGGCCCAGGGTCCCGCCCGGGCTTTGACCTCAACTGTCACGGAGCCCTCGGAGAAGGAGAAGTCAAGCTTGTTGCCCTGGTAGGAGAGGCCACAGATGCACACTCCAGAGATCCCGGCCGGACACATGGGGTCGAAGGTCATGCCAGCCCTGGTGATCCTGGGGCGGAGACATTCATGAGAGCAGGCAGTGGGGGGGACGGGCCTGCTCTCCGCCAGACCTGCGCTCACCTGAACCCTGTGAATCCAAAGAGTGCCGCCTGCAGGAAGCCCCCCATGCCTGTTAGGAAGTTCACAGCACCCGACCCGTCTGCGTTCTCCGTCCACACCTGCAGCGGCAAGGCGGTTAGTGGCCGGACTCCCGGGACACGGGCCCCGGGAGGCTGCCGCCCCTGCTCCCGAGGGCAGGCGGGAGTCCCCAGGGACCTGCCCCTGCTGGGAGGCCTCCCGAGGCTGGGCTCCCCCTCCTACCCCCCAGGGGCCCCAGCGAGAGGCGGGTGTGACCCCCCGGGCACGCAGGCTTGTGAGTGGACACGGAGACCCGGCTACCTTGAAGGGCTCAGCGATGTGGGCAAAGCTCCTCTCCAGGAGGGCCCGCGCCCGCCAGGGCTCCTTCAGCTCCAGCCAGCCCACGGCGAACATGCTCTGGGGTCAGAGGTCGGAGGACATGCTGGGACTAAGCCCGTCGCGTGGGGAGGGGAGACTGAGGCTAGTGGGGCAGGGCTGGGGCTGCTGTGAGGACCGCTGCCCCGCACCCCTGCAGCTTCCTTACCCAGGTCATGGCAGGGCCCCTGGGGGATGTCACAGCCTCATAAATCTCCAGGTTTTTCCTGCGAATGTGAGGACTCAGGTGGAAAGGGACGGGGTAACCCAGGAGCACAACGTCGGCCTGCTTCACCTCCTCTCCTGGGGGGGACGGGGGCGGCTGACGGGGGCAGGAGCAGGAAGCGGGGACTGCTCCGTCAGGTAGGGGACATCTGGGGCGGACGCAGTTCCCGCGGGAGGTGTGGCGGGGCTCCGGAGCAGCTCCCAGCACACTCACCAGGCTGGTACCCATCAAACTCGGGGTGGAAGTCCCGCCTCGGGTCAAAGGGCACCTTGATCTTATCGGCCACTGCCAGCCATTCGCCGGGGACGGGCCGACCCAGGTCCCGGGCCAGGGCAGCAGCAAAGCGCAGGCTAGGGGAGGAGGCAGGGAGAGGCTAGAGCCGCAGCCCTCCCAGCTGGCCCTTTGTGTGGTGGGAGTTTGGGCAGGGGTGCCGGGTCTGACCTGTTCTGGGCCAGGACGTTGGTGTACACGGAGTTGTTGACCCCTGAGTGGTATTCGTCGGGGGGCATGACCCCTGGGCACACAAGTGCAGGACGGGGCTTAGTGCACGGTCCTAGGGACCTGCCCCGATGCCAGTGCGGGCCTGGCCACATCAGGTGCTGGAGACCCCGTGCTGAACTGAGGACCACCACCTGCCCCACCTGGTCTCCCTGCCACAGCCGTCCGTGCCTCTCCCTTCTGCCACCGGCCCTCCCCTGGGACCAAGCCCCCTCCCCACGACTATCCCGCCCTCCTCGGGCCCTCACCCTTCAGGTGGTACTTTCCCTCCTCGGGGCTCCACTCCACACGGCTGCACCAAAACTCAGCCACAGCCCTGACCACGTCCCAGCCACCGGCCTCTCGGAAGAGCTGCAGGTCCTGGGGGAGCAGGAGGGACGGGGACAAGGACCACACCACCAGAGACCGGCTCTCACCGGTTGCTGCATTTCTGGTCGGTGCCCACCCTCCTGAGTGCCCAGAGGTGAAGGTCTGGCCCCAGACAGGAAGTCGTGGTGGGGGTTGGGGAGCACGGCCCCGCTAGGCGGGGGGTCCTACCCGGTGGGCGCGGCGTCCCCTCACCTGGGTGGCGTGGTAGTACAGCTGGAACGCCAACACCACGGCTCCGTTGACATGAACCTCCTGCGTCCCGTACACGTCCTCGGGGCACACCTCCAGACCGGAGCCGGCACTCTCCCAGGCAAACTTGGCTCCCTGAGAGGTTGGGGGCACGGAGCAGACCCGGCTCTTCCGGGGCCTGGTGCACAGGGACGGCCCACCCGCTTCCCAGCGCTCCCCGCACCCAGGGAGGGGTCTGAGGCGAAGGGTGCAGGCCTAGGAGGGATGTGGGCACATCAGGCCCTCCAGGCGGCCCTGGGGGGGTGGGGGCCCAGGTCCGCCTCACCTGGTAACCCAGCTGCCGGGCATTGTCTAGGGCGCCGCCCAGCGTCCGGACACGGTACTCCAGGAGGGCCCTGGCGGCCTCTGGGTGGAACATCAGAACATTTGGGAACATCCAGAGGTCCTGAGAGCGAGGAAGGGCCCCGTGTTCAGAGCTCTCACACCCTTCTCTCTCTCCCCCTGCCCACATTCTGCCTTGGCCAGAGCCTGCGCTGCTCACGCTGCCTCCCTGAGCTCCTCTGTCTCCTTCTCCCTCTGCTGCCCGCCCTCGGTCCGTCCTGGGCCCTCCACACTTGCCCATCCCACGTCCGAGCCTCCAGACTAGATGCTCCTCGGGTCTGGTCCCCAGCAGGCATCCGGGTCCCCCCTGGAGCTCCGGCCAGAAGCTGCGTGGGGGGCACCACGGCTCACTAGCCGCCTGACCTGGAGTGAGTGACTCGGCCTCACTCAGGGTGGGCCGCAGCACTGGCTTCTCGAGGCATCTGATGAAGAGGGGGTAGCAGCCCGGACCCCTCCCACGCTCAATGGACGCCAAGCCCCAGCCTCTCCTGGCTCCCACTCTTGCCCGAGGCCTCACCCTCCTTCACCCACGCCCCCCGCAGCAGCCACAGGCCCTCCCAGAGTACAGCTTTGTCAGTGTCACTCCCCAGGTCAAGTCTCCGTGGCTCTCCCAGCCCCCTGCAACGGCTCTTCCTCCTCGCGGAGATACCCTTCTGCCCCTTACTCCCTCAGCTCTGCTGTTTGTACCCCCTCTGGTCCCTTCGCCTGAATCACTCTTTTCCACCAAACTCCTACATATTTTTTGGCTGAGATTCTGCCTCCTCCAGGAAGGCTTCCCTTCTGCCACGGCCTCTGTGCTTCCCCGGTCACAGCCACCATCCCAGGGAGGGCAGAGATAGCCGCCGTGCCTGTGCCCTTAGCCACGGCTCCCTCTGTGCCCGTGTGCCACCCCATGTGTGGCCGCTGTGTGCCGGGGCGGACTGACGCACACCTGGTCCCAGAAGACGTGACCCCAGTAGCACTCCTCTCGGCTCCCGTTGGACAGGCCCCCGGGGCTGAGGCCATGGCAGGTGTACCCCGGGGCCCCGGGCTGGGGCAGCGCGCTGAGCAGGTAGTAGAGCGCACCACGCAGGGCCTGGCGCAGGGGTAGGGGCCCCAGCACATCCAGGCGGCAGCCAGCCCAGAGCCGGACCCAGGCCTGGGCGTGGGCGCTGTACAGAGCGCCCTGTGCCTGCAGCTGCAGGGCCTCGGTGAGGCAGGCTCGGGCCTCAGCCTGGCTGCCACCCACCACGGTCAGGAACTCCCAGGTCCGCTCTTCCTCACTCTCTGCAAGCGTCAGGGCTGGGGGCACCGGCGTCCACAGCATGTGGACCTCTTGCTGGGCGCCCCCGGGCTGCTCCGGGGTCAGCGTGCGGCCGAAGAGGTACCTGCAAGAGGGTGGCCGTGTCTCAGGGACCGGCTCCCTCCCCGGTCTACCTGGCCGGGCCCCGACCCCCTCCTCACCGGGCTCCTTGGAAGTCGGGCCCCAGACGCAGGTCCAGGTCTGGGCTCTCCGGGGAGAAGGTGGACCGCAGCAGCACCGTGACGGGCCAGCGCCCTCCGGCCGCGCGGGAGACGGACACACTGAAAGCCATGACATGCGGCAGCGTGCGGTGGGCGTAGATGCGCTGGGAGGCCCGGAAGCCGGGGCCCTCTACGGTGTGCAGAAAGGAGCCTGGGAGTGGGCGGGCGGGGGTCGGTGGACCCACTTAGGGCCACGAGGACGGTTACGAAGCTACCAGCCCCTCAGGGAGGCGGAGCCACCCTCTGAGCCCCTGCCGCCCTGTCTGGAGAGCTCCAGCGGCACAGAGGACCCCGAGCTTGTGCCCGTTCGGGAGGCCTGCAGGGCCGAAGCCCTCCCTTTCTTTGTGAGTCAGGCATCCCGGTTAGAAGGCGGCGGGGTGGGACTGCTGCTGGTTCCCCCACCGCCTGGAACAATGGCTCAGGTCGGGGGAGGCCAGTGCTGGTTACCTGTGTTCGTGTCCAGGACATAGGTCTTGGTCAGCTGACCCCCGGCCTCTGCAGGGACCTCCAGCTGGACATTGAGGGGACTCGGCAGAATGGCCCGGTGTGTGTCCCCGCAAGCCCCATTGTACACGCCGCTCACATGCAGCGTGTCATGATACACGCGTGTGCCCAGGTACGTGTTGGTCATGGTGGCCAAGAGCCGGGGGTCACCGGGCAGAGAGTGGGCAGTGAATATGGTGGGGTCCTCACTGGCACCGTCCATGGAAAGCCCTGCTCAGTAGAGTGGCCTGGAAAAGGGGGAGTCGGTGGCCCCCACGATTGGCTGGGCCTCCCTCTTTTGACTTTCCGTAAAGCCCCAAGCCCCTCCCCCCCCAGCTTGGCTGATGCCTCGGACAGCTGGTGGGGAGAGTGTGGGCCTCCCGGGCAGCCCCGATTTCCCACAGACCCCACTTTTGAGCCACCCCAGGAAACACTTTCAACCCTAAGAGATGCTCGCACTCCTAACACTGGTCTCCAGACACCCAGCTGGGTCCCCAAACTCCTGCCTTAGGACCTCAACTCGAGTCCTTCCAGCTCTTCCCAAGCCGCACCCCCAGGAGCCCGACCTGTCAGTGGGGAGCGAGGAGGCCTCGGTCTTCCGCACGGTGGTCCTCGGGAAGGCTGGCTAGGGCGAGGGGTGGGGTGTGTGCCTGAGCGCGCTCCTGGGGCGGTGGGGACGGGGGTCGCGGAGGCCCGAGCTGGGGCGGGCCGGAGCCGAGCTCCGGGAGGCAGGCTGGGGAGGGTCTCTGGGGCTCACCGCAGCCCCGTGTGTCCCCAGGCTCCAGCCCGCTCGGCGTGGCCCCTCCAAGGCCGAAGGGACAAGCAGCTCGCTGCTGCCCCGTCGCCGGAAGGCCGGAAGGTCCCGCCCCCAGGGCCGCGCAGGGCGGGACAGCCGGGCCCCCACCCCCGGGGCGGAGCAGCTGGGCGGGCGACAGGGCCGCGCGGCTTGGGGTGCGGACCCGGTGCCACTGGTGTGCGGGGGGCGCTTGCGGGCAAGTGCGTGGGCGGCACAGTTTGAATTTGACCCCAAGGAGGTGTCCAGGGACGGCTCCGAGAGGGGCAGGGCCTTTGGTTTGCGCTTGCCCCGCCGTGGTCTCGGCTCCCTCCGACTCTCTGCGAGCTTCCGTGCCCCCCTTCGGAGAGGGGGCGCTGGCGGTCCTCCTCCAGGAGAAGTCCCTCTCTTGGCTCTGGCTGCACGCTCGGGCTCTCCGGGCCTCTGCTCTCAGACTCCGTTTCCCCACCTGCCCACCCGGTCGCTCCAGCTTGGGCCCTGGGCCCGCCTCCTTGCCTCTCGGCCCCGGCCTGACCCACCGGTCTGTGCTCTGACCACCGGGCCCAGCCTGAGACACTCAGAGTCAACATGTCCCTCGAACCAGCTTGTTCTTGCAATCTCCCCCAGTACAGGTGTTGGGAGACCACGCGCCCAGCTGCTCAGGCCCCTCTTGTCCCCACACCCACTTCCATCCACCGAGTCCCGTGGTTCTGCACTGGCCGGGGACTTGCCAGCTCTCCCTGTCCCCACTGCAACCTCCGAGACCACGCCGTCCTGTTGGATAAACAGTCCCCACCTTGTGCTTTTGCTCTGCCCTCTATGGTCCTTGGTAACACGGAGCCACAGCCACCCCGAGAGTGACCGGGTCAGGCTGTGCTTTCTGCTCGGAAGCCTGCGGTGGTGCCCACCTCACGGTGAGGACGGGCCAGCCAGCATCTCTGACCCCGCCCTGACCCCCTCCCCTAGTCCGCTGCGGCCACGCTAGCTTCCTTACTGCTTCTGCAACGGTCCAGGCATGGACTGCATGTGTGCCCCCAAATCCATCACTTGAAATCTAATCCCCACGGTGACCGAATTTGGAAGTGGGGCCTTTGGGAGGTAATTAGGTCAAGAGCTGTCAAGAGCGGGATCAGAGACCTTACGAGAAAAGGCCCGAGAGCTAGCCTGCTCTCTTTCCACCGTGTGAAGAGACAGCAAGAGGACAGCCCTCTGCAACCAGGAGCGTCCTCACCAGATGCCAGATTGACTGGCACCTTGACCTTGGACGTCCCGGCCTCCAGCACTGGGAAAAATAAGTTTCTGTTTGCTCCCCCCTCCCCGCCGCAGTTTATGCTATTTTGTCATGGCAGACGAGCTGGCTAAGACATCCTCTTTATGGCCTTTGTACTTGGCTGCTGCTTTGCCTGGAGCACGTTCCTTCAAGATATTCTCCGGGCTTGATGCCTCACATCCTTCAAATGCCCTGTCCTCAGCTGCACTTCCCCAGACCCCTTACCTTCTAACCGGAAAGCCTCGACTCCGTTGTCTGCCCGCCTTTTGCCCTACTTTACGTTCCCCCAAAGCCCGGGTTGGCCCCTGTCTATACGGGTTTGTCGTCTGTCTTCCTTCCAGGTTCGGGGATTTTTGTCTGTTTTGTGGAATGAATGGCTGGACTTGAGAGGTGATTACGGAAGGGAAGTTCCCCAGAGCAGTGAAGGCGCTGACTCCGTGGCTCTCATCCACCTGGACTGAGGTCGCAGGAGCCGGTGGGGCCCTGCGGCGTGGAGCAGAGACCCGAGGGTCCGGGGGCTGTCCGCTGCTGGCCCTGCTCGTCGAAGCCGCCAGGCCGTGGCCCTAAGCCTCACTCGGTTCCCTCATCTGGGAAATGGGGACTAGAACCCCACCCCGTACCAGTGGGTTGGGGACCACAGGAAAGATTGTGAGCACTTGTCAGGGTCCTTGGCTACGTGCCACGGAAACCGACAGAACTGAACCCAAAGGAGAATGTATTAGCAGTGCATGGGGGGCGGGCAGGCTGCCTACCACCCGTGCCATCACGGCCCGCACCGAATCCCGGCCACTGCTCCCTCTCCCCGCCCCCGGTCTCCGTCCCGGAAGACCTAGTGGACACCTCCGGACTGGGACCACACAGCCTCAGTGATGGCTTCGCCCCCAATGGCAAGACCCAAATTCCTGGGAAGGAATGGTGACCTGCCCACTTTTGGTCAGGGGCCAGCCCCCGTATGATCCCCCGTGACCAGGGGCAGGGTCGCTTGGGCTGTGGGGCCCGTCGTGCAGATGGGGACGGGATCAGTGATGTGGTGAACACACCAGGTAAAGGCCAACCCATGGCAGGTGCTCGATGACTGGGAGCTCTCAGTGTCATTCTTGTTGCTGGAGGCGTCTGCAGGGGGGGTGGCTAGAGGCCCCGGGAGAGGCCAGTGCGGGGAGCAGCGGTGGGGGCTGGGGGAGGAGGGGTCCCTGGGTGTGGAGCACAGAGATGTAACATGTGCCCAGGGTGTGAGGGAGAGGCATGTCCTGGGACCTGTCCCCAGCCACGTAAGGGACCGTGTGTGTCCTCACCTTCCATCCACCTGCCCCCAGCTCCTCAGGCTCAAAAGAGCTGCCCAGACCTGAGAGCAATGTCCCCTTGGCCTTGGGATGAGGAAGTCCGCTCCATGGGGCTGACTAGAGTCCTGCCCCTGGCCTTCGGGGCCTCAGAGGGCACTGCTGAACCCCGTGGGAGGCCTGGGGTGACCGTCCAGGGCCGGGTGGGTGATGACCAGGCCTGGCTTTGCCGTCTTCACCGTCTGCAGCTCCTTCAGGGACTGCTCGCTCAGCTCCACGGAGGTCAGACTGTAGCCACGCACACAGAACACAAGTGGGAGGAGGGTGGGGAAACTGAGGCCAGGGCTGGGGGGACCGTAACAGGGCAGCCGGGGGTGGGGGGTGGGCAGCGATGGGGCTGTTGGCCCGGGCTGTGCTAAAGGCACACAGTGACAGGAGGTGGTTACTCAGGGGCATCAGAGGCTGGGGGAAGGGGTTCAGGGCCCAGAGCCTCTGGGGGAGTACAAGGGTGTTGGTATCACTGGCCCAGACTTGCCAAGGGCCCCAGACGACACATGGACATTGGGTCTGGTAGAGCGGCTGAAGCCAGGGACTGGGGCAGGGCTTTGGAGCACGGGCCTCTGGGGGCTGGGTTTGAGTGTGGTCACTGGGTGGGTGGGGGCCCTGGGAGGGGATCCCCTTCAGCGTCCAGGGGCGTCCCCAGGCACCCCGCCCAACCCGCGGTTGAGAGGCTGAGTCCCCAGCACCTTTCCCGCCCCCGCCTCTACCTGAGGGTCTGTAGGCGGCATCCCGGGTACTGCAGGACTGCACACAGGTAGGTCACCACCGACCCCGACAGCTGGCAGTCACCGAGTTCCAGGGTCGTCAATGCTGGGCTCTGCCTGAGCATGCCGATGAGGTACTGAAGGGCCCCCTGAAGGCTGGGCTGCCGCACCCTGGGGGAAGGGGGAACCTCAGGAACGTGTGGACGCCCCCCCGCCCCCCCGGCCCCGGCCCACGGCCGGCCCTCGTCCCTCCCGTGGTCTCTCCCGGGCCAGGTCTCACCGGAGCTTCTGCACCCGGCACTGGGGCCAGGCCAGGCCCTCACTCAGCACCCGCAGGCCGGCCTCGCTGAGCCGGTTGTGGAGGAGCCCCAGCTCCGTCAGCGCGGGGGCCTCCCTCAGGGCCGCCGCGAGGTCTCGGCAGACGGAGTCCGGCAGTCTGCAGCGGCACAGCCTGTGGGCAAGAGGCACGTGGGTCTGTCTGCAGGCCCCTCGGCGGCCTGGCCGCGGCCCAGCTGGGCAAACCGGCCGCTCCTGGAGGGGGGCAGCGGCGGAGGTTCGGTCAGGGGATAGGCCGGCCCCTCGGGAACAGAGATCTCCCCGTCCTTTGTCCTTTGTCACCACACGCGTGCCCGCGGCGCCTGGGCCGTCCGTGAGGGCCGGCCTGCGCTCCGCTTCCCCTTACAGCACGATTCTCTCCCTGCAGACCTTGCTGCCCGCGTGAGTGACTGCACATCGCCGCCCCGCGAGCTCCGGCGGGCCACGGTTTACTCAAACCCCAGCGGTCGAGCGGTTGGGTGGTTTCTGCTTGTTGCCATTATGAACAATGCTGTGACGAACCTCTGCGTGCGGTTTAGGGGCAGAGTCGGCGGGCCAACGGGCCCATGACCTCCCTCTGTTTATTTCCAGGTTGCCGGAGTACCCTCCCGCCGAGCGGAGTGACCGCGTCACCACGCCCCCCCCGCTCCTAGTTCCCACAGTCTCCCTTACTTCCTGCTCGCTTGGTGATAAGTCCTGTACTCGGTGTGGCCACGTGAGTTCTCATCCCGGCCCGCTGAGGCAGGGTCTACTGGCTCCGATTCGCAGGGGAGGGAGCAAGCTCAGACACGCTGACTTGCCCAAGGGCTCAGAGTACTTGCCCTGAGTACTTCCCCCCGCCGCTTGTGAGGGTTCAGAGGGGCTGCCCAGCGCTTTCCAACAGCACCTAGCAGCCTTCCTTTGTTTGTTTCCTTTCTTCGGAAGGGAAATCTGGTCGGGTCTTCTTTATCCCCCAGAATGCTTAGCTGCTCCATGCTTTCCACTCCAACGGGGCCAAACCCTCCTTCCTAACTAACACCGGAGCTGGTGAGGGAGCCCTGTCCCCCCCGCCCCCCGCCGTCCTGGGTGGGCACAGCCTGTCAACCCCAGCCCGGGACGCCAGAGGCCCCAGGCTCTCAGCCTGTCCCCTCGGCCATTTCCAGACGGGGTTACACCTCTGTCCCTGCCCAGACGATCCTGCTTCGCATCCCTTCAAGGGAGGGCGCGGGCTCGGTCACTCACGTCAGGCTGCTCAGACCGCAGTGTGGGTCAGTCATGGCCTCGAAGAGTGAACGTAGCGGAGACGCCTGGGGTTTTCTCGTGGTGGCTTGCGAACTGCTAGGAGAGAGAGCCAGGTGAAGCCCAGCCCAGTCCCTTCCTCTTTCCTGTGGTCCTGAGGTGTGAGAGCTGCCTCTGCCCTCAACCCCAAACTGAGCTGGGACCCCTCCGCCCTCTTCACTCCAAACCCAGAGGGAAACCACTCATCTGGGGCCCCGTGCACCTCCCCGCTGAAGCAGTCTGTGTGAGCCCAGCCAGTGGGGGGGCGTCACCCTCATTCTGAGACGGTCTATCCTTGCACCTGCAGTGGGCGTCCCCACTGCCGACAGCGTCCCCACTGCCCCAGCCCCTGCCGACACCCTGACGTTCATTATCTCAACAGATGCCGCGCTCTGGGTCAGGCGCTGGGTTGGAGCTAAGACGACTTGCCCCGAAGGAGCTCAGGGTCTGGTAAGGGGGACACACATGGGCAGAGGTCATGGCATACAGTGCTCTATGGGGCACTTCCGGGGACAAAGGGGTGGGCCCCAGGCCAGCTGGGGGAGCTTGGCAAAGCACTGACGACAGGCAGCAGAGTGTTCTCGGTGGAGGGAACAGCGAGTACAAAGCCCAGGGCACAGTGGGCATAGTGCATTCCAGAACTTATGAGAAAGCTGGGCCAGAGCCGCACGGCCGTGCTAGGAGGTTTGCCTCCGATGGGGCCGGCTGGGAGTTGGCATGGCGAGGGCACCTGGGGAGGGAGATGGACAGATGGCCACTGGGAGGCCACCTTGCAAGGGGGTGGGCTCCTCCTGGGGGGGGCAGGCCTCGGGCGTGGTCGTGCTCCCCCTGCCCAGAGGGTTGAGCGGGCGGGCGCATTCCCCCCACCGAGGGCCCGGCCCGGTGCACTCACGAGCTGCCGCCCAGGCCGCCATGCAGTCGCTTTATCAGGCTCTTCTTCTTCTCCTGCGGGGGGACCAGCGCACAGCTAACCAGCCGCAGGGCCTGCCCCTCCGGGCAGCTCCTCACGCAGTAGCTCAGGACCACGAGGTCCATGCGGCTGAAGCGCACGCGCGCCAGCTCCAGCTCCCGCACGCCGCGCAGGGCCCGGCGCACAAAGGCGCCCTCCTGCGTCTCGTACAGGCAGTACAGCAGCTCCAGCGGGGAGTTGAGCTCGCCCTCCTCCTCTTCTGGCTCCTCGCAGCCTTCCGGGGCTTCGGGCTCTTCGGTCCCCTCAGGGGCCGCCCTCGGGAGACCCTGGCCCTGTTCCTGCACCCAGCGCAGCACGTCCTGCTTCACGCGCTCGGAAACCGCGCCGCCGAAGTGGCGCTCGATGTCGCGCATCCGCTCGGCGTTCAGCAGCCCGAAGAGGAAGCGCGTGGTGAGCGTGAGGTGGCCGCGCAGCTCGGGGTCCCCCCGCAGAAGCGCCCCTACGCCGCCGGCCGGTGCCTCGGGAGCCCTCTCGTCCTGCAGCAGGTAGGAAAGGGCGGCGAAGAATTCCTGGAAGCTCTGGTCCATGAACTGGTAGGTGACCTCCGTCTCCAGCACGCCCGGCAGCTCCTTCTTGCTGAGAAACAGCGTCTGCACTTTGGAGCCGCGAAGTTCCAGGCGTTCCAGGTCCTTCTCGGCGAACTGCGCCCTGTGCCGGAGGATGCCTTCACGGGCCAGGCGGCCCAGCCTCCGCAGCTCGCCCTGCATCTGGGGACCGTGGGCGGCAGGCGCCGAGCTCAGGACGCTGGCGGTGAAAAGCAGGTACACGGACGTGGTGGTCTTGGAGGTGCGCGACACGTCCTGGCCGAGCTCGAGCTGCTGGCGCAGAACGGTGCACACGATCCAGCAC
Source organism: Potos flavus (assembly GCA_028534135.1). Lineage (NCBI taxonomy): Eukaryota > Metazoa > Chordata > Mammalia > Carnivora > Procyonidae > Potos > Potos flavus. The sequence goes on from CM052884.1 coordinate 95,846,543, forward strand.
ACGAACGGCACGAAGCACAGCGCGAACAGCGTCTCGTTCTCCTTCACGAAACGGTAGGCACGCTCCGCCATCCATTCGTCCCGAAAAAACTTGTGGAAGTACTTCTTCTTGTCCTTGTCGGAGAAGCCGCGCACCTCCGCGCACTGCGGGGAGCACAGGCGGCTCTGCAGCCTCCCGGGGGCGGTGGCGCGCGCGGTCACCAGCAGGCGGGCCCCGGGCAGCAGCGTCTTGCCCATCAGGCCGCCCAGCACCCGCGCGCCGTCCGCCTCCTGGAAGGGGTCTGTGCAGGGCGCGGCGTCGGCGGGTCCCGGCAGCAGCTCGTCCGCGCCGTCCAGGATGAAGAGCAGCCGCTCGGAGCGAGCGAGCATCTGGCGCACGGGCGCGCTGCGGTGGGGGCACTGGTCGAGGATCAGGTCGGCCAGGCTGCACGGGCCGGGTCGCTCCAGCAGCTCGCGGCAGGGCAAGAAGAAGGCGAAGTCCACCTGGTCGTGGTACAGCTTGCCGGCGGCCCAGTCGTACAGGATCTTCTTCGCCGCCATGGTTTTGCCGATGCCCGCCGGGCCCTGCAGCACGACGGTCAGAGGCCGCTGACCCTCCCCGTCGCGGCCGAAGAGGCGGTTGAAGGTGTGGGTGTCCGAGCGCCGAGCGCGCTGCGGCTCCTCCGCGAGCCCCGGCGCCTCCTCCAGCAGCGCGGCGCTCTCGCGCGCGATCAGCAGTTTGGTGAAGCGCTTGTTGATCTGCACGGAGCGCGCGTTCCTCTCCTTCACCTTGGCGTGCTGCCGCAGGACGTGCTCTCTGTACGTCTTCCTGTACTCTGGCGGGGCCGGGAGAGGGGCCGGAGCGAGCCAAGGGAACGGCGTGTGTGCGGGGGGGACAAGATGGGACTCTCTCGGCCCCTTCCCCAGCCCACGAGGTTCAGTCGGTTTCCCCTGCTGCAGCCCCGGCGCGTCCGCCCCGCCGCCCTCCCACACGCCGTCCTCCCTGGGACCAGCCGTCGGGAACCTCCGAGCGCCGTATGGGACACTCGGGCTGCAAACCCGCGCGTCACCGACACCCCCCCCCCCCCCCCCCCGACAGCCTGGGGCGGGTGCTTCGCACCGAGAGAGAGACCTACCGGACACGGAGAGCAGTGCGGGGGAGCCGGGGCCGAACCCTGGAAGGGACACCTGCGCTGAGGCCCCGCCCAACGCGCAGGGGCGGGGCGGGGGCCGCAAGAGGGAGTTGGGCGCCCCCCCCCCCCCGGGAGCGCCCAGGATCCGAGCCCTGGGGCTGGCGGACTCGTGGACGCGGAAGCGGGAAGGGTGGTGGCGGGAGGCCGGAGCCTCTGCCCCGGCCGAAGCGAACGGAGAGGCAGGGACCCCGGCGACCCCCGAGCCCGCGCTCACGCTGCAGCCGCTGCTCCTTGAGTCGCGCCGCCACGTCGCGCACGTCCGCCCTCTTCAGGGTCTTTCGGGTCACGTCCAGCGCAGGCTCCGGCCCGTAGAACTGGGTCAGCTGCTCCGCGAGGTCCGTGGCGTCCGCGCGCTCCAGCCGCCCCCAAGGGATGCTGCGGCCGTCCAGGGGCGCATCCCGCAGCTTGTGGCGGAAGCGCTTCAGCTGCTCCTGGCTCAGGTCCTCGAGCGCGGCCACGAGCAGGTCTCGCGCGGCGGCCGCGCGCTCCTGCGTGCTGGGGGGCGGCCGGCCGGGGGCGGTCAACACGTGTGTGGCGACGGGGACCCCAGCCCTGCCCCGCCCCCCACCCTACCGGCCCCCGGCGACTACGGTCGGTCCGAGGCAGCCCCGTTGCTCCAGGGGGCTCCGCGGGGAGGGAAGTCTGGGGCGGGGCACGGGCTTTGCTCCCGGACTTTGCCGCCTGCTGGTGAGTGGGGTCCCTCCCGGGGCGGGCCCCGGCCGCCGCGGACCCCAGCGCTAGGGGGCGCCTTCCTGCTCTGCGCCTCCCTTGGTGTGTCCCTCCCCCGAGCGTGGCCAGGCCAGGTCAAAAGCCAAAGATGACCTGCGCTCTCCCCTTTCCTCCCTTTCCCCTTCCCTTCCCTGGGAGCCAGACTCAGCCCGGCCCAGACTGTGGTCCCCAGTTCCCCATGACACTCATCTCACTGCAGCCTTCGGGGGGCCCGGGCTGGGGGCCTCACACCAGGGGCTGAGTCTGAGCCCCTCGTAGGGAACAGACCCACCGATGCCTCTGTGTGGATGGAGTCCCTAGAATCCTGAGCCTGGGGTGTTGGGGGAAGGGCGTGGCTGAGGGGGTGCGAAGCCCCAGCGAGCCGGCAGCTGGAGGCGAGGCCTTAGAGGGCTTCTGGGGCGGCCACCCCGAAAGCCAGCACTCACCTGGAGCGGAAGGCCTCTGGCTGGTCCATGGAGTCCCGCCCCTAGGACGAGCGCTCAGGGGCAGACGCAGGGATCAGAAAGACGCCTCTCCCCAGGATGGCGGAAGCCAAGTTCTAGGGCAGCTGTCCAGCCCCATCCATGCCCGAGGCCCAGGGGCTCTCGCTCAGCCGGCACTGCGACGTCTGTCCAGCAGTCACCAGGCTCCCGAACTCAGGCACCGCGGGCCGTGCACACAATCGCCCTTTAAGAGTTTTGCTGGGTGACCTTTGATTTTCTTCTAATCTTCCCCCCATTACTGAACTCTGAAAGCCCACAGGGCGTGGCAGCGAGGCAGAACCACGAGCAGGTGACGGCAGAGCAGGGAGGGCAGCGGCTGGCTCGGAACTAGACCTTCAGCTTTAGGGCCTCAACTTAGGTGACACTCTGAAGGCAGCAGGGAAGAAGGGCTCGTAGGACAGTACCAGGGAAAGGAGGCAGTCGCGCCGGCCCCGGAAGAGCTCCGTGGCTTCCCAGGTGTGGCTTGAGCAGCCTGATGGGGAGGGGTGAGGTGAGGCGTGTGTGTGACTGATGTGGGACCATGTGGGACCAAATGAATGTGGGGTTCTGCTGACAGCATCTGCCTGCGCGAAGTGCATGTGTGTGTGTGTGTGTGCGTGTGCGCGCGACCATCGTGTTTGTGTGAGTGCACCTGGAGTCAGCTACATAACAAACCCCAAAGATATCAGGTCCTACTCTCTGGAACCTTGGAAGGTCCCCTCGTATCCCGAAAGGGACTCTGCCGAAGTGATGGGATTCAGGGTCTAGAGATGGGAAGACCGTCCCGCATTACCCAGACGGGCCGTAAAGGTCATCTCAAGGACATGGCCAGAGGCCGTGGGGGATGCGGCCCAGAGGAAGGCGAGGTGACCCGAAGCCAGCTGCGTGGCCGTGAGCCCCGGAGCACAGCGAACACAGCCCTAGAAGCCGCAAATGCCGCTCGAGAAGGCAAGGTGAGGTCATGTCCTCTGCGGCCGCTGGAGGGAGTGCGGCCGAGCCAAGCCCTGGAACTCAGCCCAGGGAAACGGGGTTTGGACTTCTGACCTCCAGAACCGTGAGAGAATAAATGTGTGTTGTTTCGAGCCAGGTTTGCAGTAGCGAACGCGGCAGCCCCGGAAAATGAACCGGGATCTCTCTGAGCATCTCTGGGCCGCTGCCTGCAAGCACAGGTGGTCTGGCATTGCCACTGGCTTTCTGGCCACAAGCCATCCCTGCCTTCGGTCCTGCTTCCACCAGGAGCCTTGAGAACTGCCCCTGGGGGGACAGCCCGAGTCCAGGGAGCCTCTCTTCTGGTGGCCCCTCCACCGGGGGGAGCAGACTCACAGAGATGCCCGTTTCTCTCTGATTTGTTCCGTTTGTTTTCTATGTAAGACAAAGAGCCCCCACGTCTCCCTGAGGCGGGCTCAGGCTTTCAGAGGTAGGGGCACACTCGCGTCTACCCCAGGGCAGCGCCTCCCTCTCTCCTGCTCCCCAAGTTCCTGACAGGTCCCCACCCATCCCACTTGACCGCCCTGCACCCTCGCAGCCTCCCGGACACAGGGCAGGGCTGGGAGCCGAGAGCCTGGGGGGCCGCTGCCAGCACACTCGGCCAGGGGGCACTTAGTTCTTCGAAAGAACTCCTGCGAACATGGGCCCAGCTCACGGTCCCCACGGAGCACTGAGAGGTAGGGTCCTGCACCTGCCCCCGTGTGTTGCAGCAGCTTCCCCGGGGGCAGGTCCCGAGCGGGAACAAGACCTTTACTCCAGGCCCTGTGACGGTAACACCCGGCAAAGCAGAGGAGGGGACAGAGTGTCCTTGGAGTCAGGGTCCTGGGGCCAAACCCTTAGCAGAGTCGGACCTCAGCTGCCAGGAGAGGTTGGGGGTGGGGGGTGCTACTGTCGTGAGCTCTGCATGGGGTCCCAGCTCCCTTGACCTGCTGGCTCCTGACTTACACGCTCGTGACATGGCTGGGATTCCGCAGAGGCAAAGCAGCCACCAATGGACCACAAACGTAGGTGTGTCAGGGCTCGACCGTGGACAGAATGTGGGCCCTGCTCAGCTCGGGGGGCATTGCAGGGCCCTGGCCCACAGCCCCACTTCCAGAGACCCCGATGCGCCCCTCATGGCCCCCTCAGTGAAGCCCATTCCAGCCCTGAGACACTCCACCCGCCCTCAGTCCTCCGGGCAGAGACAGATGTCCCTCGCCGGCCGGTGCTGTGTTTCCCCTAAATGCACGTTCACTTTTCCTCTCCACGGGATGACTTCTGGGAAGCAAGTTCTTACAGCTGCACTGTCTCCCTTTCACTGTTGTTTCAGACAGAAATGCCGCCGTCAGGAGCACGGTCTCCCAGCCAGAACGCTGGGGATCAAATCCTGCCCGCACCGCCCGACGGCCGGATCTCCTCGGACAAGTCCCTCGACCTCTCTGGGTCTCGGTTCCCGCCCCCGCAGAGCGGCATGGCAAGGGCACTGCAGCGCCGAGGGGGCAGGGCCGTGACGCTGTCACACGTGGGCCTCGCCCTCCCAGGCGCTGGGCGTTCCCAGCTCTCCGGTTCTCCGAGGCTGTTTTCTGGGTCACCGAGAAGCTCCTGATTTCTAAACCCGCTTCAGATCTGACCGCACTGCCCTCTCCCCAGCCCTTCACCCCGCTGACCGTGGGTTCTTCCTTGAATCGCGTGCTGTTTCCCTTCAGTCAAAGGGGCTGAGAGGGGCGGGTCAGGGAGACCGTAGGGACGGAGGAAGGGCGTGCATCTGCTCCGGTGTGTTCGGCCCTATTCAGCATGGGAAGGGCCTGAGGCCTGCGATTTCGGGATGTCAAGGTCATCCCCAGCTCCTCCGATGGACCCTCCTTAAGTGGACGGTGCGCCCCACAAACTCAGCAGCTGCTGCCAACAGCCCCGGAAGAGGCCCTGATGACGGGAGCCTTGCCATGAGCTGAGCTGCGGAAGCACGGCGATGCGGAGGGGGGCTTGGGAGCGGGCGGAGGGGCGCGGTGGGGGGCGGAGAAGGCCAAAGGCTTGCCTTCTCGGAAAGAGGGGAGCAGGCGAGGAGAGGACATGCGGGAGGGCGTGGCACACGGTGCCTTTTCGCTCTGGATTTGTGTCTCCCACAGGTCTAGCTGCCGAGCAGGGCCGCTGCCAAAGGCACAATCTTGAAATCTTTACCAAGTAATTTAGATGGCACTGTGACATCCCTCCCGGGTCCCCCCCGCCGGGATTCTGCTGCCTGGGAAACCGTGAGGAAAACCCTCGAGCGCTTCGTCCTCTCTCGCATCTTGTCCTCGGGACCGCTGCCGTGAGGGCTCTCTGGGGCCTGCGGCGTCACCCACTCCTGCTCCGGGGGCCCCTTCCCCTTGGTCCTCCTGCCTCCGGAGAGCCTCATTCTCGAGTGCTCGGACCCTCAGCAGAAGGCTCCCTTCCCTGGTGAGAGCATTGCACTCGACCTCAGAGAAAGAACCATTTTCCGAGGAGTGGGAAAGATGAGGGGAGAAATGGACCCACGGCTGACCCCGCCGCTGCAAGCTGACATTAGATCGCTTGGCTACAGTGGACAGATTCCTCGAAGGACACAAACTGTTGAAATGGACTCAAAAGAAAGAATCTGACTAGATCTACAAGTAAAGAGACTGAATTGATAATAAAGAGAAATTCCCATAAAAAAGTCCACACCCAGATGGCATCACTGTTGATTCTATCAAACATTTAAAGCATCACAAACACTCCTTCACAAACTCTTACAAAACGTATAAATGAGAAGAATACTTTCCCACCTCATTCTGTGAGGCCATATTACCCTGAAACTCGATGAGGCAAACACATCACAAAACTAAAGACCAATATCCCCGATAAACACAGACAGAGAAAACCTTCCACAAACTCCTAGAAAACAGAATCATTAACATATAAAAAGAATTGCAAACCATGGCTAAGTGGAGTTTATCCCAGTAGCGGGAGGTTGGCCCCAGTAGGAGCTGGCCCAGCGGCTGGGGGCTTCTCCTTCCCCTTTTTTCTGATGAGGGTTTTCCTTGCAGTGATTCTGTTCCTCTTACACTCTTTTTCCCCGTTCCTTTAATACTCTTGTATACTGGAAGTTTTGGAGGTAGATGTCTTGTCTCTGAGCCTTCAGAAGGTCTAGTGGCTACGAGCTCAAGATTGAGGAGTCAGCAGGGCTGGGTTCTTCTACGGCATTTCTCTTAGACTTGTAGACAGTCATTTTCTTCCAGTGTCTTCACATGGTCTACCCTCTGGGTATCCGATATGGATTTTAATACATCCTAACCTAGTAAGGGAAGGAAAATATCCAGTCCCAGCCCTCCCCAGCCTCCCTGTCTCACTCAAGGAAGAATTTTGAAAGAAGCCAGAGGGAAAGAAAGCCCACCAAGGGGACAAAGATACAAATTACATCAGACGTTTCTTAAAAATCATGTTTGCAAGAAGGGAGTAGAATGAGATATTTTGATTGTTGAAAGGAAAAAAATCCACCTCCCTGGAATTCTGTATCTGCTGACATTCTACTAAAGTGAAGGAGAAATAAGAACTTTCTCATACAAACAAAAATTGTGGAAATTTGTCACCAGAAGATCAGCCCTGCAAGAAATGTTAATAGGAGTTCCTCAGAGAGAAGAAAAAGAATATTATGTAGATGCAGATCTACATAAAGGAAGAGGATTATTGAAGGAATAAATGAAGGTAAAATAAAATATTTTGTTTTTCTTATACTCAATGGATCTATCAGTTTGTTCGAGATAATAATAGCAGTATACTGGTTGAATATAGCTTATAAGGGACGTGCGTGACAGTAGCGTCATAAGGAGTGGGAGGGGAAGAATCGTTCCAAGGCGCTCGCACTGCTTGTCAGGTGGGGCAGCATTAGATGCAAACAGACAGCGTGACTGTCAAGGCAGATCACAAATTCGAGGGCAGCCACCAAAGCATTTAAAAAAGAAGTAGAAATTGGGCGCCTGGGTGGCTCAGTTGGTTAAGCGTCCAACTCTTGATTTCTGCTCAGGTCATGATCTCAGGGTTGGGAGATCCAGCCCTGGGTCGGGCTCCAACCCGGGCCTGGAGCCTGCTTGAGATTCTCTCCCTCCCTCTTGCTCTGTCCCTCCCTCCCCACTTATGCTCGCGCTCTCTCTCTCTCTCTCAAAAAAAAAGTATACTTGATATGCTAAGGGAAGAGAGAATCCAGAAAAATATAAAATAGTCAAAACCAGAGAAAAGGCAGAAAAAGAGTGGAAGGAAAAAAGAACAAGAAAGTGAGACAAAGGGACCAAATAGCAAACGGTTACAAATATGATAAATACTAATTCAACTATATCGATAATCACCTTCGCTGTAAATGACCTAAATATCTATTAAAAGGGAGAGACTATCAGAGTGGATAAAAAACATGACCCAACTATATGTCATTCATAAGAAACCCACATTAAATATAAAGACACAAATAGGCTGAAGGTAAAGGGATGAGAAAGATATACCAGACTAACACTGATCGAAAGAAAACCGGGTGGATGAAGGTGGTCAAATGGTATAAACTTCCAGTTATGAGATAAATGAGCACGAGGGATGTGATGGGCGCCGTGGGGACTGTGGCTAACCTTGCTGGACGGCATGCATCTGTGAAAAATGTTAAGAGAGTAAATTCCTGAGAGTTCTCATCACAAAGAAAAAGAAGGACCTTTTTCTTTTTTCCTTTTTTCTTTTGGTATCTATTCGAGATGATGGATATTAACTAAACTTATCTGGTACTTATTTCACAATATATGTAAGTCAAATCATTATGCTGTATAGCTTAAACTTACACAGTTTATATGTATGCTAATTATATTTCAATAAAACTGAGAAAAAAGCTGGAGTAACTAGCTACAGACGAAGCAGATTTTCGGAAAATCATCAGAGATAAAGAGGGGCATACGTAGTGATAAAAGGGTTAATTCTCCAAGTAGACATAACAATCCTTGATGTGTATGTACCTACAACAGAGTGTCAGATACCTGAGGAAGAAACTGATAGAATTTTAAGGAGTAATAGATGAATCCATTTTTATATTTGGAAACATCAATACCCGCTCTTAGAAATGAACAGATCCAGCTGGCAGGAGCTCAGTAAGGACATAGTTGGACTCAACGCCATCGATCAACTGGATCGACATTCAGCTTCAACTGACAACAGAGCACACATTCTTCTCAAGCTCATATGAAACATTCACCAAGATAGACCACATTCTGGGCCATAAAACACACCCTAACAAAGTTAAAAGAATAGAAGTCGTACAATGTCTGTTCAGATCACAGTGGAATTGCTTTCAGTAACAGAAAGATATCTAGAAAATCCCCAAATATTTGGAGATTAAACAACACATTTCCGAATAACACAATGGTCAATGAAGATCTCAAGAGAAAACTTAAAATAATGTTACCCAAATAAAAACGAAAAAACAACTCATCAAAATTTGCAAGATTCATCTAAGTCACTGCTTAGAGGAAAATTATAGCACTGCATGCATGTATTAGAAAAGAAAAGTGCTCTAAAATCAATATAAGCTGCTACCCTGAGAAAATAGGAGAAAAAAGGAAAATTAGATCCAAAGTAAGTGTAAAAAAAGGAATAATAAAAATTATGTCAGAAATCAGTGAAACTGAAAGCAGGAAGTTAGTAGGAAAAAAAAATCAAAGAATGAAAAGCTAGTTCTTTGAAAAGATCAATAAAATTCATAAGCCTCTAGCAAGCTAGCCAGGAAAAAAAAAGAGAGATAAGGGGCACCTGGGTGGCACAGTTGGTTAAACGTCCAACTCTTGGTTTCGGTTCAGGTCATGATCTCAGAGATGTGAGATCGAGCCTCACATGGGGCTCTGTGCTCAGTGTGGAGTCTGCTTGAGATTCTCCCCCCCACTCCTCCCGCTTGTGCTCTTTCTCTCTCTCTCTCTAATAAATAAATCTTTTAAAAAAAGAGAGACAAGGTACAAAGGTACAAATTATTAATATCAGAATGAAAAAGGGGCCATCACTACAGATCCCATGGACATTAAAAGGATGATACAGGAATATTATGAACAACTTTATGCTCACAAATCTGACATTTTAGATAAAGTAGATCAATTCCTTGAAGGACACAATATATCAAAACTTGCACAAGGAGAAGTAGATATTATGAATATGTCTGCATTTACTAAAAAAATCAAATCACGAATTAATAATGTTCCAAAATAGAAAGTACTGGGCCCAGATGTGTTCACCGGTGAATTCTAAAAAAGAAATAACAGCTCTACTATCTCTTCTAGAAAAGAGAAGCATGGAAACACTTCCTAACTCATACTGTGAAGCCAGCATTATCTTAACACCAAGACCAGACATAGACTTTACCAAAAATAAATTGAACAATATCTTTCATGGACATAGATGCAAAAATATTCAACTAAATATTAGCAAATTGAATCCAACATGTGTAAAATTAATTATATACCACAACAAAGTGAGTTTTATCTCAGATATGCATAGCTGGTTTAATATTCAAAAATCAATTAATATAATCTACCACATCAACAGGCTAAGGAAGAAAAATCAATAATCATATCAATAGATGCAAAAAAAAATTTGACAAAACCCAACACCCATTCATGAGAAAAACTCTCAGCAAACTAGGAATAGAGGGGAACTTCCTCACTTAATAAAAGAGATTGGCTAAAAACCCTACCATTAGCATCATACTTAATGGTGAGAAACTAGAAGCTTTCTTTCTAGGACTGGAAACGAGCCAAGGAGACTCCCTCTTACCACTTTTAACCAACAAAGGAAGTCTTAGCCTATGCGACAAGACCAGAAAACGTAATAAGAGTATACAGTTTGGGAAGAAAGAGATTTACTCTTTTTTCCCCCCATACATGACATGATCGTCTGTGTAGAAAACTCCAAAGAATAAAAAACTTCTGGAAGTGATAAGCAATTATTGCGAGGTTGCAGGAAACAAGGTCAATATACAAAAGTTGTTTGCTTTCCTGTACACTAGCAACGAACAGCTGGAATTTTAAATTAAACAGAGCATCATTTACATTAGCACCAAAAACAGTAAAATACTTAGGTATAAATCTAACAAAATATGTACAAGATCTGTACAAGGAAAACTACAAAGCTCTGATGAGAGTTTAAAAATATGAATCAATGGAAAAACATTCCATGTTTATGGATAGGAAGATTTAATATTGTTAAGCTGTCAATTCTCTCCAAGTTGATCTATAGATTCAGTATAGTCCCAGTTAAAATCCCGGCAAGTTATTTTGTGTCATTGGCAAACTTATTCCGAAGTTTGTACAGAGAAGCCAAAAGAAGGACCCACATGCCGTAGAGCACGCGCTTCCAGACGCGCTATGAAGTGGCAACGAGCAGGGCGGCGCGCTGCCGGCAAAAGGCCAGAGACGTGGATCAAGGAAGAGAACAGAGAGCCCACATACAGAGCCACACAAATAGTCAATTTATCATTGACAAAGGAGGAAAAGCAACTCGATGGAGAAAGGACAGTCCTTTATTTTCCTGGTTGAAAAGTTTGTATTTACTTTATTTTATTGATGTATAATTGACCTGCAGTATTATGTTAGTTTCAGATACAGAACAGTGATTCAGCATTTACATACATTATGGAATGCTCACCACAGTAAGTCTAGTTACCATCTGTCACTATACAAAGTTATATTGCACTATTATTGACCATATTCCTCATGCTATACTTTATATCCTTGGGTGTAGTTTATTTTCTGATTGGAAGTTTATACCTCTTAATCCTCTTCATGTATTTTGCCTAGAAAGGGTGCTTTTTTTCAACAAACGGCACAATAATTGGGTATCTACATGAAAGAAAAAATCTAGGAACAGACTTTAACCTTTCACAAAAAATTAAAAATGGAACATAGACCTAAACGTTAAATGGGAAACAGTAACATTTTTAGAAGAGGACATAGGAGGAAATCTAGGTGATCTTGGGTTTGGCAATTGTGTTTTAGATACAACACCAGAGGCATGATCCACGGAGGAGAAAATTGATGCATTTGACCTCATTAAGGTTCTGCAAAAGACATTGTTAAGAGAGTGAAAAGACAAGCCACAGACTGGGAGAAAATATTTGCAAAAGACATATCTGATAAAACAATGCTCCTCATACAAAGAACTGTCAAGACTCCCAGGTAAGAAGACAGCCCGCTTACAAAGTGCTCGGAAAGATCTGGGCGCTTCGCCAGAGACCGTATTCAGATGGCCAGCGAGCAGAGCAAAGATGCTGGGCATCCCACGTCATCAGGGAGACGCAGCTTTCACAAATGGTGCACCACCGCCCGCCCAGGGCGATGCGTGAGACCCAGAACACCAACACCAAATGTTGGCAAGCCGAAGGAGCAATGGGAGCTCTCACTCACTGCAGAGTGGTGCAGCCGCCTGGGGAGACAGCTTAGCGGTTTCTTACAAACTCTTACCGTACAATCCAGCAATCACGCTCCTCGATATTTAAGTTTTAATTTAAAGGATTTTACATGAGTTGAAAACTTATGTGCGCACAAAAACTGCATGCAGATGTTTATGGCAGCTTTATTCATGGTTTCCAAACTTGGAAGTAGATGTTCTTCCATATGTTGCTTTTTTTTAAGATTTTATTCATTTATTTGACAAGGAGAGCGACCACAAGCAGGCAGAGAGGCAGGCAGAGAGAGGGGGGGAAGCAGGCTCCCCGCTGAGCAGAGATCCCGACGTGGGGCTCGATCCCAGGACCCTGAGATCATGACCTGAGCCGAAGGCAGAGGCTTTAACCCACTGAGCCACCCAGGCGCCCCTGTTCTTCCATATGTTAATGGATACACAAACCTTGGAACTCCACACAATGGAGTATTGATCAGCGATGAAAAGAAACGATAAAAAGCCACGAAAAGAAATGGAGGAACCCTAAGTGATATTGCTAGGTGAAAGAAGGTCTGAAAAGGCTCTGCATTATGTGATTCCAAATCCGTGACTTTCCGGAAAAGGCAAAACTCTGGAGGCAGTAAGGACGTCAGCGGTTGCCAGGGGTCGGGGGAAGGGAGGGGGGAATAGTGCACCTCGGGGGTGTTCACAGCCGTGACCCTACTCTGTGTGACGCTCTCTTGGTAGACACATGACATCATGCATTTGTCCAAACCCAGAAAATGTACAGCCAAGAAAGAGCCCTGATGCAGACTATGGACTCGAGTTAATAATAATGTATCAGTCCTCAATTGTAACAAATGTACCACACGCTTAAGTGGCGTTACTAATAAGGGGAGACTTATTATGTGTATATTTCATATATATATATTTATATATAAAAATTCTCTATACTTTCTGCAAAGTTTTTCTGTTAACCTCAAAGTGCTCTAAAAAATAAAGTCTGTTTAAAAAAACCATAACGTGATGCCACTTCGCATCTGGTAGGATGGTTATAATTAAAAGGGTGGACAGTAGCAAGCGTCGGGGAGGACGTTGCTGGTGGGGATGTAAAGTGGTGCAGCCGTTTTGGAAAAAGCTTGTCAGCTTCGCAAAATGTTAAACATGGTGTTGCCACATAACCTAGTAAAATACCTCTGAGGTCTCTTCCCAAGGCAACTGCAAACAACACCCACGCAAAACTTCTGCACAAATGCATACAGGCAGGCTTTAGGACGGCCAAGAAGTGCAAGCAACACCAACGTCAGCCGAAGAACGGATACACAAAACGTGGCCCATCCCGGGACGGACGGACGCCGCCCCGAAGAGGGATGGAATCCCGAACATGTTACATTGCGGATGAACCTGGAAAACACTGCGCTCAGTGAAAGAAGTCGGACCCAGAATGACCAGCATTATAAGATTCTGCTCATATGAAATGTCCAGCACAGGCAAAGCCACGGAGGAAAAAGGAGATTAGAGGTGGCCGGGGCAGGGGGAGAATGGGAACAACTGCTAATGGGGAAGGGGCTCCCTTTTGCAGTGATGGAATGTTCTAGAACTGACTGTGGTGCCGGTCGTACAAGTCTATGAATAAGACTTCTCAGGACCATTGGATCATACCCTTTAAGTGGGTGAATTTTATGGCATATAAATTATATCTCACTAAAGATGTTTTTTGGTTTTGCTTTTTAAATATTTCATTTATCTATTTATTTGAGCGAGAGTGATCGGGAGAGACAGCGTGAGCAGAGGGAGGGGCAGAGGGAGAAGCAGGCTCCTGGCCACGCGCAGGCATAAATCCCACGACCAAAAACACTCCATCCTAAGTCTGTTCTCCCAAAAAGTTATGATTCTAACCCACTAGTCCCCTCGACGTGGAGTGCGTTCCGGGGCCTCCGGGGCTGGTGCCCAGTGATTTGGGTCCGGATCCAGCAGCCGGTTAGGGCCGCTTCTCCGAGAATCCCCCAACAGGACCCACACCAGTGTCAACAGCCTCATGACTCGGGGCTCACAGACAGTCCAGAAAACACCGCTTCAGCCCCGAAACCCCCAGAAAACAGCGTTATTCTGTGCTTCAGCCTCTCCAGAGGGACAGCGCGAGGCTTTAGCCCATCACAGAGCAACCTCTCCCTCGGAGAAGCTCTTTGGGGAGCCCTGCCTCTGCCCCCAGTTCCATGCTCAGGGCAGTGGCTGCAAATCCCCCTCTTGCCCTCTCCCCTTGCCTCCCCCACTCTCCCGGTCCGCAGCCCCCCCCCCCCCCCAGCAGTTCCTTGTAAGCCCACCTCCTCACCCCGCCTCCCCTCGCCCGCCCAGCACTCACGGCCCGGATTCCCGGTTTCCCTGCCGGGCCCCTCTCTCCTCTCCAGCGGCGGCTCCCAAGCCCCCACGTCACCAGCCTTCGACCACCCCCTCAGCTCTCCTTCCAACGCGGTCCGCCCCCCCCCCCCGGCCCCCCAGGCCTCCGGGGTCCGAATGGAGCTGGGTGGCAGGCCCCGCCAGCTGCTGACCCAGGACCCGGTCTGACCGACAGAGCCCCGCTGGCTGCCGGTCCTTCGGTGCCTTCCCGTAAGGTTGATTTCCCAGGGGGTGACCATGGGGCACGGTCTTGGCCAATGACAGAGCAGAGGAAGCCCGCCGGCTGAGCTCAAGAGAGCCCGCTGTGCTCCTGCTGAAGACGACGGACGGGGCGGGCGCGGCCTTTGGCTCTTGGCCCCTTGGTCCTGCACGGATGTGGACGTAGGGCCTGGGGGTCCGGGAACAGCGAGCGTGTGAGGCTGGCGGCCACTCAGGGAACGGGAGAAGGAGCCGGACTCCAGGACGGCAGCACGACCCCAGGCCAGCTCCGAGCCCTTGTGGGGAGAAGACTCCTGCCTGTTCCACGGGGCCCAGGGCGGCCCTAAGTGAGGCCCGTGCACTCCCGCCCCATCTCTCAGCCCCATTTCCGATGCCTCCTTCCCCAGCAAGGCCCTTCGCTGCTCGTCTCCTACAGAAACCAGACCAAGCCTCCGTGCCTTTGTGCCTACGGTTCCTCCGGGAATGGCCTCCCCCGCCCCCGCCCCCGTGGATCCAGAGAGGAGGCTCCTTCCCCAGGGAGCCCGTGGCTCAGACCTCCCCTGGTGGGCACGCGGTCTACCAAGAGGTCTGGCCAAGCAGCCAGAGACAGAAGGGGTTGTACTGTCTTTAAAGTAAGACACAGAAATATTACTCAGCCTTAGCAAGGAAGGAAATTCATGGTACAACGTGGGTGGACCTGGGGACGTGATGCTGAGCGAAATAGGCCAGACACAGAGGGACAAATGCTGCGGGATCCCACCCAGATGGGGTCCCTAGAGTCTCCAGATTCACAGGGAACACAGAGTGGACAGTGGGCGCCGGGGCCAGGGGA
>CM052884.1:95862187-95894679 GCA_028534135.1 Potos flavus
CCAGGAAAACAGAGTTAACGGGTTACAGATAGTTCTAGATATAGACACAGATTTATTATAAGGAATCGGCAGGCATGACTGTGGAGAAGTCCTAAGATCTGCAGTTGACAGCTGGAGCCCCGGGGACCTGATGGCAAAGTTGCAGTCTGAAGGCGGCAGGCTTGTGTCTACAACAGCCAAACTATGGGAAGAGCCTAGACGTCCATCGACAGATGAACGGATAAAGATGATGTGGTGTATATATGTACAATGGAATACTATGCAGCCATCAAGAGAAATGAAATCTTGCCATTTGCAATGACGTGGATGGAACTAGAGGTTATTATGCTGAGCGAAATAAGTCAATCAGAGAAAGACAATATCATATGATCTCTCTGATATGAAGAATTTGAGAGGCAAGGCGGGGGGTCGTGCGGGGGTTAGGGGGGAAATGAAACAAGATGGGATCAGGAGAGAGATAAACCATAAGAGACTCTTAAACTCAGGAAACAAACTGAGGGTTGCTGGGGGTAGTGGGGTAGGGATAGGGTGGCTGGGTTATGGACATTGGGGAGGGTATATGCTATGTTGAATGCTGTGAAATGTGTAAGCCTGATGATTCACAGACCTGTACCCCTGGGGCAAATAATACATTATATGTTAATAAAAAAAAAAAAGAAAAGAAAAAAGAAAGCGGCAGGCTTAAAGCCCTAAAAGAACTGAAGTTTCAGTTTGTGTCTGAAGGCAGGAAAAGATCCATGTCCCACACGAAAGGCAGGAGGAGTTTCCTCTTGCTTAGGGAAGGGACCACCTTAAAAACAAACCCCAACAAAACCATCCTTCAACTGATTGGACGAGGCCCACCCACACTGTGGAGGGTGGTCTCTTTCATTCAGTCCAGTGATATGCATGTCCATCTCATCCAGAAATGCCCTCACATACACCCCTGGAGAACTGTTGGAGTGAATTTCTGGGCACTGTATTGCCCATTCAAGTCGACATACAAATTAACCATCATGTAAGTTGTTGGTAATAGGGGAATTGGCTGTGGGTTATATGGGAACTCTGTGCTATCTTCAGAATTTTTCTGTGAATCTAAAACTGTTTTTTAAAAGCTATTTTTTTAAATGCCAGGAAGATTTGGAACAAGAAAGATACTCTTGTTGGCCTTGAAGTAGCAGACAGCCAGTTGTGAACTCCTTACTGAGGGAGCCCTGGGGCAAGGGTCTGAGCGTGGACTCCAGGAGCGGAGGACAGTCCCCCGCCAACAGCCGGCCAGAAGTCAGGACCTCAGCCCTACCCGCTCAAGGCTCCGAGTTCTGCCAACGAGCAAGGCCCTTGGAGAAGGACCCTGAGCCTCAGGTGGGCCCCATGGCCCCGTGACCCCTGATGTCAGCGAGTGAGACCTGAACAAAGGACCAGCCACCCACAGTCGGACTGCTGACCCTGGAAACACAGACTACGAGCACAGCATTCTGCGCTGCTGGGGCTGCGACTGCTGGTTACACAGCCAGAGGGACGGACCTATGAGCTAACAGTGGCGTGAAGGGTTCCTGCTGCTATGAGCAATGACATGTCTGGGTTACACCAGGCATCATTTACTATGGTACATATTAAAGAAAAGAAAGTGTAATAAAGTTTTATTTTCATTGCCGAAGGTGAAAGGCCAAAGCAGCCAAAGGGCTTTTCTTCTGGCACTTTGGTGACTGTATCTGTCAGGATTCTACCAGACAATCGGGACCGACAGCATGTTGGGGGTTCCTCTACAGAATTGGCTCATGTGATTGTGGAGACTTGGTGAGTCCAAAATGTGCGATGTGGCCCAGCAGGCTGCAGGCCCAGAGAGGAGCTGATGTGGCTTAGTCCAAAGGCCATCTGCTTGGGGAAGTCGGTCTTTGTTCTGTAAGGCCTTCAACTGATTGCATGAGGCCCACCCATACAGTGGAGGGTAATCTGCTTTACTCAAAGTGCACCCATTTAAATGTTAATCTTGTCCAAAAATCACCTTCACAGGAACATCCAGAATGTTTGACCTAATATCTGGGCATCGTGGCCCAGCTAAGCTGACACATAAAATTAGCCATCACAGCAGAGACCGGTCGGGGTCATCAATTGCTGACTGTGGCAGGGCACCACAGTGTCTTGGGCAAGTCCCCCATGCGGGGGCCTCTCTGGAGCGGGGCTTCAGGGCAGCGGTGTGCAGAGGCGGGCTGAGGAAGGGCCGCTGGCCCCTCCACACGGTCTCTACCCACGAGCTTGGAGTCTTCAGTAAATGCTGCCACGTAAGAAACACTTAGTGCAAGTATGTCTTTGTGGATAAAAGGAAGAGGCTGAGTTTTGCAGTCTGGGTGAGAGTTGGATCTTTCTGGAAGCGGGCATTTAGTTTTGCACGCAATTGCAGGAAGCATCCATTTTTATATGACTTGAAATGGTTCTTACGCTTGTCTGTGGATCATGGTCCCTTAGGACGGCTACTGGGACAGCCGACCGGGCCACCAGAGTTTCTACCTCATTTCTAACAAGTTTCCAGGCGATGCTGCTGCTGCTGGTCCAATGTTCGATGTGAGGAAATAGATCTGCAATAAAAATACTATGTGAATGTTTGGGGCGCCCGGGTGGCTCAGTCAGTGGAGCACCCGACTCTGGATTTCAGCTCAGGTCACGATTCCGTGTCCCGTGATCACGGATCCCGCGTTGGGCTCTGCGCTCAGCGGAGAGTCTGCTGGTCCCTCTCCCTCTGCTCCTCCCCCTGCACGTGCTCTGTCTCTAAAATAAATACACAAATAAACAAAATCTTAAAATAAACAATATGCAAATGTTTGCATGCCTGCGCATTTATTCGGGGTCCCTGGTGCTGAGAAGCCGTGCCTTGCCGGCGGAGCCTCTTTGCTTCCTCCGGCAGTTTCTGTGGTTCCAAGTGTGGACACAGGGTGGTGCCAAGTGCCCACGGTGTCACCCCAGACCTTCCCGGTGGCCTGGCAGCTTCGAGTGGGAGGATGTGTGCAGCAGGCTGGTCTCTCCTAACCCAACTCCCGGGGCAGTAGGGTCAGGTCAAGGGCAGAGGTAGGAACGCGCTGGGTGTGGGTGAATGAAGGAGATGATGGTGAAGATTCAGGCGACAGGGGTGCTTCTGTCTTCCAGAGCCCTTGGGAGCTCTTCCTGGGGCCACTCCTGTCCAGGACGGCTGGAGCAGGCCTGGCTTGCCCTGATCGCTGGGCCCTGCTCCCTCCCCAAGCCCTGGCTTCTCCTGCAGTTTCAGGGACTCATCTGACCCTGTTCCCCTCAGGCCTTCCACTTTCTTGTTCAATGTGACGCCCTCCCACACACACTTGGCTGCCACTCTTTTCTCCGCGGGTCATCTCATTTTCCTTCCAGGTGGAGAAGAAGAGTCGTTCAGAGCAGAACTCTGCGGAGGCTCAGTGTGGCTTCAGAGCAATGAAGGGAGAGGCCGGGCGGGGCTCCCCAGCCCTGAGGCGTCTGCGCTCGAGGCGGCAGCGATCTGCGTGGGTTCGGTTTGTACACGTGGTTCCCGGGACCGAAAACCCAGTCCGGCTGAGGTCTGAAGCTCGCCGCTGTGGGGGGGGGAGCCCTCAGGAGCCGTGTGAGCACGGAGCCAGGGAGCCAGGTTTGTGCTCGGAAAGGCGGGAAAGCTTAGGCTTGGGGGGATGGATGCGAAGGGGCTGAAGGCGAAAGCTGGTGCAGCACTGAAGTTTGAGGGAGAGGCCTGGGACATTTCCCTCCCTTGCACCGCAGTTCCCCTCCCCCCTGTCCTGGCCCTCCGCGGGGCGTTTGCATCTAGTAGCCCCCCACCCCTCCCACTCCTGCCCCCCAAGCTGGGAGAGCTTGGGGAGAGAAGGCCTTCCTCAGAACCAGGCCTGGGTGGTGGGCCACAGCAGGACTTTTCTGTGAAAAAAGAAACGCTGTAGGCTGCCTGATTGCTCGTCCAACCCACGGTCTTTTTCCTGACTGGACCCCAAAGCTATAATTACAGGGTTAGGCGGAAGGGATTACTCCAGAGGAGGGGCAGAGCCCCCGCAGCCCGCGGCCGGCGGCTGGCATCGCCGCGCGGGACTCAGCGATGCTGAGATAACATTGAGGACGCGCTCCCGCGGCCCGCTTCCGAGGGCTCGCCTCCTCTCTGGAAAACCAAGACGGAGGAAGACGGTGGGAGGCGGGGCGGGAGCCCGGAAACGAGCCCCACATCTAGAACCGGCGTGGTTTCCAGCGAAGAGCACACGTGAAAACAACGGGCGGGGCGAGATCGTCCCCCGTGAGGGCCGAGTCTGGGGCCAGGTGGCCCGCGGCCCCCCGGTGACTGGCCTGCGCCCACGCCGATCAGGTCTGGAGACGGCTGAGCGGTGCGCTCTGGGCTGCGGACTTTGTGCCCGTGCGCGGTAACCCGGGTCGTTCTGACGGCAGAGTGGAACCCTGGCCCGTTCCTTCTCGGCCGACTCAGCTGGGTACTCCCTGCGACGGCCCGGTGCTGGCCGTGGGGCGGAAACCGTATTTGTCCCTCTGCCCCCGGCCCGTCAGCCACCCCGACCCAGCTCTCCTTGTCCCCCTACCCCAGCCGGCCTTCCAACACTGCCGGCAAGTCTGCCAGGCGCCGACGGTTCCGTGACGGCCCCAGCCGAGTCCTGGCCCTCATGGGGCTTATACTCCAGCTGCGAAAGCAGACCGTCAGGAAGGTCGTCTGAGGAGAGGTCACCGGAACAGGACCCGAATGATTTGAAAACATGAGGCAAAGGCCCCCGTGTGGGGTGGGAGCGAGGCGTGTCTGGAAGAAGGCAGGCGGCGGGCATTAGGGCGCAGCGAGCAGGCGAGGGCAAGGTCAGCCCCCTCGGGCCTTGGAGGCCACGGCAGGGAGGCGGCCGGAGCCTGCGGGGGAGCCTGAGCAGCGGCCGTGGCGGGAGCGGCTTGCTCCCCAAGGCTGTCCTGGCTCCCGGGTGGGGGAGTCCCGGAGGACACACGCGAGGCTGGACTGGGCGAGGGTGGGGTGTGGCGACGCGGGGGACCCGGTGTGGAGTGTGAGCACCGGAGGGAAACGAGGGCGACGCTCAGACATTCGACCTGAGCGGCTGGGAAGGGAAAGGGCAGAGGGATGCACCGCAGGGCCTCGGGAACTCCAGCAGAGCTGGGGATAATGGTCAGCGTCAGTACACCCTAAATACCATGACCGATGAGCAGCTGGGGTGTCACGGCCGAAGGAGGCCTGGAGAAGGCGGATGGAGAGATCGCAGAAGCCCTGGGGCTGGCAGGGGTCAGGCGGGATCTGCTCGAGCCGGAAGGAAGGCCAGGGCCTCGGCATCCAGCAACCAAGGCCAGAAGGGCTGGAGAAGCTGCTGGGAACTTGAGCTTGGCATCTGCCTCACCCCAGGGGCTCAGGGCCGCTGTTCTCCTGGAGGACAGTCCCTGAGGTCGACAATGGGTCACTTCTGGTCCCCTCCATTATCTCAGGGAAATCAGCAGCAGGGTCTCCGCCAAGGGTGTGTGTGTGTGTGTTTGTGAGGGGTGGTGTTGGTTCAGAGAGAACGTGTGAAATACTCGCAGAGAGCAGGAAAACGCACTTACTGTAGCTGTTTCCTGTGGGAAGAAGGGAGTAAGTCATTTTCTGGAGAAATGAGGGAAGAGCGGCGGGAGGCTCCGAGCTCACGCGGGGCAGGCGGGCAGCTTACAGGCCAATTACCCCGGGGCCCGTGGGCGTCGGGACCCAGCATATTCGGCCCTGGGAGCCTGTCCCTGCAGGTGGGCCCAGAGGCAGGGGCCCAAGAGCCCCCTAGCCCGTGAACTCGTACTCGCTAAGTGTCTGCTGACCTTCTTCCCACCTCTGTCTGTCCGCAGGGCAACTGTGGGGGTCTCCTCCGGGAACAAAGGCTGTGATGTCAGCGAACACTGCAGGGAGGCCGCTCAGACCCACCGCGCGCTGGGCCTGGGAGGAGCAGGGGTCCGGGAACAGCCAGCGTCCATCAGTTAAGAGTCAGAAGGGTGGACGGCCCAGCCAGGAGTCCCTGAGCTACAATTTTAAAATAGCTCTGCATGGGGAGGTCAGCTGACCCTCTAGATACTTAAGGTTCACTCTCAACTTATGTCACTTTCCCCTTCTTGCATTCTCAAACTCTCTGACTTCGCTGCTCCCACTTCTTCATCGAGGGCCGTTGGCACCGAGAAATGAAGGCCCTTTGCAGAGCGGGCCAAGCCTGCCTGCGCTGCGAAGGCCTCGAGGCCCCTCGGGTGCCCCAGCAGGGGCTGTGCCTGGAGGCTGCCGGCCCGAGGCTGGCTCTCGCCCACTTCCAAGCGGGCGTCCTCTCTGCCAGGCAGCGTGACAGGAGGGGACAGCTGCAGCTCCCCCCTTGAGTTATAAAAAGCCCCAACGCCCGAGTGAGTGGAGGACACGCCGAGCAGATACACGGAACTTGGCTGGCCTCCGGGGGAGCTCGGCTCCACTACCATGCTGAGGTTACCCTGTGCCCCCAGGCTCCTGCAGGCCCCTCTGAGGGGCTGGGTGGTCCCCAGGGCGCACGTCTCCGCCAAGCCGGCCCGAACACCCACGTCTCCCACGGTAAGTCCTCCGGCGCGTAGGGGTGCCGACCCCAGCAGGGGCGTGGGCGGTCCTGCGCTGTCTTGGAGACCAGGTGGGTTTGGGGGCAGGACACGCTGGTAGAGGGGAGGAGGGATGTGTTCTCAGGCCTGTGGCTTCTAGAGTGATCTTCGTGCTGGAACACAGTCCTGTGGCTGGGACACTGTCCCTACTGCAGGAAAGAGGTCCTTACATCCCTCACCTAGAGGTCAGGCTCCCAAAGCAGCCAGCAGAATCAGTGAGGGGATGGTGGTCTCTGTTTGCAGGCCCCCACTTGCCTCCTGGCCAATGACGGGTGCTAGGAGCTGAGATGGACGGGCGCTCGGTGTGCACGCCAGCTTCGCTGCCCATCGAAGGGCACGGTGGGCTGCTCTGAGGGTCCATGAGAGCATAGGCGGGAACACAGAGCTCAGTCACCCTCGGGCTCCGGGAGAGCAACTACCTCTGTGTTAAGCATCAATAAACCGAGGTCTAGAAGGTCATCTGTTCAAGGTCGTATCACTGACGAAGCGAAGATCTGAACCCAGCCGAAGGGCCCAGCTCTGGGCCAACGTTGCTCTGAATCCGCTGGGATTGGTTTCCAGCCTGGCATCTGACTCTGTTTTAGGGAGCAGGGAGGGATGACGGCCCAGGCTCTGTTTCAGGAGGAATCCGAGTGGAGGGAAAGTAGCCGGGTGGGATGGCCTGTGTGCGCTTGTGTGTGTGTGTGTGCACACACGGGCACACGTGGTACGGGGTGTCCCATCTCCTCCACCCAGGCCTCTGGGCGGGACCACCATCGAGGGAAAAGGCCCTCCCTTGTTTGTATGACCGGACTCTCGGCCTTCTCTTCCGCCCGCACAGCACCTGACATCCACTTGTCTGCCAGTAGCCGGAGGGCAGGGCACGTGTTGTGCCCAGTCAGAAGTCCAAGGTCGAGGCCCACGTGGCCTGGCCAGGCAGGCTCTCGGGGGTGGGGGAGGAGGGGGCGGTGATAAGAGGTCCCGCTGCACAGAGACCGGAGCCCAGGGCTGCTGGTGTGGGTCTTTGCAGAGGCCGTCCACACCGAGGACTACAGGAGTCCCTGCTCGTGCTTTGCAGGCTTTTCCCACCTGACACACCGCAAGTCTGGGGCTGGGCTGAGGGTCCCCGAGGAGCAGAGGGGGTGGGGCAGGAGGTCTCTCTCTGGACCGCTGCTCTGGTGAGAGAAATCCCACACCGCAGGACCAGGGGACACAGGGGCAGGCAGACGGCCTTTCTCAGTGACCCAGGAGTGACCCGGTGATGTCTCGTGGACTCACATGTGCTTTCCTCAATCCAGGAGCAAGCCATTGGGCTCTCTGTGATGTTCCTCAGCTTCCTGATCCCCGCGGGCTGGGTCTTATCCCACCTGGACAGCTACAAGAGAGGCTCCCTGGCATGAAGGCCCTGCGGCGCGGGCTCCGGGCCCACCACGGAAGATCCCATTAAAGCCCTCCCTCCACCTGGTGTTCCCTCGGTGATTGTGTCATTTGTGTACGAGCATCCCCCTCTCTGGACACTTGGCACCGGGCAGAGGGCTGGCTGGGACACGTGGGCCCCGGGAGCCCCTGGCTGGGTGGTAGTGGGTCGGACGCCTCTGTCAGAGGGCAGGGGACACCACATCTGAGCCCCAGGACATAGGACTTGCTTCCTGGGCCCCAGTGCCCTGTATGTGCCGATCTGCCCTTTTCCCGGGTGGGAGAGGAGGGCTGAGGCCAAACCCCCATCAAGCCCTATGTCCCACTCCCGCTTTCTAGTCTCTGAGGCCCCGGCTTGACCTGGGAGCTACGACTAAGGAAACAGAGCCACCAAGAGGACAAAACAAAGGCGTTTATTACAGGAACATCCTCCGAGGACACCAGAGATGTTCACACAGATGGAGGTAATCGAGACGAGCCTCCAAATGGTGTCCCCACACACTTTCAGGGCTACTCCTTCTCGTTCCTCAGGGCACACGCACACTCTGGCCTGCCTTGTCACCCGAGACCCATGACCCCTCCCCACTGTGGCCTACGGGACACACCCACAGAGGCGGCTTCTCTGTGGCCAGGCCCCCCGTCAGCGACAGCAGGAAGAACAGTCCCCACTCCACCAACGGAATCCCGCCCCCCACCCCCAATTCCATGCAGATCTTCTCAGCGGCCACAGACGGGGAGGCGGGGGCTCTAGGTGAGGATGTCGTGGGCCTGGTGCTCCACCAGCATCTCCATGCTCCTCACGTCGGTGCACCAGAACTCCAGGCGGTCCTTCATCCCCTTGATCTGAGGCGAACCAGGACCACACGGGTGTTAGGACACTTGGGGACCCACGCGTACATCTCCAGCTAAATCTTTAGGGCAGCACTAACAAAAAGGACACCAGAGCTGGGGGAGTGGGCTGTGTGAGAGGAGAGGACCCCGTCAATTCTTATCGCGAGGACATTTAAAAAAGCTTGCATGAAAGGAAACAGGCAAGAATAGAGGAAATCCACAGGATTAAATTTCCTGCAAATATGGACAAGATGGATCTGAGCTCAAACCACAGAACTAGGAACGTATCTGATCAGAGTACCAATTTTAAGATTAAAAGGCATCGTCAGCACAACAGCACTGTAATTATGATAAGCTTTTAAATGCGGGGTTCAAACCCCAGGCTTGTATTAAATTAGGTTCTTTGAAAACCCCTTAGTCCCCACGGCAGTAATATATCCTCTGAAATCTCTCGTCAGTACTGCTTTCTCCCTAAACGGCTTCCGCCCCAGTGGAACTAAGACCGCAGACGCCACCCGAACCAGCCCCGGAGGTGGACGATGTGTCACCTGCTGCAGATCCAGCACTCGGGGCTGCACCCAGGTCATGTGAACCCGCTCGTCCACCTCGTCAATGCTGCCTTTCACCAGGCCCACCGAGAGAGCCTTCATCACCAGCAGCTCCACCTGGGCACAGAGGGGCTGGCGTGAGTCGCCCCGAGGCCCGGAGTGCGGGCGCACGAGACCCCGCGTCTCCTGGGGTTTGGAGTCTGGGGAGCGGTGCTCACAGGAGCTCCGACCCCTCTGGGCGGCAGCTTTCCCACCGGACCACCCTGGGTCCAACAACGCTACCTCGTTCACGGTGACTTTAGCACTTTTGGCAATTTCTTCAAAAGTCAGTTGTCTGTGATTGGCAGGTCGCGTGAAAGTCATCTGAAAAAAATTTTTTTGTTAACTGTTTTTCCAAATGAAAATAGTCTGACGACTGACTGATAAGGATGTTTTTGTCACCGTGTGCTCTGAAAACACAGACCGTATTACTATCCCACGTACTAAACTCCTCCTCAACATCGGCCACGTATCTTTATTGGCATCGAGCTTTCCACGCTCAGAGAATCAGCTGAAGCAAGCCTCACAGCAGCTGTCGGCAACGGTCGGTACTCACGCCCCGGGCAAGCGCGTGAGGCCGCCGTGCGCCAGGGCTGTCCTTCAGCTGGGGACAGCGTGGTGGCCCAGAGACGTAAGGTCCCTCTCCTCAAGAAGCTTCAGTTCTAGCAGGGAGGACAGATGCGCATGTGAGGGGCGCATTCGCCGCGAGACCCAGGGAGGTGGCAGCTACTTCCGGAAGCTCAGACGGTCAGGGGACACCTCTCTGAGGAGGGTTATCCAAGCGGAGACTCAAATATGAACGTAGAAAACCAAACGGGGGCCGAAGAAAAAGGAAGGTGGTGCAGCGGGGGTGTGGCCGGAGTATCCCTGCAGGTGGCGAGGAGGCTGCAGGACCCCGCGGGCGCACCTGCAGGGTCTGAAACCAGGGCGGTTCCTGGCAGCCTGCTTACCTCCATGAGGCACAGCAACTGGATCTTCCTCAGCAGCTGGGTTTCGTTGGCTGCTAAATCAGGCTGAAAAGTAGAAAAACATCAGTTACGTACGCTGTGCTTTGGAATTCTTCCTACAACACGTCGGACGAAAAGAAACCTGGCGCGTCCAAACGTGTTACACTGTAGGGTCGCGGAGGCCCACTCTCCTCAGGGCCCCACAGCCGCGGCGCCCCCGCAAGGCCGTGCCCCCACGTAAGGCACCACGAGGTCGTGGCTACTAATGCCTCAGACACCAGGGGGCAGGACCCGGGCGCAGGCGTTGCAAGGAGACTCTCGGCACAAAAAAGGCGAGGATGGGCCCGCCCCGTGCCTGAGCACGTCCCAGCGCACTGCCTGCTCGGGCGGCTCCGCGCAAGTGGGGCCTCCGAGGAACACAGCCCTTGAGTTGCAGGGAGTTGCTCCGAGCTGAAAGAGCAAGTTATGAACTCGTGATGACAACCAGCGCTGTCGTGAGAGGCAGCACGCGCCCTTCCGCACGACCTGCACAGTGGCCTTGCGGGCCGGTCACGGGTCACTGCCGAGCAGAGACAAAAAAGGAGAACGGCTTCCCTGACCCCAACACTGAGGAACTCCTACACGACCCAGGCAGCCCCCCACGGCACTTCGGCCACGGGGCAGATGGTCCAACTTCACAAAGGGCCCGCTCCCCCCACACGGGCTCTGGCCGCTTCGACAGATGCTGCTGGCGACGCCCCTCCCAAGTTCTCTCTTTTCTCAGGTTTCTACGGCTAGCCACCTTTCTTCCCAGGCGGCACGTCTGTTTCTCTCCGAGACCGACACGCACACTACAGTCCAGGCTGGCTGAACTCGTTTTCTGCCTCTTCGCAGCCCATTTACATCTATCTACTCAGCTCCGCTACGTGTGAATTCTACAAGTTCATTTTGAACTTTGAGAAAAGTGAAGTTTCAGAAAAGTATAAAAACAGTAATCCCTATCACTATGAACAACTTCAGAGTATTTCCTTCTAATAATTTCATTTAAAAAATAAACTTACTACAAAAGCTCAGGTCCTCGTTAGCACCTCTTCTCCCTGACCCATACCTCCAGAGGCTCCTCTCCTCGCCCGGTGCCCTCTCCCCTGCTGAGCCCTTTCCCTCTACACTGCCCAGGCCCACTGTCCCCTGCACTGACCACTCCCTTCCCGCAGACTGTCCTGCCTTCCCGAACCCTAGGCTCTCCTCACCCACTCACTCCAGCCTCACAGACCCTATGTCAGTTCAGCAACATGCGAAAAGCTTCCTCTTCTGCTCTTCTCATATTCTTCACTTAGGCTAAATTCTACTCACAGCTAAGATCAGACACAGAGCATTACTTCTTTTGGGGCCTCTGTGACACCCGTCACCCAGATGACGCTCCCCTATCATATTCTGTTAGCAGCGCTGAGTTACTACCCTAACTAGCCACTTAACCACCCGCTCAGAGCAAGACTGGCCTGTCTTCATCTCCTGTCTCCCCAGCGCCTGGTGTGCAGAGGGAAGGTGCAGAGAAAACGTCTGTTAAACCGCGAACAGACGCGGGATGAAGGAGAGCAAGGGACACTGCGCGAGCTCGCGGCTGTCCTTCCCACGACTGACCTGCTGGCCCCAGGCGGTCTTTAGCGTCTGGAACCTCTCTACGTTGCCACTGTTAAAGGCATAAAGGGTGTCAATCAGCCACTGCCGGTCGGTGCTCCTCAGTGATTCCAGCACGGGGTGCATGAGCTGCGAGGAGGAGAGGGTTAGCTGTCAAAGAACGACCGGGTCTCCCCCTTGCTAAGAAATCTGTGCTCAGGGTCCACTTACGAGTTCTCCAAAGTTAAAAACTCCCTCGCCAAGAAGTCCTGCTAGTCCCAGCGTGAAAGCTCTCTCCTGCTGCTCAGACACTGCGGCAACAACACACCTCCAGTGACACCCCAGTCATGGGACTCAGTCCTGTTTGGCTTTAAAAATCTCATAAAAAAGTAAAGAAACCATCCCCTATAATGGTTATATCACGAAGCCTTAACGTGTTTTTTTTCTAAAAAAAACTTTTCTCTCTTATATTTATGTAATTTTCCAGAGAGGAGAAGGGGGGAGTGGCAGAGGGAGAGACAATCTCGAGCAGGCTCCACGCTCAGTGCGGAGCCTGGCGCGGGGCTCAATCCCAGGACCCTGGGTCATGACCTGAGCCAAAACCAAGAGCCGGACGCTTAACTGACTGAGCCACCCGGGTGCCCCGTTGGTCATCTCTTTTACGGGACTGGACTAACCCAAGTTATACCTGGAACCACATATACAGGTTTTGTGGGGAAGACATTCATTCGTTTACTTATTTCTACCTCAATACGTGAGTCTATTTAGAGTTTCAGCTAATCTACTTCCTGGAAGCATTACCTCCTATTTCTCTGGAAGTCGCCTCATCTAGCCACTTTTCAGAAGAGCGTGAACCTACTTCCTGCTCCCGTACGACCCCCACCCTCCTGACCGCGCTCCGTGCTTCTTCCAGAATGTTTTTCTTGAGCTGCAGGAACTAAAACTGCACCGTTTTTAAGGAGTTGCTGGCGTGCACAGCTTCAACAGCGCACCGTGAGAAATACCTAAAATGGGCTCCCACACTCCTTGCCCTTTCCCCAAAACTTATCACTTTCCTCTCCATTCCTCAAACCCTTGAAGGATTTTTCTAAGGTATCCCCCTGGGTCGGGTTCAGTGGCGGGCACAGATTCTCAGGTGCAGGATTTCACCGCACCCTTCAGGCTGCAGGGGCCAAGACGCCGACGTCGCCACGCTTCTCGCCAAGGCCTCGGATTCAGACAACAGGGGAGACTTGAGAAGGAACAGTGAGGGGCTACGGGGCGCAGCCTCGTTTTCAGCTGAGCCAAACGCCTAAGGCAGACCCGGAGAGAAACCGACACTTACGCGGCTCTCCGCCCCCTCTCCCCCCACTCTCCCCCCTGGGCTTTCTTCAAGGAGGGCTGGATACACCGGAGCAACTTCCGACAGCTGCCAGCACGCCTCACGAGCGTGCTCCTTTGACACGGACTTTAACGCTCCATGTTACCTGGCAGATCCTTGATGTCGACACAGCCCAGAAACCGCAGGGCATCTTTGTAGTAGGCCGCGTGGTTTCCGACGGTTTGATAGTATTTACTGGAGAGGTCGTAGAAGCGACTGTGGACTGACGTCACGCCAGGGAGGCTGTTGAGCATCTCTTCGACATCTTCGATTGTTTCCTACATGCAGGAAGCAATGTTGCCCTTCTTTTTAATTTTAAGCACTTTGAAGGAAATATAGGACACAAAGACTGATAGACAGGACTATGTTAAAATGGAAAACTTCAGTTCATCCAAGACACACAAAAAAAGAACAAAAACAAGCTACAAACTGCGCAAAGGCATTTACCGCACATGTAACCCACCAGGGAGTATGGCCAACGCTATAGAAAGAACTCTTACAAATCAACAGGAGGAAAGCAACACAGAAAAAAATGGGCAAAAAAAAGATATTAACAGGCAATTTACAGAAGTGGAGACATGAATGGAGTGGTCAATAAACCCCCAATGAAACAGCATTTCATCTCCACTGGATTGGCAAGAATTAAATAGTCTGAAAATATCAAGCGCTGAAGATACGGAGCTTTGGAAGGCCTTGTATGGTGCGAGGGAACGTGAGCCATCCGGGAGAAAGGTCTGACCACATCTGGTGAAGGCGTAGGGCACACATCTTATTACGCCTGTACCCTCACCTATAGGCACATGCGTTGCTGAGATTCTGCCCACGTACACAAGGAACCAGGCACAGAAATGTCGATAACTAACAGTACTGTTCGTAACAGGAAAAAACCCTGAATCCCTTCAATAGGAGACTGATGCATAGGCTGTGAAACAGTCACAACAGCAAAATACCAAAGAACAGTGAGAATGAATGGTCCAGGTATGGCGAGGACTCTCAAACCTCACACGGAGCCAGGAACTTAAGACGATACTACGTGTCGCTTGGACTTGCACACCCTATCTAGGGAGCGTCAAGAAGCACACAAGCACGAGGAACAGCAAACATGTGCGCGGGAGCGCTGCTGGGGCAGGAGCGCGCTCGGAGGGCCCAGCAGCTCCCACTGTACAGTGCTGCCTCGCTCCTTGGGAAAATTCTTTATACAGTATTTTATGGCTTTCGATATGCCTTAACCATTTCAAAGCAAAATGTAGGAAGTATGCATGCAGGATAGGATGGGGAAGCAGTAAGAAATAAGAAGTGCTATTTTAGGGCAGTGAGAACATCAACACTTACCCCAGTATTTTCTTAAATACTTAAAAAACCCAAACCCAAACCCGAACTCAAAACAAACACAGGTAGTCTCTGGTTCAACAAGGGGGACTGACCACAGAAGTTGGTCTTACTGCCGCCCATACTCACATCTGTCCCCCAAATTACACTAAAATGGAAATAAGAAACAGACAGGGATTAGGAGGCAGAGAGGGTGCAGGAGCAGCCTGTGACCCGTTGTGGTGAGTGGGCTGACCCTGGTCAGCGAGGGCCCATGTGGACAGTCTGAGGCTGTCTGGACCCTCCTGCTGACAGACCTGCTGCGCTCGCCCAGGGCAGTCCTCTTATGCTAAAGGGTAACAGGCCTCATAGCAGCAACGGACTCTCAATGGTTTTGAAAAACAAAACCAAAAACTGCACACACACACACACACACAGAATGATGGGGCAAAAAAATGTCAGCAATGGGAGTATGAGAGAGGATATATGAGAGTTCTTTGTGCTGTGTTTGCAACTTTTCTATAATTTAAAATCACTTAAAAAGATAAAATGAAGAAACAGGATTTTCCTCCTAAAACTCTAAACCACTTTGTAAACCAAAGACAAACCTGTATTATGGCAGCCTTACCTTTGTGACCTGTAGGTCCCCGATGTTTAATTTGAGAGCCCCAATCGCAGTTTTACACAGGATCACTGCCTCATCGCTACTTTTCACCTACAGACGTGAGAAACAAGGGGACCTGAGATGTGTGGGCCGGAGACGAACTGAACCTCTGCACACCGGCTTCACCTCCATGACCAGAGACACGCAGGTCTCTACAAGGTGTGCACGGTAAGCGCAGACACAAAACTGTAAGTCACACACATTCTAAAGATTTGACTCAGACTTCACATTTACCTTTTCTCGAGTCTTTTCCAGAAAAGTAAGAGCCACATTGGGATCTAGAAAAGGCAGAAGAACAATGTCAGAAGAACCACTAACACAGTATCCTTAGAGATTGGTTCCTACCAACCACAACACAGGTAGAATAATCTTTAGGTTTACATCATAAAATATAATAAAAACGTTAATTCAGAATCTGGCATTTTCTATCAAAATGTAAAAGTTCAATTATCTTATATTTCAAAATCATTTTAATTACCATTTGGATCTGCTCCCTTATGGCACAAAGTGAGACTCACCAGTCATCTGTCTAACTACATGAAGAATGATTTCTACCAGGGACAAAGGATTCACCCTGAAATAAAAAACACCAGTCTTTGAGTGTCATTAAGCATCAATGTTTTCATGTTCAAAGTAAAAAACTGACAAAGGTGTTTTACCTGTGTTCAAATTCACTGATGAAGTTTTCATAAAGCTGTGGAACCAAAACATGTAGAGTAATTACAGGATGTCTTTCATTCTGCAAAATCGAACATGCCCGCCATGCCCGCCACATAGCAGGCACTGCAGAAATGTTGGCGGAATGACAGGAGACGCATATTTGGGTTTATTAATCACCAAGGGATTACTGAAGAAAGCTATGATTTTTTTCCTGGGAATTAGATCCCTGACGTAGAGGAATCAAGAGACCAATTCCTATATTCCTTCTCCAAAGTATTTTAGGTAAAACAGACTATCAGTTTGAAAGATTCACTAACCTTCAGATTTTAGAGGGTTGCAGCCTATATTACCAAATTTATTAGCCATTCAGCAAACACTGGAGTACTTACTCTTTGCTAGGTACTATAGGCACAGGATGTGTAAAATAAAGTATGGCGTTCAAGGATTCCTAACCTAGTAGAGCAGACTTGTAAACAAATAAGTGACAATACCGTGAGTTTACAAACGAGGAAAAAAACCCCACATGGGTGGATCAGCCAAAAGGAGAGGTTCCAAAGAAGGTTATTCCAGAAATGGTGATAACTGAGTTTTAAGAAAGGAAGAACGTTAGAGACCTGGACAAATCTGGTATGGGAGAGGAGAGAGGGAGTTGGGAGAACATTCTGGACAGGAACAAACATGTGCAAAGCACAAGAAACACTGCACTGCGTTTTAGGAGCACTTCTGAAGGACACAGGCAGTGGGAGGTACTGGGGCTTTTCCTTGTCCTGATGGTAAGCCTCAGCCAGTGGAAACACATGATCACACATCAACTTTATAAGCATGACTGGGGCCAGGGAAGGAACAGAGGGAGGGACAGAGACCAGCCGAGGCTACTAGTCAAGACAGGACAGTGAGGGAGTAACAGCAGTGAGGGCAGACCAAGGGTCCGAGAGATCCGCTGGTCACAGGGAAGAACTGACAATGACCTCTGAGCTTATCACTGGGTAATCGGGCAAAGGGGGAAGAGAGAGCATCCAGATAGGGTCAGCTTGGATAAGGAGAGTCTGTGATTCTTCTGGGATGTGAAGATAGAAAGATGGCAATGTCCCTGTGAAAGAAAATGTGATGTCTATGCACACAGAGTGTGGGATATTATTCAGCCATAAAAAGACAACATGGATGAAACTGGAGGGCATTCTGCTTAGTGACATAAGCTAGACAAAAAAAGACAAGTACTGTATGACTAACTTCTACGTGAAATCTAAAAAAACTGAACTCACAGATACAGAGAACAGATTGGTGGTTGCCAGAGGCGGGGGGGGGGGGGGGGTACAAGAAATGGCTGAAGGTGGTCAAAAGGTACAAATGTCCAGTCATAAGATAATTAAGTCCTAGAGATATAATACAGCACAGTGACTGTAGTTACCAATACTGTGCTGCATACTGGAAAGTTACTAAGAGAGTAGATCATAAAAGTTATCATCACAAGAAGAAAAAAAGTGTACTGTGAGATGGATGCTAACTAGACTTATGTGGTCATTCTGCACATACACACATAGCAAATCATTACACTGTACACCTTAAACTAATGCAGTACTGCACGCCAATTATTTCTCAATAAAACTGGGGAGGGGTTAGAAATGCTCCTACAGCAGCCAGTTAGTTATTTAAATCTGGCACCCAGCATGGGGTGCCTGGGTGGCTCAGATGTTAAGTGTCTGCCTTTGGCTCAGGTCACAAACCCAAGGTCCTGGATTGAACTCCGCATCAGGCTCCCCGCACAGTGGAGAGCCTGTTTCTCCCTCACCCTCTGCCTGCCACGCCCCCTGCTTGTGCTTTGTCAAATACATAAATAAAATCTTTAAGAAAGACAAATCTGGCACCCAGCAGAGAGCCATCTAAATAAAATGGCTTTTTCATTACAAAGGACTATTTCAAAGATATCTTTTTCATTAAGAGGGGATGCTCAACTTTTCTGATACCCGTTATAATTTATGTAAAAACCCCTCCAAAGGAAAAAGAAACTCAAAATTACCACTGGTCACTACAGATTCATGACTATGTATCTGAAAGTTCTGTGGGCTGAGTCCCAACAATTTTTAAAGGTTTGCTTGCCCACTGAAACAGTAAACATCAGTCTGCTGACCTGAGTAAGTGCTATGTTACATGGGGTAGAGGGACTATTTTGCTCTGTGTAGAAAGTGATTTAAAGACAAGAAAGCAAAGGACAGAGATGAATAATCACAAATTATTCATCGCTATGATATAGAACCTTAGGGAACAAATATTAAGATAGCTCTAATTTGTCATTTCTCCACATAATCCAGAAGACAGAATGCCCAGCAAAATCTTTAGGTTTACAGACAAATACAAGTTCCTTTGAAGCAGTGAAATGTCAAACTGGTGGGTATAAAACACAGGAAACTCTTAGGATCCCAGGTGGTGGGATAATATGGTAATAAGCATATATATGTGCTTATATATGCAAGCACGGATAAAGTGATGTATCCAGGGCAAGTAGCTAAAGCTATCAAGAACTAGTTTTTGGCTCCAATGCAGGTATAAATCCGATTCATTCAGAATCTGAGAGAAAGGCATCAAAGACTAAGATGTCAAGAAAGATTTTAAAGAGGAAGCTACCAGTAAACAAATTGGTGGGGGTTTGTCAGGGAGTGTCGGGAAGGCTGGGGCAGAGAATTTTTTTTTTCTTCCCTGTTGACAAAATTCTAAAAGTGCTCACTACAGAGGACTCCCCCCTCCAAGTGAAGCACAAAAGAGGCTCTATCTTCCACACTACCCAAGACGAAACATTTGGGCAAGCAAGCAGAGATCAGTGGGAGTGAAGGAAGAGCAGTGATGACGGTTATCTATAAGATTCCTATGGTTATCTTCCACTATATCCTACCCAACCCCCATTGATTTTGCACTTTCAATTTTTGAAGAGCAGTTTCCAAAGTACAGTACTGAAAAAGATCTATGAACAATAAGATACAGGGCCTCCTGGGCTATAAGACAGCATTTTAGGCAGGGATTTCAGAAGAAGCCAGACTGTATTTGAAGCTTCTTGTATCACCTATCAGCTGTGATCTATGCCAAGTTACTCAATCTCTTGGTGTTAACTTCTACATCAAAGGGACAGGATAACAGTAGTGCTTATCCCCCAGTGTTGTTGTAAAGAGTAAATGAGTAAATACACAAAACCCTTAGAACACTACCTGACATACTGACTGCTGAGTAGGTACACTGTATTAATATAAAGCCGACCTATTATTTTTAAAAGTCCTTTACAGTTATATAATCTGACCTAGTATAGCAAATCATTTACCTTAATGAGGCCATCTCCTTGGGCAAAGCATGGGTCCTGCACAAAATCAAGCACCTGGAGTGTCAGTTGATGCCACAACCTGAAAAACAGAAGGCCCTTAAGACCTATAAACTAACACCCAGTCACAGACACCTCCAGCCTTGATGGTCCTATCAAATAACAAATAGTATCTACCGTGTAACAGGAAGAAAGCTAAAGCAGATACTAATAAACCTGAGCTCTTCTCCTGGCTCTGCTGTGGTATGTCACCCTGGAGAACATCTTTTTAGATTACCTCAAGAGTTACTGTGAGGTTTGACTGAAAACAAGAATATGGAATCACACACAGCTAAGTAGAAATCCTGGCTCTTCTACTTAATAGCTGAGTATCTCAGGGAAGGAGCTTAAAGTGAGCTTGTTTCCTTCACTGTAACTGGGATGAATGAAGGATTAAATGGGCGAACGAATAAACCCTCTAGAAAAATGACAGCACAGTCGAAACCAAAGTCTAATTTTTAAGAATGCAAATAAAATGCTAATAACAGAACGCTGCTGAACATCATCCAAAAATGTACTCATTTCCTATGTAAGAGGCACAATGCTGAACGCCAGGGTTGTTAACAGGGAAGTCATTACAGGAGGTGTACTTTCCTTGGGACAATGCTAGCAACTTATTCTATTCATTTAAAAAGAGGTTGGTGCTTAGCAACAATCTGTTACAAAAGTCATCCTGTTTCTAAGTAAACCCAAACTCTGCGATCTCAGGTGCACAAAGCACGGGCAGAGTATGGAATGTAATGGGAAGTAGGGACCATGGGAGAGGGGAGACGTGGTTGAAACCCAGGGTGTAACCAGCTGCAGAATCAACAGGGGAAAAAACAAACCGAGTGGCTCTGGTTTATCCGCTGCCGACCGCTGAGGAAGATGGCGCAGATCCAGCCACACGATAGCAAGGCTAAGACACCAGAATGCATGGCAGCCCGACCTCTGAAAGCGTGTTTGCGTGTTTGACTGGAATCAGGAGCGAACAGCCTTTAAAGCCCTGATCCTTGTCGTAAGACCAGGGGAAGGGGAGTTCAGGAACCTGTGACAGGCCCTCGGTCAGGAAGGCAGCGAAGCCTGGGCCCCCAGTCTCTGCCTACGGCTCTGCTCCTCAGTCCCCGCGGGCCGTCGCGCCCTCTCCCTCCTCAGGCACCTCCCCGGCCTAGCACCCTCGGTCCCTCAAGGGCCCGCCCGTCGCCCCGTCGCCCCCTCTCTGCCCCGCTCTCCCATCACCGGGGCCCGGGCCCCTCGGCTGGGCCCTCACTTCTTCGTGTAGAGCTCCTCCAGACGGTGCCACACGGCGGCCTGGCCGGGCCCGGAGCTCTGGCTCTGCTGTAAGAAGCCAGGAACGTCCTTCATGACGGCAAGAAGACCCTGGACCCGCCGTACCACGGAGCTGCCAGCGCCGCGGGGATGGCCGCCGGAAATGCTCACTCACTTCCGGCGCCGCGTCGCGCGAGGCAGGCCGGGAGCGCCCCGGCGGCCGCGGCGCGCGCTAGTTGTCAGGGTAACCGCGCCTGCGCCTCGGAGGAGTTCTCTCCCAGGTTTGTGCCCGATTTCCCGCGCAGTCGGCGGCGCGGTTCCACAGTACGAGGGTCCGGGGAGGGCCCGGCCCCCGACCGGCTTTGTGGCCTCTGCCCTGGTGACCCGCAGGCTCTCATCTCAAATGCGGGCCGTGGTGACAGTAGCGTCTTAACCGTGTCTCGCGAGGACTGAGTGAGAATGTGATGAGCGGCCGGAGCAAGTGCTCGCAGAGTTCGCCCCCGCTCCCGGCTGAACTCGGTGGGGAGGCGGGAGAGACGGGTGCCGGCGCCTGGTCCGGTCTCCGGGGCGACAGGCGGGACCCCAAGGGGCTAGGAAGCCGCCCCCACCTGGCGTCCGTCCACCTGGGCTCGCGGGCGGGGCCGGGCGCGCGGCGGCGGACTCGAGGCCCTCGGGCACAAGGTCGCGAGCGGGCGGCGGCGGAGCGGGGACATGGCCCGGTGGGCTCGGCCTGCGCTTTCCGCTTTCAGACCCTGGGGCCCGGCAGGTGAGAGGCCTCTCGGCGCGCCAGGGCGGGCCGGCAGCCGCACGGGTGCGTCGGGGCTGTCGCGGCCCGGGGGAGGCGAGCGCCTGGGCGCCCGCGCTGCCGGGGCTGAACAGCCGGCCGGGTTCAGTTCCGGCGGCCGCAGGAGCCAGGCGTTCTCCTTGCATGGTCGGTGGGACACTGCAGAACCTGAAAACGTGCTCAGAGGGCATGCCAGAGGTCACCGTGGCAGCACTTTCTTGGCTCTTCTCTGCATATTTTGGATGAGTGCCTTGTTGACACTCTTTAGTTAGCTTTTTGTACTTAACAATATGTCGTGGACTTTCAAAACATGAATGCTTTCTCAGTCTTTTTTATACAGATCTGTAGAATTCCTTTTTTTTTTTCTTTGCATGACTTTTTATTCGAACCACCACATCCACGCCAACGAAGAGCTCCCCAGACCCTGCCTCACCTTACAGGAAAGGGCTTAGCGTCAGGGAGGAGGGACCTGTCGCTCCCGTCCCCGCAGGGGCAGGTCTAGGTGGAGCCCGGGCTTCTCGGTTGTTGACCATTCAGACCCCTCCCACCGCCTGTCTCTGCGGGGAACGGAGGATGCCCCGCCCCCACAACGTCCCAGGTTCGGGGTGGGATCTATGGGATTCCGTCTATTGATGTTTCGTAATGTATTTAATCATTCTCTTATTGAAATCGTTTGTAATCTTTAGTTATTACAAATAGTTCTGCTTTTTACTCACTTTTTGGGTAAATTCCTAGTAGCGGAACTCCTGGGTCTGAAGGTATATGCGTTTTCATTATCCCCGATAAAGGTTGTGCAATTAGTACTTCTACTAGCATATGTTCATACCCTTCTATGCAGTAATTGTACATTTTGGGATCTTTGCTATTAACCTTAAAAATAAAACTTATTTTGCCAGTAAAATGGGTGTGTTCAGGACTAGCAGAGAACTGCAATCCAAGACAAGAAAGCTATGGCAAAACCACAGGCGAGTTCCAGAAACAGAAGACAGAAATGCTCTTTGAGAGAGGAAGGGGAGTGCAGCTTGGGAAGGCTGTAATCAGCAAGAAGCCCTTTGGAATAAACTGGGAACTGGAAGTATAGTGCCTTCTCGTTGGCTGGGCTGTGCTCTCATTTGCTGGGCTCTGCTCTCATTGGCAGAGCTGTGTCTGGCGCTCTTTGGCTGGGCTCTGCTCTCATTGGCTGAATTGTGCTGTCATTGGCTGGACTCTGCTCTCATTGGCTGAATTGTGCTGTCATTGGCTGGGCTCTACTCTCATTGGCTGGGCTCTGCTCTCATTGGCTGAGCTGTGCCCTCATTGGCTGAGCTCTGCCTTCATTGGCTGAATTGTGCTGTCACTGGCTGGACTCTGCCCTCAGTGGCTGGGCTCTGCCCTCAGTGGCTGGGCTGTCCGGATAGGAGGATCCCCTCCTTCCTCCCGCGGGCGCGGGCGCGGGCGCAGGGGCTTCCCGCTGGCCCTGCGAGGAGGGCCTGGTGGGCCGGAGAGCTCCGCCTACGGACATCCGCTGCGGGTTAGCGAGGTTGCCTTTATTCCGTTTCATTGCCTAGGAATTGAACATAATATGGGACTATTTTAAGACCCATAGTTGTTAAGAAACTTAAATGTCCAATAATGGGTTAGTACTTAAGTAATGGTACATCGACTTGATGCTATCTTACCCAGGTACTGAAAGTATTGGTGAAGAATTTAATAGATCCGAGGGATCTTTCCTTCATTCCAGAAACCTTGATTGCGCTGACCAGGGTCCCGGCAAATTCTGACTCCACCTGCCTGAAGAGAGCCCCATGAAGGACTCGGGCCCGTGAGACAGCCCCCAGTTTAGACACCGATCCGGTTGTCCCCTGTGCTTCTGACTGGCCAGCTATGGATCGGAGGTCCCCACGATCCCCTCCTCTGCTTCCATTTCTGCTTCATTTGCTCTAGCACATGAATGGGACACCAGTTGACTTAGTAGATTACTGGCTTCGTACAAAGGCTGTTACAGGAAATGAAGGAGCGGCCAGATGTAGAGATACACAGGGTGAAGTCTGCGAGGGTCCCTGGTCCCTTATGCCTCGTGGAGTTTGGGGCCCAGGGGCCTGGCACGTGGTTCACCAACCCGAAAGCCCTCTGACCACCCCTTCTTTTGAGTTTTTATGGAAGCGCCAACTCTCTCCTCACAGTTGGTCCCCCCGGCACCCAGCCCCCATCCTTAGGGCCTTCCCAAGTCCCCTCGTGAGCATAAACCCAGCTGTGGTGGAGAGGGGCTGGGTACGCAGAGCAAGACACCGTCTTCACCTTCACGGCTCCGAGGGGAGTTCAGGAGCCGAGGGTAGAGACCAACCGTGGTCACAAAAGATGCGCCCTTTGCTCTTAGAAATTCCAAGGGTTTGGGGATGAAGACCAAAAACATTTATTATAAGTCACAATATCACAACTTCCCTTTAATTCCTTTTGTGTTTCTCATAATGACTTGCATGTAGGAGGAGCTCAGTAAATGTTGGGCGGAGACTGTAGGGGAAGAGTTGTTCCAGATGCTGAGGGACACGGGGCCTTTCACAGCTGTGGCGGCAGCCAGAGCATCTCTTCTCTTCCTGACCGTCTGGCCAGTTTTCACTAGAAAACTTCCTTTGGAGACGTATCACCTTGCCCTCAGGAGAACTGATGACGGGCGCTTTTACACAGTCTCTGAGGTGCAGCAGAACTTCTTCAGGATCTGTGGGTCCGTGGAGTGCGGGGACGAGGGGAAGCACTGTTTTTCCCTGCTCTGTGTTTCCTGTACTTTCTGCTGGGAAAGACCTACAGCTATAGGTCTTGAGCAAGACTGGAAGAATCATTTTGCTCTTGGTGTTAGAGTGACTCGATGAGACCGGCAGTGAGAAGGGCTCTGACTCTCCTTTGGGTGCCCTTGGCCCTGCACATACGCCTTCCTTTGGCATGTTCCTCTTTCTTGTGTACATAGCTTTCAGAAATGTGTTCAGAGCGCTGTGTGGTGGGAGAGGCAACCACGCAGGAGCAAGCAGACCGTGAGCAGTGAGGAAGCCCTGACCCCAGAGTGGAGTGTGCGAGGTGGTGTGCGGGGTCGCTGCAGGGAGGGGAGGGGTGTCAGCCTGCCTAAAAGGGGCAGGGAACCGGATGAGGGCAAAGTGATTGCTCACTGGGCTTCAGCAGTGGCCTCACAAAGGAGGTGGCGTCTGGTCCGGGCCGTGACTGTGCGAGATTTGGACACGCCGAGGTGGAGAAAGGTCTTCTGAGGCACAGGAAGCTGAGCTGAGGACATACACAAGAGCCAGGGAGTCTTTTGCTTGGCTGGAAGGGGGGTATATAAGAGGGCAGGGCGGGGGTTGAAATTGTCACCGGGGTGGGATACGCTGTTCTGGGATGGGGAGAGGGGAGCCCTCACTGACAGTGTGTCCCGAGGGGGGTCTGTGCAGAGAGTGTGCAGTGTTGGTTTTGTAAGGAGCAAGAAAACACCAAAGACAGAACCCACAGGAGAGTGAGTTAGGGCCATACGTCTAGAAGATTCATTGTTCTGATATGTATGACGATATGAAGATAAAGAAATGCTTATTTCTTGCCTAAATCACAAACGAGTAAAAGAAATGCTCTCAGTTTCCTGTTTTTATGTCTGTATTCATTTTAGATTCATCATTCATGTGAGGAGGGTTGTCAGTTCCTTTTGTTGAATCTTTTTCCCATCAGGGTGGAGGAGTCTCTATACTGAAGTCAGAGATGTCCTGGGGGAGGGTCATCAAGGGCCTTCTCCTGGAAGAACAGACATGGTGGCCACCAGTCTTTGGGGTGTGAGAAAGGTGCCCGGCGCAGTGGGGCTGACAGTCCTGAACTCCGGGTAAGTTGCCAGCATGATGCCAGGAGATGAAGTCGTGCAGCCCGGTTAGATGCCGCACAGGGGCCCCCACAGCAGATCAGTAAACCCGGAGGCCTTCCCAGGCCGCCGCGAGGTGAGGCTCTGAGGCCCCCTGCCTCCCACGGCTGTAGACTCACTTTCGGGTGGTGCTATAGGCTTGGTATTATTCGTACTGCTTTTGTTTCTTCCTGTTGCTTTCCTGGGTGTTGAGTCATTTTCGAAGTCCTGAGGTTCTACGGAAGCGTGTGACTTGTACATTGTGTTTCGCTTTTTTTTTTTTTCTGATGGAGACCATCCCATATCCCTAACACTCAGCCTTGGGAGTGTCTCAGCTCCTGGCTTCCTGGGGTGACTCAAGAAGCTTTCCAGTGCTTCACAGAGAGAGCTGAGCTGAGTCTACCTACTGCCCTACCCTTTTTTTAAAAAATCTATGTATTTGAGAAGAGTGAGAAAGAGAGCACAGAAGCAGGGAGAAGGGCAGAGAGAGAGAAGCAGACTCCTGGCTGAGCAAGGAGCCTGATGTGGGGCTGGATCCCAGGACCCAGGGATCATGACCTGAGCCAAAGGCAGACGCACAACCGACGGAGCCCCCCAGGTGCCC
Source organism: Potos flavus (assembly GCA_028534135.1). NCBI lineage: Eukaryota > Metazoa > Chordata > Mammalia > Carnivora > Procyonidae > Potos > Potos flavus. Next base: position 95,887,938 of record CM052884.1, read on the forward strand.
CACGCACTGCCTTGTCTTGTTGTGCGAGTCCTTCGGCTGCTTCATAGTACAAGCAGCTGCGAACATTGAAGATCAAGGTTCTACAGCAGTGTGGAGCCTTAGCAGTCAGGGCATGAGTGTTTCTTTCTGGAATGGTCTCTAGAACCCACTTTTTCTCCTGATAGTATTTGGTGTAAGTCTGAGACTTTTGGCTTTCTTTAAATGTCACGTCCCAGGTATGCTAAGTGTATGTCTCTGCAGAGAGCACACCCAGAACCCCACAGAGCCCCCACATCTTTGGCGTGGACCCTGTTCTCTTAGCACTTGGACTGGGTAACAGAATTAAGAAACGATACATTCCTTGTTTGCACAGTTCCAACTGACCTGAATTTTTTGCTCCCAAATAAGTTTTGATTTCTGAGTTGAGACTTTCTCTCGTAGCCCATTAGTCATCCATGATGAGAGGGGTGGTCATTTGAGGGGACGGGAGGGAAGCGTGTAATCATTCTCAGTGGTGGGGGTGGTGGAAGGGCTAGCACGAGCTTAACTGTCCCTGGTCACCAGGCCACTCCCCTCGTCTGTCAGCATTACAGGTGGAAGAAGAGCCCTATCTTTTTCTGCTAGCGCCTCAAGCATCTTTGGAAGAGGAGGCAACAGTAAGAAGGAGAAGCTTTTTCTGCAGGATATAGCGGAGCTGATCCAAGCCAGAGCCTGCCAGAGGGTGGTGGTCATGGTGGGGGCCGGCATCAGCACACCCAGCGGCATTCCGGACTTCAGGTGCCCTGCAGTGCCCAGCTCCTCCCTTGGCCCCTGGGCTGCCTCCCGGCCCCGCCCTCTTGCTCTGGGCTCAGAGCCTCTCGCTCCTTTTTGCAGGTCTCCCAGGAGTGGCCTCTACAGCAACCTGCAGCAGTACGACCTCCCATACCCCGAGGCCATTTTTGAGCTCGCTTTCTTCTCTCGCAACCCCAAGCCCTTTTTCACTTTGGCCAAGGAGCTGTACGTCAGGAGCTACAGGCCCAACGTCATACACTACTTCCTGCGCCTGCTGCACGACAAGGGGCTGCTTCTGCGGCTCTACACACAGAACATCGATGGGCTGGAGAGAGGTGAGCCCGCCCCCTGCCCCCGCCTGGGTGCTGCTTCTGGGCAGTGCTAACCTGTCCTCTGATTTCAGGCCCACGAGTTGTGCCTTTGTCCCTGACAAAGAGCGCCCCGTGTGTCGAAGAGTCACTGTGGAGATCTCATTGGTGGACCCGATGTCCTGGCTGCTGGCTGGGCTGTGAGTTTTGGAAAGAGCTAAAGTTGACATCGGGAGCTTCTAGTTTTGCTAATCTGATATGATGATTTCTTTTTTAAGAAATTTATTATGAAAATTTTTGAGCACATACAAAGAGAGGACTGTAGTGAACCCCTCGTCATCGCCAGCCCTTACTTTATCGGTATCTTCCTCCCCCTGCCGTCTCTCTCAGCCCCAGTTATTCTGAAGCAAATCCATGACTGTAAGTACCTCACTGGGTATCTGGAGACGATAAAGACTTTTAAAACATAACTACAATGTCACTGTCACTCAAAGAGATCATTAATGCCTTAGTATTATCAGACTCTCTGTATAGTGATCTCCTGCGTGTCCCGATAGTGGCCACGACCGGTGACTCACGGATGGGCGGACGCTGACTGTGTGTCGCGGGAGGCACTTGCTGAGCCTTTCTCTTATGGCCGCGGTGCGGACACCTGGTGGTTTGAAAACGGAGTCGCTTGGACTCCAGGAAAAGGATTCCTTGCTAGAAGGGTTCTGCGGCTTGGAACCACTCAGGCAGCAGTGGATGCCCGTGGCGACGATCTCTCCTTCTGGAGTTGCGGCAGGACAGGCCTTGAGGGCAGGTGGGAGTGTCTGGCCGTGGGCTTTAGCACATGGAGATGCAGGACAGTAACGGGAAAGTGGAAGGCACTCGCAGCTGGGACTGTCTGCCCATCCACAGCTCGGAGGCTGACAGTGGGAACAGGTAACTGTCGTAGTAAGTTACTTCTGTTTGGTTTTCAACAGGTTTTTTTTCTTATTAGTACAGTATTTATTTGTCTTCCCTCTGTCAAACCCTGAGCCAGCCACTTTCCCCAGGCCGCCTGGGCAGGTGTAGGAAGAGGGACATACGGGACAGGCAAGACACGTGAGAAAACCCTACGGGAGGTGGAGACGGCTCCTTCACATGGCAAAGAGCATGAGAAAGGCCACCATCAAGCAAAAGAGCCCCATCCCTCCGAGAGGGCAAAGCCCAGAATGGTGTGGGAGACGAGCTGTGGCTTCGGAGAGGGATTCCTGGCATAACCAGTGATGAGGCTCCCAAACACAGTCCCACTTCCAGCCCCAGAGCCAGCCACCCCTACCGCGGGAGCCCCAGCCCGGCCCAGTGCACGTGGCCACTGTGTGGGTGTCCCGGGAGACAGCGCCGGTTCCACAGCTGCGGGCTGGACGCAGTGAGGTCAGGGGCGGGGGGCTGTCCTCTGTCAGCGTCCCCGGGGGGTTTAGCTGCTCCTGGCCAGGAAGGGGGTGGAGACGAACTTTGCACCGGTGTCATTTTCAGGGGCTGAGGGGCTGCGGCAGGAGAGCTGCTCCCTTGCAGAGAGGACAGACGGGTGGGGGGAGGGGGGCTGTGCTCTACAGTGTTTTTTTTTGAAACTTACTGTCTTTATATAGTTTTTTTTTTTTTTTTTTTTTTTTTTTAAGATTTATTAATTTGAGGGACGCCTGGGTGGCTCAGTTGGTTAAGCAGCTGCCTTCGGCTCGGGTCATGATCCCAGGGTCCTGGGATCGAGTCCCACATCGGGCTCCTTGCTCGGCGGGGAGCCTACTGCTCCCTCTGCCTCTACCTGCCTCTCTGCCTGCTTGTGCTCTCTCTCTGACAAATAAATAAATAAAATCTTAAAAAAAAAAAAGGATTTATTAATTTGAGAGAGAGAGTGAGAGCACGCAGGCATGTGCCCGTAGGGGGAGGAGCAGAGGGAGAGGGAGGGAGAGAATCCCCAGCAGACCATCCGCTGAGCATGGAGCCGGCCTCGAGGCTCCATCCCACAACCCTGAGACCGTGACCTGAGCCGAAATCAAGAGTCGGATGCTCAATGACTGAGCCACCCGAACGCCCCTATGCAGTTTCACTTTTCCTTGGTGTCTGTAGAGTAGAAAATGTGTTCCTATTTGTTCAACCACGATTTGGCTCTCTCTGGAAGCCCTCATCCCTGTGCTCACTCTGCTCAGGGGGACGTTGTCTGTGGGTGGTGGAGGCGGTGACCCCAGGCTTGCACTGAGGGCGGCGACTCCGTCGGGGACCTGCCAGGCTCAGAGCTCGCCCTGGAGCCAGCGGCCTTAGCTGTGGTTTGACTTTCAGTGTCTGGCATCCCTGCCTCGAAGCTGGTTGAAGCTCATGGATCCCTTGCTTCTGCCACCTGCACCGTCTGCCGAAGGCCCTCCCCGGGGAAGGACATTTGGGTGAGTTGTCCTGCTGCCCCTTCTCTCCCTTCTGCGCTTTGCGGTGCCAGTGATCTGGAAAAGTGGCATTTTATAAGCATCATCTTGGAAGGACAACAACAGTGATGGTATGAAATGTTTCTCTTTATTTTTAAATTGGAAAAGTAGTACACACTTATAAAATATTGAGAAATACGTAGGGGAAAATGTATCTCCTTTCAACCAGTCCCTATAGCCCACTTATAACAGTTCGATGTATAATGTTCCAAGCCTTAAAAAAAAGAGGCATATCTAAACATACGTGTTTATATATCTGTGTATATATATATCTGTGTACCTATACCATAGACTGACCACTTTGTTTAGTAATGGGGTTACTAGCAATTTAAAAATTTTATTTATTTGAGAGAGAGAAAGAGAGAGCACAAGTGGGTGGGGGGAGGCAGAGGGAGAAAGAATTTTAAGCAGACTCCCCACTGAGTGCAGAGCCCCGTGTGGGGCTCGATCCCATGACCCTGAGATCATGACCTGAGCTGAAACCAAGAGTTGGACACTTAACCGACTGAGGGATCCAGGTGCCCCAGTAATAGGATTGTTAAGTTTAATATTCTACAAACTGCTTTGTTACAGAACAAAATTTTATGGATATCTTGTGTCAGGAACTACAGCTCTGCTTACTGTTTTTAGTAACTATTGTATTCAGTTTAGCCCTTTACCTACTGTGGGGTATTTTCTGATGTTTGTGATTTCTGCTATTAGGAAAAATGCTCATGCCCTGTGTCCTCCTGGGGGTAGTTCTGTAGGATGCGTTTCTTCAAGCAGAATAGGATAGACTGGAAAATGTTAAAGATGAAACTCTGAAATATTGCTGAGGCATAGGACCCCGTCTTTTTTTTTTTTTTTTTAAAGATTTTATTTATTTATTTGACAGAGAGAAAGAGATCACAAGTAGGCAGCGAGGCAGGCAGAGGGAGAGGGGGAAGCAGGGTCCCCGCCGAGCAGAGAGCCCGATACGGGGCTCGATCCCAGGACCCTGAGATCATGACCCGAGCCGAAGGCAGAGGCTTTAACCCACTGAGCCACCCAGGCGCCCCCCGTCTTTTATTTTTTAATGAGGTCAAATTCACATAACTGTAAAATTAAACATCTGAAAGTGTGTGATTTGTTGGCACTTAATGTATTCCCAGTGTTGTGCTGCCTCTACCTCTGCCTGATTCCAGAACATTTTCATCCCCCCAGAGGAAAGCTCTGTACCCCTAACTGGCCAACCCCCCCCCCACAAGCCCCGGTAACCGTTGGGCCGTTTCCTGCCTCCGTGGTTTTGCCTTTTCCAGAAGTTCAGAGTTGGATTCATATACATGCAGCCTTTTCAGTCTGACTTCCTTCACTTAGTCAGATGCCCTTGAGGTCCCTCCATGTCTTTTCATGGCTTCACAGATCACCCCTTTCTAGTGCTGAATAACACCCCCTTGTCCGGAGGGACTGCAGTTTTCCGTTCATCTGCCGAGGGGCATCGCGGCTGCTTCCGTGTTTCGGCAATTGTGAACAAAGCTGCTGTAAACATCCCCGTGCAGGTTTTTGTGTGGACGTGAGTTTCTGGCGCCTTTGGTTAATACCAAGGAACGTGATTGCTGGAATGTACGGTACGAGCGTGTTCAGCGCTTTCCGACGTGGCTGCACCACTCCGCGTTTCCACCAGCAACGAATAGGAGCGGCATTTGGTGTTGTCCGCGTTCTCGATTTTGGCTGTTGGGGGAGCCGTGCGGTGGTCCTGTTCGCGCCAGTGTCCGGCTCCGTGGGGACACGCGACGGGGAGAAGCGTTTCAGACGCTCGCGGGCCATTTGTACATCTTCGCTGGTGAGCTGTCTACTCAGGTCTTTGGCCCATTTTTTAAGTAGGCTGCTCATTTTCTTATTGTGGAGTTTTAAGGATATTTTTGTGTATTATGGATAACAGTTCTTTATCAGATGTCTTTTGTAAATATTTTCTCCTCATTTGCAAATACTGTCTTCTCATTTTCTTGACAGTGTCTTTCACAGAGCAGGGTTTTTAATTTGAATGAGGTCTAACATTTTCCTTTCAAGGATTGTGCCTTTGCTGTTACCTCTGAAGAGTCACTGCCAACTCTCGCCCCGGTCCTTTGTAACGGCAGCGGAAACAAGGGGCTGGGGGCTGCTCGTTCAGGGGCCGACGTTGGCTGGAGGTGAAAATTGAGAGTGGTAGCGGTCTTTCTTTTAGGTGACTCACCTAGCTTGCCAGCGAGCTGGTCTGCCGAGTTACCTAAGTCCGGAGCGGACCAGGTTTCCGGTAAGATGATGGTTCAGCTCATTAATAGGTGAGTTAAAGGCCACCAAGGTGCATTTAGCATCTAGAGGAAGAATTTTCTTTGGAGACAACGTGGAGTCCATTGTGATGGTCTGACCAGGCTCATCAGGCTTCTCCGTGCAAGCCTGAATCTTGTTCCAGTCGGCAGGCTCCGGAAAGGCGACCGTCCTTGCTCGATGTCGGCTTGCAGCCCTCTCGGGAGCTCCCGGGTGTGATCTAAGATCTGCCCCCGGTGGCAGACGGCAGGGAGAGACTGAAGGGGCAGCCACTCCGGGTTCGTAGGTGTCTGTCTTAATCATCAAGGGAACTGACATACAAGGCTTGTCCTGGGCAGCAGCAGGATGGCTGGATCCCCACACCTGCCTTCAAACCTTAAAAATTTATGAGGAGGCCGTAACTGGGCTCAGCCCCGTCTGCTCTGCACGTGTTCTCACCACCACACCGCGTCACCCTGTCACGCCGCGTCCTCGGAGCAGCCTCTGGGAGCGGAAAGCAAGGGGAACCCAGTTCCAAGGACGAGAATGGAGTGAGAACCCTCCCAAGTGCTGGGGTCCAGGTCATAGGTCAACTGGCAGTCATATCTTTTTGATGACCTTCCCCAACGCTTCTATTCTGTTGTACATAATAGAGCTCTTCCACTGAGTGCTAATTTTGTTACTTTTTATTTGTTTGTTTGGAAAAGATTTAATGAGATGCAAAACCTCAATCAGCAGTAGGCTCATTTCCAGGTCTGAATTACTTGCCCCGTTTTTCCCCAAATTTTTATTTAAAGTCTAGTTAGTTAACATGTAGTGTAGTAGTGGTTTTAGGAGTACAGTTTAGTGATTCATCACCTATATATAACACCCAGTGCTCCTCACAAGTGCCTTCCTAATTCTGGTAGTTTTTATTACTGGGGGTTCTCTTTGGTTCTTTTTCAAATCCACTACATTATTTTTTATAGTTCTCTATCCCCATCAGATACTTCAAACCTGTCT
>CM052884.1:95895179-95928693 GCA_028534135.1 Potos flavus
GAGGAGGCAGAGGTATTCCTGGCCTAGGGAGCGGCAGTCTGGGCGGAAGAGGGAAGAGGGAGGACGCTCAGCTTTGGGGTGCTGTCAGTGTGGGCGGGGCACCGTGTGTGAGCGGAAGGGAGAAGGGAGGGGCATCGAGAGGTAGGGCAGGACAGACTTCCCGGGCCACATCGCAGAGGCCGATTTCGTGCCAGAAGCAGCGACGGACGTGAAGGGGTGAACCAGGGACATCGCTGCTGCTCCGCAGGGTCCCAGAGACTGTTGGGGAGTCCGGGAGGCTGGTGCTCACAAAGACAGGGCTGCGGGTACGTTCAGACCGTGTGACTATGAGCAAGGACAAGGAGAAGGACTTGGGGACAGGAAAGGGGGTGGTCTGGCTCTGTGGGCCCTCAGGCCATTTGTTGGCACCCCCCAGTCTACGTGGGGGGCGCCGAGCTCGGTTCTGCACGTGTGTGTTTGAGGTGCCTGGGACACACCCATGGACACATTCCAGAAGCCGTTCTCCGTCTGGGTTGGAGCTCAGGAACTTTGTAAAGGATGTGACAAGAGCAGCAATGAGCTCCTGCACCGAGCTCTGCCTCATTGGATGTAGGCACCGCAGGGCGCGAGGGCCAGAAAGGCCTGTGCTCAGAGCCCCCGTCTGCCACCGAGGCCTGGAGTTAAGTGTGCTTATTCAGCACACGTGCCTGCCGTGTGCCGGGGCCCGTGCCGGGGCCCGTGCTGGGGCTTCGGACAGACACAGCACGACGTCCTAAGCAAGGGACGGCGTTAGACGGCGGCACGATAGGGGAGAACTAACAGGCGGGACCGGAAGGCTGGGAAGGGTTGTGAGCTGCTTGTGACGTCAGCGTGGCTGGTTTGCGTGGCCGTGTTGGGCAAGTGACCCCGGAGCTGAGGCCAGAAGGGGACGCACGTGTCCGCTGAGGTCTGGCAGCGGACAGCGTGCCGGGGCCCGTGGCCACATGGAGTGAGCGAGCGGAGGGCTGCAGGGACAAGGTCTCCTGACCCCTCGGGTGTGGTGGGCAGAGCTGAGAGAGACCCCGCAGGGGGCAGTCCGGGTGGCAGAAGGCAGAGTGCTGTGGCAGCTCAGGGGCCTGACGTACGGACCTGTGATGCCCACACTGGGCCTGGGGGGGGGGGCGCTGGCGGGGGCAGAGGTGGTCAGCGGCGGGGGGCGCGGAGTCTGGCTGCTGCCCTGTGCTGGCCACCGGCAGTGGACACTGGGACCGCCAGTCCTCTTCATTAAGTGCCATGAAAATAGCCTTTTTCTCTGGTTGTAACAGTACCACATGCTGACACGTTATGGAGAGTGACGTCAAGAATCCCCTCAGGCACCGGCTTCTCTGCCGCACAGATGTGGTCTCTGGCCAGTGGGGCAGCCCTGTGCGCAGCGACCCACCTGGTACGACAGGGGCGGGTACGCGGTCCCTGCTGGGACCCCCGGAGCACAGCTCTCGTCTGTGAGCACCGAGTCGTCTGCGGTGCTGCTCAGACTTGGTCTCAGGTGCCGCGTGGAGGAAACAGGATGCACTTGATCACAGACCAGCCCTCCGGGTCCCACAGCGGGGACGCGTATCAACCGTGTGAGGTTTCCTAAAATCTGAAATCGTCTGAACCCTGGAAGACACCTGGCCCCAAGTGTTTTAAGATAAGGGATGACAGATGAATAACAATTGATTTAAGCAACTTTCTATTGACGGACAACAAAAATAAATAGTATATAGATTTTATATTTAGAGTAATGGTGTCGTGAGTAATCAATCGTGTGTATACATGTTTGCACATTCATGTGAGTACTTCGATTAATATTGAGAAGGTACTTTCCAGAAAGATACACTAATTACACTGCCACCAACTCTGGAGGAGTGGCCATTTCCCACATCCTCACCAACACCAAACATTACCTGTCTTCAAATTGTTTTTTTTTAACCTAAGTTTTTATCCGATTGGTCAGAAATAAATGTGTGTGTGAGAGAGAGGAAAGGGAGATCTAACATTTCTGTAATAAAGAGTGAAGTTCTTTTCATGTTTATTAACCACTGTGTTCTCTTTGGATTACATATTTCTATCTCTTGCTCATTTTTTATTGGGTTATTTTCTTAGTCTGTTTATAAATTAGCATATAAAGCCATAAATTATGTAGTGTTTATAAATTAGTTTAGCAATTAGAAATATAAACTGTCACATGTAAATATGTTTGCAGTTTCTGATAGTGAGGTTTAAAAAATCATTTTTCTACATCATATTTTTATGTAGATAATAATGTGATAGTATTATATAGTCAAACCCATCATGACTTTCCTTTGTCTTATCTGACTCGTCAGGCCTAAAAAGGTCTTCCCTACCTTCACTTACGAACCCTGAATTTTCTTCGAGAACTGTTTTGTGTACATTTTAATCACTCATTTGAAATTTTTTTCAGCAAAAGCAGGAATTGAGTATTTTCCTACCAGATAATGAGCTAGTCTCAATACCATTTATTCACCTATTTCGGGCATTATTCCTCCTGAATGGAAATTTCACTTGGGAGCTGGATGAAGCAGCCCAAAGGCACCGAGCTAGGAGTCCCTGGGGGTCTGGATGGTGGAGACTGTGGCGGGGGGGCACCCACCCCTGTGGGCCGCCCAGGAGCCCTCCGTGGGCCCAGGGCCTCGCTCCCAGGGAGCGGGAGCGGACAGGTGAGATGCCGCTGGGAGGAGACCGGGTGTGATGGGGCAGGACAGGTAAGAGTGGGCACAGGTGCTGGAGCCTGGATGGCGCCTGGGCAGGGAGACCCGCAGAGGCCAGGACATGCGGGAAGCAGAAAGATGGGGACCAGAGGGAGGCCCGGGAAGGGAGGAACCCAGGCACTGAGACCGAGCAGACCGCATGACTGGGAGAAATGAAACGTGGTGTGTTTTCAGTGTCCAAGGCCTCACTGTCCGTCTGAGCTGCCCTTTCAAAGCCTCGGGCTGTGGCGCGCAGTGTCCTGGGGGGCTTGGAGGGTGGGCACTGCGCTCCTCACGTTTGGGCAATTTTTCAGGTAGAACCTTTTGCCAGCTTGTCTGAGGCCGTGCCGAGCTCGGTGCCCCGACTGCTCATCAACCGGGACTTGGTGGGGCCCTTTGCTTGGCGTCCTCGCAGCAGGGATGTGGTCCAGCTGGGGGATGTGGTTCAAGGCGTGGGAAGGCTGGTGGAGCTTCTGGGCTGGACGGAAGAGTTGCAGGACCTCATCCAGCAGGAAACGGAAAAGGTACCGACTGTCAAGCAGGGTCCTCTGAGGGCCGTCTTCCTCACTGCTCTGGGGTCTGGGTCCACCTGATGTGGAGTCCTGGTTGGCTGGAAAGTGACAGAAATAGCTAATGCTGGCTGTTAATCCTGTCCCGGCCGCTGCCTGGGGCCTTCTGTGTGCTTACGAATCGGGCGTTGTGACTCACTATCTCCGTGTGGAGATGAGGACAGTCGCGAGCTGCGACTTGGCCCAGGCACGCTGGGCTGCTCTCACTGCAGCCTTGCCTTTCGTCCCCTAAATAAAGCAGCACTGACAGCTCCAGGCTCAGGTGCGGTTCTGAGATGAACTTTGAGGAGCTGAACTTGTGCGTCTGGTGTGGGATGAAGGCCAGCCTGGGGCTGCTTTCAGGAGATGGTCAGCGCCAGGGCCGTTGGCCTGTGACAGCCTGAGGGTAGGAAGTCCGACCCTTAATGCTCTCGAGGTTTCAAACCTGTTCCAAGTGAAGCTTCCTGTAAGGATCAGTCAGCATGGGCGGCCCCGGTGTGAGTGGCTATTTTCTAAAGGAGGCAGCATTAAGCATCTCAAGTCACCTCGGAGGTCGGAGGTCGTTACGTGACACGGCCCGGAGGGGAGGGGACCCAGGTCTCAGGAAAGCCTCGCCCTTCAGCTGGGAGTGCCTCAGGGCTCAGGTCTGTGGGTTGGGCCTTTCCCTTCACCTCCACTGGCCAAAGCCCCCAGGCCCTGGCTGCAGCCTGGTTTCTTAGCAAGTTGAACCAGAGAAAGAAGAATATGAGGCTTAGTAAGACCAGGAGACTTCGTGCTGTTTCCACGCATTTTAGACATTGTGGCCACTGTTTTCTCTGGCTGTCCATTCCAGAGTTTGGCTCTAATGGCTAAGATGTAGGCTGATATCGCTCCTTATTTCACTGTAAATGTCAAAGTTCCGTTGCTGGGTCATCTCGGGGAAGCAGACGAGGCAGGTAGCGCGGGAGCCTATACTTTGCACAGCAAGAGGAGAGGCAGCAGGTGGCTTGGTCAGATCTGCCTGGCAGCTTCTTGGCCCTGACGTCCTATTTCCATACAAGACTAAGTCATGTGACCCCCAGGGATTTTTTTTGGGAGCAGTCCTACAGGATTTGACCTGTGCGATTTTACAGTCTTACAGAAGTTTGTGTAAGGTGGGTTCTAGTTTTAAGGGTTTATGTATATAATGAAAGAGACATATAATGTCCAGAAGTTAATGTCGAGGGTTGAGCTGCAGTCCAACCTGGGGTTACCTTCCCCAACGGTGCCTGTTTCTGCGACGTGAGCTTCCCCACATCTCACCTGGTTAGCCACCGGTTTTGGCCTGCTGGCATTGTTACTTGGGCTCAACAGCACCGTCGGCAGAGGCAGAAAAGCTGTTGTTTTATGAAATGGTTTGAACCCAGGCCCTGAGATCTGTGGGACTGATTCCCTTTCTCCTCCGTGTTCCAGCTCCGTGGACGTGACAGATAGAGTGATGGCGGGTCCCCCCTTCCCCTCCTGGGACCAGAAATGGTTCCAAGGAGTCACTGCCCACTTCTGGGGAAACAGTCTTGGCTGAACCAGAACCTGCGGCCTGAGGAAGAGGGTGAGGCTGCCCGGGTCCTGAGCTCCGTGCCGACGGGCCACCCGTCACGGGCGCCAAGCTGCTCGGTGCTTTTCTGTGCTTTGACTCTTCAGTCTGCTGAAGCTCTCGATGCTGAACAAAAGCTTTCTCCTGCCAGTGACCCTCTGGAACCCCAGCAGACCAACGGGAAGCCCAGACTGGATCGGCTCTGTTTCTGGGTCCCCGTCTGAAGGGCAGGCTCAGCATCTCCGTCCGTTAGAAAGACTGTCTGTCTGGGGCGGAGGGGCCACAGCCACTCCCAAGGCGTGGTCCCGGGGCACAAGTAATAGAATCGAGTCCTGGAGCACGTTGGCCTCCTTAGTAGGGTTCTTTTTAATTGGAGAAACTGTTCATTTCTGGCATGAAATAAACTCTTTGATCTCCTCAAAGGGAATGTGGGTGTTGACAATGGATGTGGAAAGGGGACCTTGGGCGAGCATGGACATTCCCCCCAGTGGAATAACCCAAGGATGGAGAACATGCCCCTGGATTCACCTTGGAGAGGGTCCTAGTGCTGTTTCCCACGGAGCCCCAGCCCCCCTCACTGAAGGGCATCGTGCCTCCTTCACTCTACCCTGATGCCGCTCACCTCAACCTCTCCCCCAGAAACTCTCCTGGTCCGGCAGCTCTCTAACCAGCCCCGTCCCCACTCTCCCCCGCCGGACCTTCCCAGTAACGCCCCCCAGATTAACCTCTATGCTGTGGAAGGCGTTACTCACTTAGAAACCTCGGCTCGCCTCTGGCCCGCCCGTGCTTCCCGCGCAGGCCCCTTCTGCTGGGGTTGCCCCGAGCCCAGCTTGGACACCCCAGGCACACCTTCCTGATCCCTGCCTCCTACCTTGTGTGTGGTCCCTCCTTCCAGGCATGGTTTCCCCACCTGTGGCACATGTATCAGACTCCTCAGAAGGGATCTGGTGGCCTCCTTGAGAACAGAAGACATGACTAATGATCTAGGAAAAGGGCCAAATTCTGAAAAGAATGAAATGAATCCCTGATAAGCACGCTCTTGCTTGAAACTCTTTATTCCGAGATGTTTCTGGGACGCTTTGTGACAGGTGATAGAAATCCACACTTAGGGCTTTACAAGGTACACTTCCCTTTATTTATTTACGGTCTACACCAGTGGGAAGGTCAGGATTCCACTGTCGCAACCGGTGAGAGCTTGGGCGCCGTGGACACCACAGCAGACAGCTGAGCGAGGACCACGGGTGCGTGAGAGGCTACCAGTCCTGAGCTCGGTGGGGACAGGAGGAGCAGAGCATACCTTGGACATGTGTTTCTGACATGAGCACACACAGTTCCAGCCAGTTCTTCTCCCGTGACCTGCAGCGCTTGCTTGGCACGGAAGCTCTGGGAGAGCCAGCCCTGGATGTGCTTGCGCGCGCCCACGCTCGGCCTCTGCCCCCAGGCAGCAGCCTCTCCACACACCCTCGTGGCACACACACGAGAGCGCTTCGTCTGTGGACATCAAGGCTGTGTTCCCAGAGCTGCAGCAGGACAAGGCCCTCACAGTCCTAAAGATAAGAAATTGGACCAGAGACCAGTCATTAACAGAACTTGGGAGAGCAAGGGGTCTCCAAGCTGGAGAGGCACGTGGCCTCCCCGGGTCACAGTCTCTGGAAGCAGCACCAGTTCTGAAGGGGAACAGAGACTGCTGTCCTCAGTCGGGGTCTGAGTCGGGCTCTGAGGACGGCCGCCCCTCCGTGGTCTCGCAGATGGCGTCCTGCAGGGATGTCAGCTGACCCCGGGGACTCATCCCCATGGGCTGGATGACTCTGTGCCTGTGAGGGAAAAGCACGGCGAGGTGGAGAAGGGGCCTGGCAGAGGGGGGCGGGAGTCCTGCTCACCCTGACTACTTCCTTGTGCTCCACCAAGCTGTTCCCGTTTACTGGGGGATCCCAACTAGTACCCAGCGGCTTTGGGACCTCACAGTCTCTTAATTTCTCGAGATCTCAATTTTCATCACTTGTGAAACAAACGTAACACCAATCTCAAGTCTAACCCTTTTCTGGAGCATTTCTTTCGTTTCAAACCTCGGGAATGCAGCCTTGCCTAAGCCCACCTCTGACCCCCGCTGCTGGGGCTCACCAGACTGGACGCAGGCCTGGGGTTCTGTGCTCCCTTCTTCTTGCCACACCACGTACCTGGAGAGCTTGTCAAACATGTTCACCAGCTTCATAGCCTCATGCTCCTTCTGTTCCTCCGTCATGCCCTCCGTGGGGTTGGGCGGCTTTTCCTCCACCCTCCCGGTCACTGGGTTTATGCTGCTTCCCGGGAGAGGGGCGTAGGGAATGCATTAGTGACTCTCTAGGACAGAAGGCCGCTGCACGGGGTGGGTGGAGTCCCACACATCCTGCTTGGGCCTGGACTGGCAAGAAACCCAGGCTCCTGGGGGTGGCAGGAAGCAGGGCAGTTGCTGAAGGCCTCCCCTCCAGGAGCAGCAGTGGACCAGCTCCTGCCACCTGGATCTCCTGGTCCCCCAGCTGCCTGGCCCCCTCCAGTCCATGTTCACAACGAAAGGTCCTGACATCAGGGTATAGCACTTACGGGGTCAGTGCCTGCTTCCGAAAGTCCTGCCCGTCTGTCCTCCTGTCTCACCCACCCGTGGGTCCATCTGGGTGTGGGAACGGGGACCAGGCTGAGTGGGGGGAGCCGAGGGTGTAGGGGCACACACCTGGCCTTGGCTTCCTTGTACTCGTCCGTATCCGTGTCCTCGTCCTCTGAGTACTCGCCCTCAGGCCGGCCTCCCGCCATGAGGCCCCTGGCAGCCAGGAGGCCGGCGGCATTCCCGTAGCCCGTGTATTTGATGAACCGGGGCACTGAGGGGCAGGGCAGACGTCAGTGTGCGAAGGTGCCTGGGGGGACAGGCATGGGGCTGGATGCCAGCACTCACCACTCTCCGAGCACAGGACAAACAGGAACTCGGCGGCCACCCTCTTCACATCAGTGTCCAGGTGGGTCATGAGGCGAACCAGCTTGTTCCGCAACAACTCGCCAACCTCGGGCCGGGTCCTCACGTCCCGCAGTGGGGGCAGCACCTGGGGAGGCAGCCGTCCCTCAGCCTGGGCCTGCAGAGGCTGGGGCCTGTGATGATGGCCCAGCCCCAGGCCCCCTGCCCCCGCCATACCTGCGCCTTCAGGAACTTCCTGGCAGGCCGGTGCACGCGGGCACACTCCGTCAGCACACTCAGCACGGGGGCCACGCTCTCCTTCAGCCTGTGCGTCTGCAGAGGAGCCTCAGTCAGCGGCTGTGCCCCCACCTGATGGGGGGGGGTGGCCTCCACACACACGCCAGAGGGTCCCGTCCTGGCAGGAGGCGCTCGGGAGGAGGCCTTGCCACAGTCAGCTGAGGGGCCGAGAGTGGGCCGTGGGGGTCTATGTGAGCTTCAAGACGGCCGCTGGCGGGACTTAACTGAGGAGGGCTCTCGTGTGCTCTGCGACTTGGGCAAGTCACTCAGCTCCCCTAACCTCCTCGCCTGTATGCCAAAGTCGTTCACAGCCATTAGCACACCGAGGGCACGTGACCTGTCCTCAAAAAGTAGTGGCCAAAACACAACAAAAATCCCCCCTCTGTGGGCTTCATAGACCCAGACAGCAAAGAGCTCCTTTTCTCCCCGGCCTCCCCCCACTTACCTCCCTGGACCCCAACCCTAGCAGCAGTGGTGGGGGGACAGTCACACACATCACGTCCAATGCATGTGACCCAGCTCACAGCGTGCGTGAGCAACGTGGGTTCCCAAGGGGTCCCCCTCCACTCCGCTCTGCAGCCTGCGTGATGTCTGCGAGCTCCCGGAGGAGCTGGTTAGAGGTCTGGCCGGCCACTGTCGCGAGTGCAGGCACAGGAATCAGGTAGCCTTGGGCTCAAGATGCCTCTGGGTCCCCTCAGGGATGCCAAGAGACAACTGATGCTCGTTCCCAAGAGTTGCTCAATACGGCAACACTAAGACTCTAACGCCACAAGCAAGGACTCAAGAAACACCCACAAAGAAGTCTAAAAAGTTCTTTGTTTAATTTTGAAAACTTATTACGGTAATCGGCAAAAGTAAAACCTTCAAGTGTGTGTGTGTGTGTGTGTGTGTGTGTGTGTGTGTGTGTGAGAGAGAGAGAGAGAGAGAGAGAGAGACACACACACACACACACACCACATGTTTCTCAGGAAGGAGAAGTCTGGTTTTCTGCCAAGCTGGACCACAGAACAGCTGGAGAAATTTCCCGAATCACCCTGCCCAGCTGATTCCACTTAGCAGTGTGGACTGTAAGAAAGCAGTGACCACAGCTGTCCGGGAAAGTCAGAGCCACCGAGGAACCCCCACGTCAGGTCCCTCTGCCCACCTGGTGCAGACGCTTCTCCAGGAAGCTGAGGAGGGCACGAATCACATCCATGTTCGCTCCCAGGAACTCCAGAGAGCCTTCGCGTGGCTCCAGGGTAAGGAGGACGTCCAGACACTTAAGGGGCAAGTTCCCCAGGAGGTTCACTGTGTGGCTGAGGACAGATGGGGAGGAGGGCTTGCTAAGTCCGATCCCCTAGCATAAGTACAACCCCTGGTGCCCCCCCCAGAGGCCACACATGACATGAACTAGTGTCTGGGGGCCTGACGACAGGAACCAGAGACCAGAGCTAAGGGTGGGACCGACCACAGAAGTATTTCCACTTGGTGGGGTGAGTTCCTAAGGAAGGGGGCATGTCTGCAGATGCCCTCCCTGCCAGGCTCTGTCTGGGTTGAAGCATGACAGACCATCTCTGGAAAACCAGAACCTGCCTGGCACAGGTCCCCGAGACAGAGATGAGTAAGCACACTACCCTGTCAACACCACAGTACGCGTTACTACTCCCCCGGTTCCGGAGGGACGTTCCCATCCTCACATCCGTACCTCTCGTCCTGGCCACATACTCACGCACTGCGGAAGCACAGTGACGTCTGGCCTCGGCCAGGGCTGGGAACCACTCTCCAGACACACGAGCACCCTTCCCTTCCATCTTCCCAACAGGCCCCACCCTCACCCGCGGAACTCCTCTGTGCAGTCTCCAGCTGCAGTGATCATCACGCAGTGCCGCAGGATGGCCCCCAGGTGCCGATAAAGGGCAGCATCTTCCTGACCAGAAAGAAAGGGGTTCCCGTGAGACGAAGCCCCACTCCAGGATCATGGGCACGGACCACGCATCTCCTCCACTGCACGCCTAGCCCCTTGTCCTCTCCTGCGTACCCTTGACAACGTTTCCTCGATCAAGTATAAGTTCTCTCGGGATGAAGTCACCGTGTACTCTGGCCCCATGCTCACGGCCTCCCCATGCCCCAAACAGCCCTCCTGCCAGACTGCGGGAGCCAGACATGCCCTCCACCTCTCTTAGGAACATTCTGCGGGATCCTCTGCCCAAAATGTGCATCTCCTCCCGATAGGCTGAGAGCTCTGCCTGTCCTCTCCCCATCGGATACCCAGACACCGGCAGGTACCCTCCCGGCAGACAGATCCAGGAAACATCCACACCGTTAAGCCCCACCTGTGGGCTCGGGTCAACCCTCACCTCGTCCACCTCTCTCTTGATGGAGTCGAAGGTGATGTTGAAGAGCACTTTGAGGATCTCCATGGCCCGCTCGGTCTCCTGGGGAGGAAGGAGCTCAGGCGGGCTCTCCTCAGGGACCAGTCCCAGGGTCAGCTCCAGCGCCTCGGTCAGCAGGTGCACCCCCCGCAGGTCCTGAAACAGCTGCTGGCGAACGTCGGTGCGAAGGGCGGTGAGCAGGAACAGGAGGCGCAAGTCAAAGAACTGGATGTCATGTGGGAAGCTGGTCTTGTGACCCAGCCCCACGCGCTCTGCCAGCCTCACCACCAGGCGGGCCTCTGCCGCCAGCACCTGTGCCACCGGGCTGCTGAGCACGAGGTTGCACAGGCACTTAAGGGACTCGAGTACAACGTCCATGTCCAGAGGCTCCGGGGCCGGCTCCTCGAAGGCGATGCCGGCATAGCGGGCAAGTGCGTGCAGGCTCTGGCGGCTGGTGAAGGGGTCCAGGCAGCTGCGGTCCCTGGACAGGATGCGGATACTCTGCAGCCAGGTGACGCGGCGGGAGGGCGGCAAGCCCCGCTCCAGGACCGAGACCAGCAGCTCCGCCAGTCTCTGTGGGCAGGGAGAAGAGCGGCTCCACCAGGCCCCTTTCCCCGCGGCCACCCACGCCTGCCCCTTGCCCCCTCGGTCCGCACCCACCTTCCTGTCCTCCTGCTGGGCATCCTCGAACGTGAAGCTCTGGGAGTTCTGCGGAGAGACCCAGGAGCTCAGGGGCTCCGCGGATGCGGGCCCGAGTGCACGGGCCCCCTCTGAACCGATGGCGCTCCACCCCCGCCCCTCGGTGTGTGCACCCGGCCTCTCTCCCCCCAGCAACTCCTCACGGACGCGGCGCCCGGCCGGCCACAGGCCCCTCGCCGCACACACACGCTCAGGGCCGGCCACAACGCGTGGCCCACCCCGCCCCACCTCTTCCGTGCATGGACCCCGTTCGCGGCCCTCGCTCACCTCCCGGTTGTACGTGCGCAGAGCCTCCATAATCACGTCCTCCTCTCCCGCCGCCACAGCATCCGCAACCACCCGGGGCTCCATGGCGCCCGCGGCCTCCCGCGCCTGGCAGGCGGGAGAGGCTCGGCTTCCCCGCACCGGGCGGAGTCCAGCCGCTCCGCCCTGCCCCGGCGCGCGGGGGAAGCCGGGACTGGGCGCGCCGCGCCGCGGGGCGGGGCCAGGGCTGCGCGCGGGGGACGCCGGGACTGGGCGCGCTGCGACGCCGGGCAGGGCCAGGGCTGCGTGCGGCGGAGGCGGGGACTGTGAGCGCCGCGCCGCGGGGCGGGGCCAGGGCTGTGTGCGGCGGAGGCGGGTCCGGGGCTGTGTGCGGCGGAGGCGGGGACTGTGGGCGTCGCGCCCCGGGGCGGGGCCAGGGCCGCAGGCTCCTTAAGGTGGCGAGGCTTGGGTCAGCTGACGGGAGTTTGAAGGTTTTACCGGGGAGTTGGCGGGGTTTTCAAAGATCCTACTAAGTGATTGTTCGACCTCGGGGTCGAGTCACCCCCGAACCTAATAGGGACCCATGCTTCTTGGGCCGGAGTTCCCAGCAGGCGAGGACCCTAGCCCACCGCACCACGCCTCCCTCCCACTCCCGTCTTGATGCGCGGAACAATGGAAGTCGAGGCGAGAGCCGAGGCGGAAACGACTCTGCAGCCCCGGGACCCCTCGGTGTGTTCAACAGGGGTTTGAGTGCCCGCCGAGTGCTAGCTCCCTGCTTTCGTAGAGCTTGTGTTCCGAAAGGGAAGACAGGGGAACACAGACAGCTGGGATTAGCGGTGGGCCGCAAAGGGGTCTGAGTTGAGTCCGTGCCCTTTTTGCTGAGACTGGACGATAAGAAGCTATCTGGGGTAAGGTCATTCAAAGCACAAGGAGCGGCCAGTGCCAACATGGGAATGGGCGCGGTGGGCGAGAGAAACACATCCCTGGAGCTTCAATAAGGGGAGAGTGGGGAGGGGTCAGGATGAAGGCAGTCTGATCGTGTGCAGCAGCGTCCTGGGTGTGCAGCCCAGACACAGGGTGGCCTGGACGGTGTCCTCTTCCGAAAGGCAGAGAGATGGACGTTCCCGCGTCAGCGTGCTGTCGGGAGGACTACACGGCACGCAGCAAGTGCTGCAGCCCGGTGCGTCGGCATGCACCGTGCAACAGGCCCCTGTGGGCCGTCTCCCCCGCGCCAGGCCCACTCCCGGTACCGGGTGCGACGGCAAGAAGCCCTGGCTCCTACTGTCCCCACACTCCCACCCCTCATCTGGCTTTGTTTTCCTGCAGAATGCTTCACCCCTGCATCTTCGGCAGCGCTCGCCGTTCCCGGCACCGGCCTCCACCTAGTCCCATAGGCAGTGACCGCGGCCTTGATTCGCACCACAGCCTGGGCGGTGGCGAGCGCCCGCGGCGACCCCTTCCAGCCTCCCTCGCGGGAGAGGGGATCTGGGAGCGCTCCCGGGTAGGACCTGACCCCGCCTTCGCGCGATTGGCCAGTAGAAGTGTCTGTCCACGCCTCCACGCCGTCATTGGCAGAGAAAACACGGCCCGCCCCCTCCTCAGGCCGGAAGTGGACCGGACGCCGGCCGGAAGTCGGCGCCCCGAGCGGAAGCGGCGGGGTTGGAGGGTCCTCCCCGGGGCTGCGCCACGTCTGCGGAGGCCGTGGCCGCGCGGCTGACCGAGGCCGGGGCCGGGCGCAATGGCGGACTGGGCTCGCGGTGAGCGCGGGGAGCGAGACGGATGGCGGCGCGGCCGGCCGTCACGGGCGGGGCTGCCCGTCGGAGACGGTGCCGGCGGGCGTGACCGGGCCGCGCGCGCCGGGGAGGGGTTGCTGGGGCCCTGCGAGTGCTCCGGCTCCTCCGAGGTCGTTCTGCCGGGGTTTCCGGCGGGCCGCTCGTCCACAGGTCCCGGAAGCTAGCGTTGAGAGAGTGGGCTTGACGTCCCCCGAGAGCACCTGTTCTCACCCGGGAAGTGGGATGCCGATGCCGGTGTCGCCGGGCTATTGGGACTGAAAGATTGAACGAACGTGGAGTGGTTGGTAGGATGTTAACATCCCTTCCTGTGGGGTTTGTACACGTCGGTGGCTCGTAGCGCTGTGCCCCGGTTGGATCCGGCCCGCCGAGGCGTCCGGCCCGCGGCAGATTTGCACTCCGAACTTGGGGGAGGTGGTTCTGACCACCTCACGGGACAGGAATTCGGAATCAGCTGGCCTAGCACTAGTCCCGTGTCAGGTTTCAGCATGGCCCCTGCTCTGGGTGCCACGTAAGGTGTGGGGTACAGAGGTGGGCTGACCTAAGTTGACCTCAGCTCCCAGTTTTTTGTGTTGCGGAGCTCTGCTCTTTTGTTTCCTCCTTGGTTACTTGTCAGCGGGTCAGGACCCGGTTGACCGGTCGTCCCTGCCGGGGCCCTTCCTGCTCCACCCCCTGAGTGCCAGAATTAATTGTTTTTCGGAGGACAGGTCCCATGTATCCTAATGACATCTGTGGGGGCATCGGACAGGTTCTATCACAATATCAGAAAGTGCTGGTAGGACCGAACCCTTTGGGGTACCTGTCTTTTCTGGCTTGGATATGTTCACCGGCCATGTGCTCCCATGGCAAGTGCTCACACACGCTGTCCTTTACACAGCCTGTCATGTGAAGTCCGTGCACCTGACCCTGGCTTAGGATTGGACCTGTCTACAGACGTGAGTCCCCTGAGACGTCCAGCTTGTCCGGATAGAGCTGGAGTGAGGAGCCCTGAGGCCACGAAAGGCTGATGTTCAGGGGTCAAGGGCAGGGGTCAAATGCACCCCCTCAGACTCTCCCTTCTCACAGCTCAGAGCCCCGCCGCTGTGGAGGACATTCTAGACCGGGAGAATAAGCGGATGGCCGACAGCTTGGCTTCCAAGGTCACCAGGCTCAAATCGGTCAGTGATGGTCCTCCCTTCATCGGGAGTGGGGACCAGAGGGAGGATGAGGCTGGGAAGGGTTTCAGGTAGTTCCCATCTTCCTTGTTTCCTCCATGGCAGCACTCGTCTGTGGGATCTAGGGGACACCTGGGTCTTCTGATCTCTGCTGGTGGCACTGTGCCTGGCAGAGTTGTTGGCAGGGTCTGCTGGTCTCCTG
Organism: Potos flavus; assembly: GCA_028534135.1. NCBI lineage: Eukaryota > Metazoa > Chordata > Mammalia > Carnivora > Procyonidae > Potos > Potos flavus. Next base: position 95,909,647 of record CM052884.1, read on the forward strand.
GGGGGTCAGGGGCCATCCAATGTGCCTTCTCTGGCCTGACCTTGCCCTCTCTGTGTCCTGACCAGCTGGCCCTGGACATCGATAGGGACGCAGAAGACCAGAACCGATACCTGGACAGCATGGTAAGGGTCTGCAGTGTGTGTGGGCATCGCGGTCCGCTCTGCCCCACGCTGCCTGCTGTGCAGGCCCCTGGTGTTGCTTGTGGCACCTGCGTGGCAGTCGTGGAGGTGCTGCCCCTGTGTGACCTTGCCGGGATTCCTCCCTCAGGACTCGGATTTCACAGGCATGACAGGCCTGCTCACGGGGAGCGTGAAGCGCTTTTCCACAATGGCGAGGTCTGGGCGAGACAACCGGAAGCTTCTGTGTGGTATGGCCGTGAGCCTGATCGTGGCCTTCTTCATCCTCTCCTATCTCCTGTCAAGGGCAAGGACATGAGCCACGAGGAGCTGACTGGGGCAACCAGGGCCTTCTCCTGCCTGGTGTGCTAGGCTCCAGAGGACCTACCTCCAAAATACTCCTTTGAAATGATGATCGTGGCTTAGGAATTTTCTTCCTGTGTGGCTGGAGTTCATGGCTGCCTCCGACCGAGTGAGCTCATGTTGGCTGGTCCCATGTGCGCAAGGGTCTCTTTCCCTTGGGGAAACCAAGGCTCAGCCGCCTGTGCTGCTCTGGGTGCGAGAGGCTCTGGCAGAGTCAGGTGTGAGCAGGGCCTCTGGGAATCTGGGACATGGCCATCTGTGACCAGCAGCCCTTCCCTTGTCCCTTGGGGCTCTGACGTCTCGAGGCCCTGCCCCATCCACATCTCTGGCTATGGCCGCGGTGATGCCTGAGGTGTCGACACAGGAAGGGGGATGTGGCTGTGAAGTTTGAGCACCATCCCCTCAGCTCAGAGATGGCAGCTCAGCTTGGGCTGCTGGGCAAGGGCAGGTCCGCCTCGCCTGCCCCCCAGGCCCTCGGGGGAGGGCAGGGTACTGTGGACGAAGAGGCGGCCTGCTGGAGGCACTGGGCCCTAACCCTTCTGGATCTCACGGTCTCGTGTCCAGGAGCAGGAAGTCCCGCTTTCTCAGGATTCGAGATCTAGCCAACACCAAAGATGTATTTCCGGGAGACCAGACCTAGAAGCAGTCCCAGCTGGCATTTCACAGTCAGGCGGAGTGTGTGTTGGGGAGGCGTTGTGTGGGTCAACGCAGGAGGCCTCCCTACAAGGGCTCTCTTCATAGGGCCCACGGGTCACTTTTGAGGGTCACCAGGCAGCTTCACCTCCACCACGCGAGGCCCTTCAACAGTGAGTAACCCCTTACTGAGGGAGCTCTGAGTCCCCTCCTCCCCAGCCTCTGCAGCCTGCCCTCCATGCCTGCCTCTCCGTGGGCCCTCGCCGCCCGCTGGGCCAGCGCCATGTTCACACAAACCGAAGCGCAGGCCCAGCTGGGCCAGCGGCTCCTCACCCCTGCTGAGGCGGCGGCTCCCTCGTCGTGCACAGACACGCGCGAGAAACGATTGGTCAGCTCTGCGTTCTTCCCTGTCCTTGTTCCCGTCTTCTGCCAGCCCGGTCACTCCCCCTCACTCCCCGAGGACTGTTGGCGCTGCCCCACACTGCCCGCTGCGCAGGCCCCCGGCGTGACTCACAGACACTGGCCGCCCATCGGCTCCGGTCTCCGGCTCTGGTCACTCACCTTCACTGCCGCTGCTCCCCGCTCTCCCTTCTGCTTCCTCCTCTTTCTCCCCTTCCTGTCCCTCGTTGGTCCCCCAGGCCTGGCCTCTCCTCACATGGTCGCCGTAGCACCGTTCTCGCATTGTACCTGCTGGGCTGCTCGGCCTCCTGGGGGAGGGGGAGCCTACTTTCCCACTTCTGAGTGCTCTGTTCCGACTTGCCCCGACCCCTCCAGATGCTGGTTTCTCAGCCAGGGAGGTCAGCTCCCTGCCTCCCTGTCTGGGGGCTTTGCTGTTTCCCCTGACGCCTTGACATCCCTTCTCAGGCCCCCATGGTCCTGCCTCCCTCCCCAGCCCCCACGCACTGTGGCTTTGAGTTAGCCGTCTCACGTTAAGGCTTGCCACGGGGGCACGTCCACTGGTCGGCCACCAAGCTTACTAGACCTGTGTAGTGTCTCCGTTTGCACCTACACTCTGCATCCCCCCCGGGCCTGTGCTGCTGACCTCTCTTCCTGACAACGTGGCTCAGTTGTGGGAGCCGCAGCACACTATGGATTCGATGCGGGCTAGTTCAGATTTTGTGTTTCGGGTAGTCTTCACAGGTGCTTTCTGCCGTCCCCCTGGGACCTCAGGCCGCCGTGTTCTCTCCTAAAGCCCCATCTGCCTCCCCACCTCCACTTCCACAGCTCTTTGGGGCCCTTCCAGCTATTTCGGGGTCTGGGTTTTCGTTCCTCTCTGGTTTATCTTTTTGTTCCTCATTCTGATTGTATTGGGATGGATTCCACTTTGGGGGCGCAGTAGCTCTGCCGCCGACCTCTCCGAGCCTTCGCCCTCCTCCTGCCCCGTCTCGGGCGCTGGGCACCTAGTCCTGTGCGGTCTGCTGACGTTGGTCCCTGAAGCCACTGAAACAAAGAGGACCTGGGGGCCCAGCCTGGGCCAAGGGAGGACACACTGCCAGGCTCTATCCCACAATCCAAGGACAAGGCATTTAATGATAAAAATTTGGAATAAACAGCTTCGTGATGAAGTAAACAGTCTTTTGGTGTCCTCATTTTCTTGGATGCTTGAGAGTCTCACCTGGAGCTGACCCTAGTCCACAGACTGGCCGTGGACGCTGGTGGTCTGGACCCCACATCCTTCCCTCTCTGGTTCTATATGTCCCTCACCCTTCCTCACCTGTCCCGCCCACCCCCACCTGAGGCTTGCCACTTTCTCTGCCGAGTTTGTGGAGCTCACCCCCCCAGAGTTAAATGAAGAAACGTGAGGAGCTCAGAACACAGCCTCATGTGGTCCCAGCGGAGTGAGGGTCAGCGGCCATACTGCGCCTCGTACAGCTGGTGGGCTGCCAGGGGCGACAGTAATAGTGACGTTACTGAATGAATAGTAACTCATCTTAGGTTCGTGTGGTTGGCATTCGAGCCCGGCATGGTGGGGACGGCCCTCTGCCTAGAACGTAAGGCCTCGGCTGGCCGACGGGAGCCTGGGCTGTTGGCCCCTGAAGGCTTGCTCAAGTGCCTGCAGGGTGGTGGCGGCGTGCTGGTGCCTGGCTGCCGCGGTGGCCTCACCAAGTGCCGAGCTCACACCGCGGTGGCTGGTGCTGGAGGGAGCAAAGGGAAGGGCTTGCCTAGCTCCACAGAGGAGCTGTGTCCTGTGTCGTATGGCCTGGCCTCAGAGGTCATGCCGTGTCGCGTTGTTGAGGGCCATCACAGATTCTAGTCCAGATTCAAGGGGAGGGGCAGTCACGCAGGGAGAAGGCCCCGTGGAAGGGGACGGACGCCGGTGTGACCATTCTTGGAGTGTGCAACGAGATGCGAAGTGCAGGGCCCAAGGCGGAGTTAGGAGGGCGGGCACGGCATGGTGTCCAAGGAACCCAAGCCCTCCTCTCTGCTCAGACCCCAGGCCCTGGACCACCTAGGCAGGAGCCCCTTTTCTGGGAAAGCTTGAGTCTACAGCCAAGACGAACTCATTACTAATGCAACCTGTGATTTATTAAATATCTGGGCACAGCAGGAAACAAGATTAGCAAATGGGAAAGCAGCATAGAAAAAATAACTGGTCACAACTGTCCAAACAAGCGTGCTCTGCCCTGCAGGGCCGGGCAGGCCCAGCCGGCGGAGGCGGCGTCCCCGCCCATGCCCCAGGGCGTCTCTGGTCGGGGGAGCGTTCTGTGCAGAGGCTCCAGGCGGCCGGCTAGGGTGGGCCCTGGGCTATTCCACGTCCACCACCAGGGGTGTCATGTAGTCGGAATGTTTGATGCCGAAGGTGACGATGGGGGCGCAGGGCTTGGTCACTGTCACCTGGGAGAGGAGAGGCTGTGAGAAGAGCAGGCGTCCCTGCCCAGACCGACAGGCTCCGCCCTCCCTGGGGCTAGAGCTGCTGGCAGCGGCCTCACTGTCCCCCCTGAGCCTGGGCCGAGGTGACCGGCAGCCAGTCCACACTGCCGGGTTGAAACACCCAGGCTGGTGCATGGTGAGCGCTCAGCACGCTAACTGTCCCTGGTTTCCGGGGAGGCAGAGCCTGCCACTGGGGCAGTGGCGTGCTCCGGATGCCGAGCGTGCTGGGGTGCATGGGCACTGGGACCCCCACAGGCCCTTCCCCGCCACCCCCACTCTGGGCGTGCTCCCCAGCTACTCAACTCCTCTCGCCTGTGCCCCCCCCCCCAGGCTGTGCCCCTGCCAACCCCACTCCCCCGGGCTGTGCCCCCAGTAACTCAACCACTCTGGCCTGTGGTCCCTGCTCCCCAGGCTGTGTCCCCCCCCCCCGGGCGGTGCCCCCACTACCCCTCCCCACTGGGTCGTGACCACCCTCATCCCCACTCCCTCCTCACTGAAGCCCCCACCCCTCACCCCACACCCTCTGGGCCCTGCTCTTCCCAGACCTTCTCAGGACTGTGGGCTCCTGGTCCTGGCTTGAGGGTCTTGTCCCCTGGGGGCTCCACCCGGGCTGCCATGGTGTACTGTGGAGCCTTGAACTTCGTCACCTGCACATCCGTCTGGCGGTAGGCTGCAGGACCTGGGGTCTAGGAGGGGAAAGAGGCTCAGACAGCCTCGGCCTGCCGGGGCATGCCACTCCAGAGCGCAGGGCGCCAGCATCGGGCCGTGGGCTTCAAGCTTGAGCCACTGTGTGTCTGTGCGTCAGGGGTCCCTGTTGTCTCCATGCAATGGTCACACTGTGGGGATGACCTTCTCTGTGTGGGACGTTGCCCTTCCACGGCAGCCTAGTTCTGGCAGTGACACCCCCGTGTGTGCCAGTCCCAGGCTGGTCCCTTTGGTGTGTGCCAGAGAGGCCCCTTTCCAGCTGGGACTCTGTCCTATGGGACTTGATGGCCATGGGAGGGGCGGGCAAGGTCAGCAGTGCTGGGATGACACCTTGGCCTTCTCCCCAGGCTCCTCAAGCTCCCAGGCACATGCCCACCTCAGGGCCTTTGCACTGGCTATTTCTGCAGCTGGAACCCTCCTACCCCAAATATCTCACAGCTTTTCTTCTTCTTCCCATCTTCCTGCATGCCGCTTTATTAAAGGCTGCTCCTTGCCCTCCCTGCAGCAAAGGCCCCTCCCCTGCTCAGCCCTCCCCAGCACTGTTACCGGCGGCACCCTTGTCCATTGTCTGCCCCTCCTCACCCCTAGACTGGAACCTTGTGTGCGTGCGTGTGTGTCGGGGGGGCAGGACGGGGTGGTGCCAGGCATGCGGCAGGCCCCAGAGGATGAAGAGCTGACCGGCTTCAGTCTGGTGGGACCGGGATCTGGGGGACGGGGCCAGAGGGGCCACCTCTGGGGGACGAACAGTGCTGCGCCCTGGCGGGGAGACCCTTGCCTTGTGCAGGTCGTCACTGAAGCTGCCCAGCTTGCTGCGACCCTTGATGGAGAAGGAGGGCTGGGAGGCCTTGCCGACAGTGTGGGGCCCCATCACCACAGGCAGCATGTAGGCGGCCGGGCCTGCGGGGCGCACGGGCATTGAGTCTCAGGCTGGACAGAAGCCTGCATCCAGACTCTCCGCGGGCTCCTTCCCTGGGGCCTTTCCCCTCCAGGAGGGCAGCCATCGGGTTGCCTCGTCTGTCCCGCCGTCCCCGCCAGGGTCCCCAGCCCAGGCAGAAGTTGGCTGCCGGGGCTGCTGCACACCTGGGGTGCTGTCCACTCGAAAGGTCTTGGTCCGGGCGGAAATGGAGTGGCTGGGTGCGGAGTCAAACACGTGCTTGGTAGATTTCTCTGGAAAGTAGTCGCCTGGCTCGGGAAAGGAGTGGAGGGTGTGCTGGGAGGGAAAGGACCGTGCCGACAGGCTGCTGACCTGGCTCAGGGGGTCAAGAAAACCCCCGACACTGCAGACACAGGGCTCCAGGCTCAGTACAGATGGTGCCCGAGGTTGGTCAGGGGTGTCCGGGGGCTGCAGGAATCAGGGGCACAGCTGCAGCTTTGGAGGAGGAAGGGCAGGCTCCGATGTGGGCCTGGTGCAAGGACTCAAGCCAAGAAGAGCTCGGGTCAGAGTTGGGCTGGAGGGTCCCCAAGGCTGCCTTGGGCCTGCTGGTGTCCATTGTGAGGCAGACGAGGGGATAGGAGGCCCAGGACACCTGTGTTCCCTCACAGCCTCACCGCGACAGGACGCATGGTAGCCGTCGGCGGGTCTGGCCAGGGCTGCGGGGGGCCCAGAGTCCCTTACCAGGGCCTGGGGTCATGATGGTCTTGGTGCGATAGCGCCCCAGGATGGAGTAGGCGGGGCCGAGGTCCTTGCCCGTCCTCAGTATCTTGGGGTTCACACTGTAGCGGGGCCCTGGGGAGCAGTTCTCCGCCAGGAGCATGGGGGCCCCCCGGAAACTGTAGGCCGGTGCACGCAGCTTGGTGGGCGTGTGCTTCACAAAGCCTGTGGGGCAGGGGCTCTGAGCAGCCTGGAACCAGACACTATCCTTCTCCCCACCCTGTTGGCCCCAGAGGGGCTCATGGGCTGAGAGTCAGGGATGAGCCCTCAGCCGCCCCAGCCCTACCCCACACGCCCACCCCTCAGACCCCCTAGACCGTCCCTAGACTCTCCCCGGGACTGCCCCAGCCTCATTCCAGGCACTCCCCAGATTCCCCCTAATCCTCCCCAGACCCACCCCAGGCCCACCCCATGCCCTCCCCAGACCCCCCCCAGACCCTCTCCAGGCCCTCCCTAGGCCCATCCCAAGCCCACCTCAGACCGGGCTCCTGCCCGCACCCCACCCCGTTCCAGGCTCCCAGGCACTCACCCGTGGTGGGTGGAATCAGGTACTTGGGTCCCGGGCTGCTGTAGAGGGCCATGATGGGCCCCCGGGGGCGATGGGGCCTCCAGGTGCCCACCCATACTTCCTCCGCCATGGCTGGCTCTGTCCATGGATGGGAGGGTGACCAGGTGCTGGGAAGACCCGACTCCTCACCCCATCCCTGCTTTGTCCCCACTGATGGTCAGAATTTCGGGCCACAGTCTCCTCGGTGAGGTCTTGCGCCGGGCCCAGACTTACAGACCTTCTGCTTGGAGTAGGGGGCTTGCTGTGCCGCCACCAGCCCCCAAGAGGAGGAGCTCCAGCCCCTCGTGTACGTGCCCGGAAGGGCTGTCTCTTCCAGCCCTCACAGACCGCCCCTCCCTGGCTCTAAGGGGCTCTGGGCAGGGTCCTCCTACTCGGAGGACCCTGGGCGCTGCTGGGCAAGGAGCGGTGGGCAAAGGTGGGAAACTTCTTGGCGGAGACTGTGCCACGGGTGGGGGCAGGCCACTCCAGAGGGGCCCTCACCTGCTTGGTCCAGGAGCTGCGCTCAGAGCAACCTGTGGGCCAGGCCTCCTCAGGGGCGGTCCCGTCGCCTCTGGTCCCTGGCCTCAGTGCCAGGGAGTTCCCGAAAAAGGGGCATGGAGAGGAAGGCCTCTCCCTCTCTCTCCTCTCCCCAGGGGGCTTGGAGAATTGGGGAGGGGCCCTAGCCCCCAAGCTCTAGAATGTGGCTCTGTGGGACGGCGGGTTCTAGATCACCATCTGTGTGATGGAGACAATGGCCTCTGCCCAGGGAACCCCCACCCTCACCAGGCGTGGTTCAGGTCGGGACTTTGCCCGGCTCCTCATTTGCAATGGGAGGGGCAGAGGCTCGGAGGGCAGGAAAAGAGGAAAAGGGACAGCAGGGTTCTGTACCGGACTGGGAGGCCACGGGGCCCGGAACTGGAGTGGCGGGGAGTGAAAGTTGTGAGGGGCAGAGGACAACCTAGTCAGCCCTGTCCCCAGTGAAGACCACCGATCGGGGGGAACTGAGACCCAAGGAAGGCTCCAGCAGTTGGGATCCTGGGATCCAGGGTGAGGGTAGGGTCGGCGCTGGCTGGAGAGTTGGGGTGGGGAGCTGCTGCTCTCCCTCCTGTGCCCCTGCTGGCCGTGCCCGCCCCTCCGGAGCACGGCTGCCCTCAGGAGCAGATGCACTTTCTTCTTGACTTCGTCAAGGTTCCCTTTGAGGCTACGGCTCGGGTCTTCGTTTCTTCCAGGCAGACTCTTTTCTTGGGTGACTTGGGGGAGATTGCTTTCAACCCCTGACCTGTGCCATTGTGTATGTTGTCTTGGAATGACAGCCTTCAGATGCAGAGCGCCCCCAGCGTGACCCCCCGGGCCTGGCCACGTCCTCTGCCTGGGGCCCTTTGCCCCCCTCCCCCCACCCCCCGCCCTGAGGCCCTGCTCCTGCATCCCACCACTGCTCCTGCAGGCCTGCCTGTGCCCACCCGCCTGCCTGCCTGTCTGCCCCGTCCGCACGGGGATCCGGTGGGTCTGCCCTCTGGGTGTGTGAATCTCCGTGTGCGTGTAGTTGTGGCCCTGAGTGTGGGGAGAGACAGGAGCCCGGAGCTGAGCTGCAGGAGGCTTTATTGATGGAACGGTTTTAGGATACGTTCACACATGAGGAAGCGGTAATGGGACGGCCGTGGCTGCTGTGTAGCTGGTCGTGCGGCAGCCTGGGGCCATGACTGGGGTCTGCTAGGCCTCGTCTTCACTGCCCAGCACTTGCACCTGGAAGGCAGACAGGTGTGGGCCGAGAGGGCCGGGGCTCCCGTCCTTGGGGAGCAATAACTAGAAAGCCCCATCTCCATTGGGCAGGCGGGCCCAGGCCAGCCCCTGGGGGACAGCAGGCTCTGGCACATTTCGGCCAGTCCTCTCCTGGCGGCTGGGGAAGTGGTGTGTGCACCCGCGTGGGCGTGTGTGTGCACTTGTGTGCAGGCGTGTCCATGCATGTATGTATGTGTAGGGGAGGCTGAGGGGCCTCTGTGGGGAGTGAGGTCTGGGATGTCCACTCCCGATGACTGCGGCGTCTGTAGGGGTGGTTGGCTGCGTTGGGGGGTAATCAGGAGCTGTGGCATTTGGCGGAGGGCCAGTAGGGCGGGGCCGTGGGTCCTGCTGGGGCTGCGGGCATTTAGGGACCTGGGAGCCCCCGCCCCCGAGCCCCGATACCAGCAGCTTGACCAGCTCCGCCTTGTGCACGGGCTGGAGGTCGTCGATGCAGGACTTGAGCTCCGTCAGTGCGGCCTTGGAGTCTGCATTGACGTTGTACTTGCTCAGGGGCCCCTCGTAGAGCTCCTTGGGGGACCCCACCAGCAGCGTTTCCAGGAAGTCCATGAAAAACTCATTGTTGTCCTCCCCGATGCCCAGCCCTGTGTGGTGGGGTCGGGGTGGCACCAGGACAGGAGGGTTGCCTTCCCGCCCATGCCCCCAGACTTCCCAGAACTCCAGCCTCGGCGTCCAGACCTTCTGCATCCCTCCTCCCTCCCCCAGATCCTCCTCCGTAATAGCCCCCAACCCTGCCTGCCCACAGGCCCCTCCTCTGCTTCCTGCCTCCACGCTGGGTTTCCCGGCAGGCATCTCGAGGGAAGGGGTCCAACCCCTCACGCAGCTGGGATTTCCCCTCCATGTGGGGTTGGCTGACCTGGGGCTTGGAGGGTTAGGGTCAGGCTGGGCCGGGCTGGTGACACTAGGGCCGGGGCAGAGGCTGGAGCTGGGCTGGGTGGGGGCGGAGCTGCGCAGGGCCTGGGGTCGGCGGGGGCATCAGGGTCCTTGGCCCCCTGTGTGTTCTGTGGTGGAGGCCGGCCGGGCCCATCCTGCGAGGGGCCTGGTGCCTGGGCTCTCAGCTGCCCAGGTCCCCCTCCAACCCCCAAACAGGGGCCCTGCCGAGGGAAGCGCAGACTCACCCCAGGAGCAGACCAGGGCGAGGGCCGCCAGCAGGAGGGCGCTGCTCCCCTTCATGGCAGACCGTGGTCCCTCGGGAGCTGCCTCTGCCGGCTTTATGCCGCACAGGTGGCACCTGGCCTGGGGGCGGGACAGCCTGCCCGTGGACACCTGGGTAGCCAGGGGCGTGTCCTCCCCCGGCTCCCAGGGGTGTCAGCGGCGGCAGGCTGGGGGCGCCGTGGGAGGGGGATGTGAGGTCAGTGGGGAAGAACAGGAGGGGCCAGGACGCCGCCGGCCTCTGGCCATGCCTGCGTTGTGGCTGAGAGTGGTAGGGTCTGGGGTCGGGCTCAGGCCTTTCGTTTGTGGGGGAGTCCCCCCTCTGTCCAACATGCCTGAGGGCCTCCCCTGGGGAAGGGCAAGGGGCTTCTGGAGCCTGCGGCTCTGGGTGGTGGGAGGCGGGCCCAGGGCCGCAGGGGGCCCGAGGGGACAGTGGTCGAAGGGGAGGAGGTGGGCCTCAGAGAGACTCGGGGGCCGGGGGCCAGGCCACTCCGGGGGCCCGGCGGGCTTCTCCCGCGACTGCGGGAGGCAGGGCAGGGGCCGCAGTCTGAGACACAGCTTCCTGCAGCAGGGCCAGCCCTGGGAAGCCGTCCGTGTGGGACCCTGCCCCCCTCCTGTCCCCTGCTGCCACCTGGTGGCTGATGGCGTCCTCGGGGTGCCCGTGAGGACCCAGGGGTTTAGCCCTTGGCCGGTCTAGGGGCTCCTCGTTCAGCCTTTGGGGATGGTTTCCACCTTCCCCAAACTGCTCTGGCTTAATTACTCTGGTGTCTATGTCATCCTTGGCCACCCTGTCCCTCACTCGTCTCTAGCTGGCCCTAAGTCTGTCACAGACCGCGGCCCTTGTCCTGCTGCCGAGGGGTATTCTGAATCCTCTCGGCTCCCACGGAGTAAGACCCAGAGATGGTAGATCTACGTACACACAGAATTCCAGCAGTACGGGGCAGAGAATGGCTTCCAAGGTCACCTGTAGCACAGCCCTGTGGCCGCATCGGCGAGACTGTCCCCAGAGGCCCCAGGGGTCACGGGTTCTGGGCTGGCCATGGCCTCCACCTTTGCTCCGATGGACCCGTCACCTTTATTTCATTTCATTAGCTTATTGAAGTACAGTCGGCCCAAGCTGTTCCATTCGGGCTGGGAGCACAGCTTGGCGGCTCCGCAGTTCTGGGCGTTGCTCAGCCCTCCCCACGAGAAGTGTAGCCACTGACTGTCCCGTACGAAGCGCCTACCGTGCCACTGACCCTGTTCCCTCTGCTGCACCCATCCGCGTCCTCCCCCCATGGTCTCTGGCCGCCTGTCGCATCAGCCGGGCGGCTGTCTACCGACGCCGGCCCCCGGCTTCAGTGTCACCCGGAAGCAGTGTTCCCGGGGGTACGGCCTGGACACCAGCGGGTCTGAATCCCTCCAGATGATCCCGACAGCCAGGGCTGGCTCTCATGGAGGCCAGCCCGCCCAGCTCTCCTCCTTTTCCATTTTCCTACCATGTCTCCAGAGCGTCGTCCCTCCCGGAGGTGGACTGGGTGCCCCCTTGGCTGCGTTTGGGTTGTGGTTGTTCTCCACACCGCGGCCCCTGGAAGCGCAAGCAGCTGGCGGTCGCCCTGCAGCCCTTCTGGGCCCGTCGGAGACGTACCCTCTGGCCGCCTCCCCTGCCCCTGCTGCAGTCAGCTACCGCCGGGCCGCGTCCCGGTCTCCGCAGCACCAGGGGCTGGGCTCCCCCGTTTCCAGTCCAGGGCCCCCGAGGAACACGACGACCACGGCCCCGGCTGACGGCCGCAGTCCGCACGCAACCCCGGCCCTGGCTTTCCCACACCATCGTGACGGTGCACCCCTCCCCTGCTCACAGCTCTGCTTCCTGCCCCTGGCACCCAACCCCCAGCGCCGGATGACCCCTGCCCACCCCCTCGCTCCCTCCCCTGGCTGCCTCAGCGGATCTCACGTCCAGGACTCGCCTTCGGGGGGTCCTTAGTGCTGCTCGCGGCTTCTAGGTTCCCAGGGTGACCTCACACCCTTTGAGATGGCTACTTGTCACGCTGCCAGTCTCGCCTTACCTCTGGGCCACGGCTCTTAGCTCACTGAGAAACTGAGGAAATCGGAAGAAAAACTACATAGTCACAACACTATCTCCACTAGTGTGCCTTCCTTCGCAGGCATATATTTGTGTGTCCTCCTGTTGCGGGAGAGGACCTGTCTTCACACACACACACACCAGCAGCAATGCTCCTTCTGTCGTCTCTCCCCAAGGATGGCTTTGCCTCCTCTTTCTGCAACCTCAGGGTTGTGTCTCTACTCCATCATCCTTACCAGCATTTATTCATGCTGTAACATGACCCAACTTCAAGCAAAGCACAGCACAACACAAGCGTCCCCTTGACACTGGTGACGGAGGTCTCCCCTTGGCTCTCCAGACTCTCGCCACGCCCCTGTATCTTCCTCGGTGGCCCGGGAAGCTCCCGGCCTTCCGTTTTCTGGTTGGGTTTGGCTACCGATGGGGGACCAATACATTCAACATCCATTAACTTTAGAGGGATGGATCTTTATTTGATGGAAAATCATATTCAAACCATTCTACCAAGAAAGCCCACATTCTGTGGATTCATAAGGTGTTCGGTTACAATTTTCACAGATGTGCAAATGCCAAGATAGTATTTGTTAATTATGGAATTCATTTTCACAATCTGCAGAGCCTCTGTTCTTCCAGTTTTTGAACAATTACTTGTGTTCCATACTTCTGTGTCCTAATGAAGATAAGTGTGGTAATCTGTTCTTGCACAGAAATATTAAGCTCATTAAATATTGAAGGTATCAGGCAATTTGTCAGACTGTCTGACTCATGGCGTTAATGAGCTTGGGTCACCGTGGCTTCGCTTCTCGCAGAGACACGAGGAGCTCATCTGCGCTCAGACGCTCTCGGCTGGACCCCTCCCCTTGATAACCGTCGTACCTGGAAGTCCATCGGCATCGCTTACGATGAGCTCCCATACGATGCACAAGAGAGAGCATAATCCCAAGCCTAACACATCGGTGGTTATGCAAGCCGCAAGTTCACTGCCTCCCCGAGCACACCGCTTGGGTCCGCTGACGTTTCTCGGGAAAGGCGTGGTCACTAAGGACAGCACGGTGTTGCCTGAGGTCCTGGGGCTTGCTCGACGCCCTGGGATGCTCGGAGCCCTATTCTCACTGCGGCTGTGCCCTCCGCGCACACAGCACCAAACTCGGTCTCCAAACTACACCGGTTGGCAATGTAGCTGTGCATGGTTTCGTAAGATTCAGAGCTAACAGTTTTGTTGGCAATGAGGCTGAAAAGAAATTTCTTATTTTGCATCATCACTATATTCAAATCACACACATGCATGTCACCCATAACTGGATCATCAGGTTTTGATGAAAAATATTCTGGTAGTTTCACTTGTGAGTCGGACTTATATTTCATGTACCAGCTCCTTGATGTGCTGAGCAGTGGTGTCTTTGGAAGATTGTGCCAAACGAAGCTCTTTCTCTGCTGCAGACACACCCGGTATTTTCAAGCAACGACGTTGGTGCTTCACGCCCGTGACACAGCCTTCTGTGACATCAGTGGTCGTAGGTACTTCTTTGGTCTTAGCAACCCCAGGAGCCGCTTTGTCAAAAGCCTGCAAAGTATTTCAGTTCATATATGTGAAATATTGAAAATCTGGTTCTGTCAGCTTCTAGGCTCAATACCCTTTCTTTCAAGCAATTTTTAAAAAAGATTTTATTTATTTGACAGAGAGAGAGATCACAAGTAGGCAGAGAGGCAGGCAGAGAGAGAGGAGGAAGCAGGCTCCCCGCTGAGCAGAGAGCCCGATGCGGGGCTCGATCCCAGGACCCTGAGATCATGACCTGAGCCGAAGGCGGAGGCTTTAACCCACTGAGCCCCCCAGGCACCCCTCTTTCAAGCAATTTATTTGATTTTGCATTTATCATGTTTTATACATAAATGCCGCCCGAGTTCTGGTAGTCTCAACGCCTCATCAGCCAGTCTACCACTGCAAACAGCACAGAGCAGTTTTAGCCTTTTGCTGTTAACTAAAATGGAACCAAGGAAACAGGGTGTTCTTCCAAGTTCCGAGGACAGGAATTCTGTCTTCATCCCTCGTTGTCATGGCGTTTACTGACACCGCCCCATTCAGAAGAGCAGCGCCTCCCCTTAATGGTGGAAATCTCAGGAAGAGTGCTTTCCTAAGTCAGTGTTAAAGTACGAATTAAGAAACGGGGGGCGCCTGGGTGGCTCATTTGGTGAAGCGTCTGCCTTCGGCTCGGCTCGAGTCATGATCCCGGGGTCCTGGGATTGAGCCCCATGTCGGGCTCCCTGCTCTGCGAGGAGTCTGCTTCTCCCTCTCCCTCTGTGCTCTTTCACTCTCTCTCTCAAATAAATAAATACAACCTTAAAAAAAAAAACAGATTAGGTTAGGGTTAGGGTCAGGGTTTGTGTTCATGGGGACGCTGGGTGTGTGCCTTGGCTAAGGTTTTCATTCAAAATCCTCCTGCTCTGGCTCCATTCCGGTCTTCCAAATGGCAGGATTTCCTTCTGTGTCACTGACTGAGTCTTCTTTTGTTGGTCAGGTGCCCCGAAGCCCTTGTTTTTCAGACCTACTAGGGTTAGGGTTAGGGCCCAGGAGCTTTGTGGGTCTTATCTGCTGGCAGTGTGGAGACCTTCCCAGAGGGCTGATTTGGGGGGAGGGTTATGGTGAGGATGAGGGTTAGGGTCTGGGTGCCGAGAGCTGGGAGTGTAGGGACCTGAGGGCCTGGGGCAGTGGGCTGGGTGTGCGGAGGGGCTGGGAGCCACACACCGAGCCAGGGGCAGTGTGGTTGGGGACCTTAGGGGTCAGGGGTAGGGGGTGGGGATGGTGGCTTGGGTGGGTGGGCGTGCAGAGTCATGGCCCCTCTGTGCTCCTAGAACCAGGCGGCCCGAGTCAGAGTGGGCAAGTGGGACAAGCCGGCGGGGGACAAGCCGGTGAGCGACAAGGAGGCCCACACACCACACCGCCCACCTCAACGGCTGGCTGTCGCTGCACACAGGGGAGGGGTCGCGGTGCTGGGGGCCTATGGATGAAGTTCTCGGTGGCGGCTGTCACACAGACAACCGGTTAAACACGTGCGAGAGGCCTGACTCAACTCCTCTCAGAGTTCATATTCCCGCATCGCCTTGGGACGGGGGCAGAGCAGCCACGCCGCACACACCTTCCCCGCCAGGGGCGCTGCCTTCTTTTTCCGCTCCTACTGGGAACGTGTTAGTTTTGAGATCCATTAGTGCCCATGTTTACGGTTTCATGCTTTTTGTCGGTAACCTCGCTGCCTTAAAATAGCCCTGATGCTGAAGCGTGGAGCACAGGAAGGGTGCGGCCCGCGCTGGGGAGAAAGTACGCCTGTGAGGTCAGCTTCCTTCAGGCGCGAGTTCTAGTGCTGTGCACAGAGAGTTCAGGGCTAAGCAGTCATGTGTATTGAACAAGGGGTCTTTAAGCAGAAACACCCAGGAAACAAGGTTATATATTGATGTGACTTAACTCAGGGCATGCAGAAACCTAACCCTTAGCTCCCCTAGGAGCGAGGGTTCAGTGTCCCTAACCCATTGCTCGTGGTGACTTCGTAGAACATAACTACTGGGAACTAATGGGAAACGGCTGTGTTTTGTTCAGTATGAGCCTTCTCAGCTTGGGTGTTTTGAGGCCCATCTGTCCAGAGAACTTAAAATACGGATTCCAGTTCACCCCCTTTCCAGGTTCTGGCTCTAAGGTCTGGGCTGGGTGTGGAGACTCTTCAGGCATATGGTACGAGGTGTAGGGCTTTCAGGATCTGGGGATGTGGGGACGGGTGTGGAGACTCTTCGCGCATACTGAACTTTTGAGGTGTAGGAGTTTCAGAATCTACACTGAGAGCCCCCTGGTTGAGGCCCTGACCCTGGCTGGTGAGAGAGCTCATGTCCCCAGTCTCAGAAGTAGCTGGTGGCTTCATCTCTCTGGGCCAAGGGATGGGGGTGGGAAAGGGCTAGACAGGAAAGGATCATGTGAGTCTTATGCCCTGCTAAGGCCTCAGTCTTCCCTTTTGCAAAACCAGGATAACCGATAATACTGACTTCGCAGGATTTGCTTGTGAATGTAATGAAATAATGTACTTTGAACTTAAAAGCGTTATTCTTTTTATTCCACTTGTAGAAGAAGAGAGAAGCAGCCAGGGCGGGGGTGGAATTGAGTGACAGGCTCTTGGAGTTTCTGCTGAGTCTTCGAGGTGCCCTTCTCCTTTCAGGTAACCTGGAAGGGGAGGACCACGCTGCAGAGCGAAAGTTCCTCCGAAAGTTCATGCTGGGCACCTTCCCAGGGTGTCCGGCCGAGCCGCTGGTCCTAGAGTGCCGGGCTAACCAGTCGGATATCTGTGCCCTGGTCCTGGGCAGCTGCCTGCACACAAGTTCTACTTCCTGGTGGGCTGCAGTGAGACTCTGCTGTCCCACTTTTACAAACGTCCCGTCCGTCTGCACCTCCAGACTGTGCCCTCCGAGGTCGTGTGTAAGTATATCTAAGACGGTCACCTCGTTCGCATCGGGCTCTAGCCTGCGAAGGACAGAAGCGTGTGGGAGAGGAGTGAAGCAGAGAAATACGTCCCCTCACGGCCTCGAGGACGCCTTTCCAAAGCTGCTGTTGAATAAATGGACCTTCCGTGTTGTCTTGCCTCTTGGCTTGTCTTCCCTCCTTAGAGAAGAAAACTAGAGCAGGGTTTCTTCGAGGGTGCTCCAGGGCTCCCCCAAAGGCTGCCAGTTGTTTGAGGCTTGGCTAATAGTTACAGTGCAGAGTCTCTTGACGCTCTACCGGGAACTTTACCCGGAGCTCTCTGTTTTCTCTCAGAGTGGAAAAATCCATTTTTGGTCATTATAAAGTAATAAATGTTAATTTTTAAAAATTTTAAACAACATGGACACGCGTCAAGTCAACCGGGAAAGTTTCTTGTAATTCTTCCACAGAGAGAACTACTGTGGACAGTTTATTTCCAGATGTTCTTTTTCCCTCCAGAAAGACCTCTCTGGATGTTCATTGCTTATTAAACAAGCTTCACTTGGGCACCTGCTCTGTGCCACAGGCTCTTCTGAGGGCTTGGAGTCCATCCATGTACCAAACATTCTGCTCGAGATCCCTGCCTTCGTGACACTTGCGTCCCCACGGAGGTGGACAGGGAGGGTCACGCAGCACTGAGGACTCCAGGCAGCTGAGGGAGGTAGACCTACGGCTCAGTGCGGGAGAGCGGTTCAGGAGGTGCAGCAAAAGCTGCACGTGGTGCTGGGTGGTGGGACGGCGGCTGCTGACCAACTTCGCTGTGACACTGACCGTGACCCTCACCCCGACCGTGACCCTGTTACACTTAACCCTGAACCTCAACCTCACACACCCTAATCCCAACCCTGACCTTGACTCTGTCCTTCATCCTGTAAAGCCTTGCTCATTCAATGTTTACAAATCATTCTACAGATTATTAAAAGTGTGAGTTTGTTGAATTTTTAAAAAACCAAACTAATTCTTTTAAACTGTTAAAAGTATAGTATGTTTTTAAATTCTTGGAGTTGGCAAGCAGATGAAGACCCAGGGGCCTGGGAAAAGGCTATTCTTATTGAATATATTCAATATATATATTTAATATATATTGGATATTCATATATCCACAAATATATGAATATATTCATATATTCGTGGTCTACTTAGGAAACAAGGACAACTTCTATTCCACTTCTTTTCAGGAAGGATTTGTGTCAACTAACAGCCCTGAATCCACACAAAATCGTGCAGCTCAGAGGAAAACAAAAGGAGACCCCACAGCCTCCAGTAGCAGAGGAAGAGCCACGGCCAGGAACCAAGAAGGCAGACCACGGAGGCTGCGCTCAGGCCGATCTGCAGTCTGTAGACCCTCCGCAGCTAGAACGCCCCCAACGCCCCGGGGGTCGTGGGTCAGGCAGAGCACACACCCTGACGCTGCACTGTTGTGACCCGTGACAAGTCTCCTGGTCCCTTCCTCCACGAGACACCCCCCACCCCCTGACTGCTCCGCCTGCTTCTTGGAACCCCTCTTTTTCAGCGTTGTTGGCACTAATGTTTACTCAGTGTTGCCCCCATGTGGCCACTCTCCAGATAGCACGTGGCAGAATGTGTTTCAACCTGTCAAATTCAAGGGAGAATAAAATAGAATAAGGTTGGTCCCTGGATCCCCTAGCTCCTAAAAACCTTCCTCTAATTGATGAGCGATATTCTAAATCCAGTTTATCTTAACTAGATATTAGGGTTAGGGTCAGGGTCAAGTTGCATGCATTACCTACGGACAGCTTCTTGTCTGTCAATCTTACCTGCCTAAAGTGTTTTTAAACAATAAAATGGGAGAGGATATAGTCACCAAAGCACTGGGCACATTCTCGTCCCGGGAAATAGGTGACTAAACACAATGACCGTTTCATCTTCGCTGAGGACCGGGAGCTGGTCCTACAGGTACTCGGCAGGGAGCCTCCGCGGCCAGCTGCCCATCTCCCCCCGACGCCCACACCCAGCCCCGCACACCCTCTGCTCCGCTCAAGGGCAGCCAGCAGACGGGCCAGGGGCAGGTGTGGCCCCCTCCTGTCAGGCATGGTTTGCCCCCCCGGGTAGAGAAGTGGGCCAGCTCCCAGACACATGACCTGTTCTCTCGGATCCTTGCTCTCTGCCTCCCCTTCCTGTCACCCGGGGCCTGAACCTGCAGCTCCTGTGAGAACTCGGGTTTGCAGATTTCTGTTGACATTTCCGAGCGTAGATCTGTGTTGCCTCTGTTCCCTGTTCCTGGGTTGGGGATGAAGGCGGGAAAAGTCATCCTACTCGGAAAGCAACCAAAAAATACCAAGTGTGCCTTGCCCCCAGCCCCTCGGACTTGAAAGCGATGGCAAACTACACATTTCGTGTTCTACACAATCAGCTGTAGGGACTCACAGACGCATGTGAAATGAAATTGTACTGAAAGAAATCTCATTACTGAACTTTTGCCTTGCAGAAGACAGTTAGGGACACCGGCCCTCGCCTGCCCTGTCATTTCCGGTCTGGCCGATGCCTGGTCAAACTGACACGTGTAGCCACACAAGGGCACAACTGTGACATCCTCCTGGAGCACTCTCGGTCCCCTTGCCCCCCGGTCTGGCCAACCCTGCATAGCCCCAGTCCTCCTGAGTGTCCCCTGTAGTGACACAGCTGTGACCATCC
>CM052885.1:0-30484 GCA_028534135.1 Potos flavus
TGCGGACCCACGTCCTCCACAGCGGGTCCCGTCAGCGTGGATGCGGACCCACGTCCTCCACAGCGGGTCCCGTCAGCGTGGATGCGGACCCACGTCCTCCAAGGCGGGTCCTGAGGTGGCCCCGCCTCCGCCCGAGCGCTGACAGGTGTTCCAAGGCCTCAGGGCTTCTGTGCGGAACCCCAGGCTTCAGGAGGACGCAGAGCGGGACTCGGGCGCCCCCTGCGGGCGGTGGGGGCGGCGCAGGATGCTTGCACTCAGTTCAGGGGAGGCACCTGTCCCTTCTGGGGTCCAGCTGAATCCGTTCTATTTTGGAAATTCAAGCAGAAACGGAGCCCAATTATCCCCTGACTTCTCCAGAAATAGAAACAATTCATTAGAAACCATACGGAATTAAGTGAAATGTAGACACAAGCCTTACAAATTACACCAAAATTCATTCAAAATTGTAGATAAATTTAAAATGTAAATCTATCAAAATATCAAAAAGAAAACATAAAAGAAAATCCACATGGCCTTAAGTTCGGCGATGAGTTTTAACTCACAACACCAAAAGCCAATCCACAAAAGAAAAAAATTGATAACATGAATTTCTTAAAGTTAAAACTTCTGCTCTGTGAAAGACCTTGCTCAGAAAACTAAAAGACAAGCCATAAACTGGGAGGAAATGTTTACAAAACACACATCTGGTAACATATTTATAATCTAAATATACAAAAAACTATCAGAACTCAACAATAAGGAAACAAACATCCTAACTGATAATGGGTAAGGATCTGAAAATGCCTGGAAAAGAAGATATACAGATACAAAACAAGCATACAAAAATATGCTTGACCTCATCATTAGGAAATTTAAGCAAGAGTGCAAATTTAAACAACAGTGACGCAGCACTGCACACCTATTACAAATGCTAAACTCCAAAAACAAGAATACCAATTGCTGGAAGGTGAGAAATGGCAGCAACTGTCCCTTCTGAAGACAGTTTGGCCATTTTTTCCAAACCTAAATAAGTCTCATGTTAAGATCTAACAATCGCACTTCTAGTATTTAGACAACTGCTTTGAAAAACTATTTCCAAACAAAAACTCACATGTAGTTATGCACAGTAGCTCTATTCATAATTGTTATGAACTTAAGCCATGATGTCCTTCCATAAATGCATCTGTAAGGAAACTGAGTGCATCCATGTGAAGGCAGCAGAATACGCCACCCAAAATATGCCTCTTTGGCACAAGGGTATTTGGGCTGATTAATTTTAAGAAACAGCGGACTCGGGACAATCTCTGAAAACTGAGCCTAGGTTGCCATTTGGTGAGTGAAATGTATACTTATAAAGGAAATCTCCATTTGTAAGGGTGTCTCCCTCTCTGTACAGTGTGTCTCCGTCTCTGTACCAGGAAAAGAAGAATGACTGAATCTCAAGAAAATCTTACCAAAAGAGAAGGCACAGACTTAAATCACCAAGGAAGGAAGGGGTTCACTTAGAGTCAGGGGCTTCAGCTGCCCATCCAGTGCTCTTGCTGTGCAATGGCAAAATACTCTGACACTTGCTAAAAAAGCAACATTGCTCTTGGTGGGAAACTCAAGACCCTTGCTTTGGGCATCAGATCTCCGCATCTCAGAGACTGGAAGCACACAGACCTGACTCTTGTCCCTAGGAGGAAGGAGACCGTAAGTCTCACACACACACACACACACACACACACACACACACGAGTAATCACCCTTCCCCAAAGAACAAACTGGCTTACTTTTCTATCTTTTCTCTCTTCTTTACAAATAGCAGAGACCAAATATGAGGATAGTGAAAGAAATTATTGCTCAGTGAAGCTGTGGAAGGCTCAAGGATTATTTCACAGGATGGAATCTACACTTGGCAGATTTTCAGAGGCCACCTGCCCTGGGCCACATACATGGCTCTCAGAAACCATGCAGCCTCAGTGAGGAACTGCCCACTGGGAGACACAGTTGTTCTGATGCCCTTAATTCTTAACAAGTATGAATGCCAAGGGTTTACATTACAACTGGGAGGCCAAAGGACTGCAGGGCAGTCTGCTATATGGCT
This sequence comes from Potos flavus, assembly GCA_028534135.1. Taxonomy (NCBI): domain Eukaryota; kingdom Metazoa; phylum Chordata; class Mammalia; order Carnivora; family Procyonidae; genus Potos; species Potos flavus. The sequence goes on from CM052885.1 coordinate 2,066, forward strand.
GTAGTGGTCAGGACTACATTCAATGTCTGCAGCAATGTTACCTTTCTTTTTTTTATTCTGTTATGTTAGTCATCATACAGCACATCGTTAGTTTTTGATGTAGTATTCCAAGATTCATTGTTTGCGTATAACACCCAGTGCTCCATGAGATCTGTGCTGGGTGCTACCTTTCTTGCCAGGCTAAGAGGCTGTGAGGGAGGAGGAGCTTGTCTCAACCACACAGATGTTGGGAATAGAAATATCCCAAGGGGCTGTCTTCACTGCCCCAGGACCTGTTACATTGCCCAGCAGCACAGTCAGGTCAATAATGGGGGTTGTCAGGACCTGAGCTGGCCTGAGCTTGACGACCACAGATGCCTGTCTGGATGGTTGGAGGCCAAGGGCTGTCCCGTCGGAAACTTGATTGTTGACTTCTGATTGCTTGGATTGGACAAAAGATCCAGCTGGTGCCAGGAGGGCCCATCAGCCTACAAGAAGGGGGCACCCGGAGGCTGGCCGGTTGCTGCACCTGGCCCTATATAAATCCACATGTGTTCACTGAGTGCCCTTAGGGTCAGGGCTGTGCTGAAGGCTGCCCAGGCAGAGTGGGGCCAACAGCACCCTTCCCAGGGTGAGGGAGTGGAAAGACCCTTCCTGAGCTCTAAGGCCCTCCACACCCTTCACTAAGGTTGAGTTGGATTTGAAACAGTCAGTGACCAGGTGGGTATTTCACTGTACTTCTGTTAGAGCCCAACACTGAGGGACAAAAAAACCTAATGTTCTAGACCAACCCCTGATGCATATGTGACCACGAGCAAGTACATCCTAGAGGTCCAGAGACATGGAGGATAAACACAGAAGACACAGGAGGTAGGGAAGAGGGCCACTTCTGCTAAAGCCAACCCTGATCCACGCCCTGACCTGAACACTGACCTTGACCCTAACCCAGAATGTAAGACCAACACAGAGCCAGACTAAGATGCTGACTCAGAAGCTGACCCAGACCCTGGCCTTGAGCCTGATACTGATCAAGACCCTGAACCTGATCTCAAGTCTGACCCTGACCCCAACCCATGACCCTAACCCTCACCCCTAACCCAGACCCAGACCTTAACTCTAACCTATCCCTGACCTTGACCCTGTCCAACAAATAAGGAATATTGAGTGGAAATGATGAAAAACTGGACTGAAAAAGACAAGTCCAGTTTGGATTGTGGAGAGAGATTCAAATGTCTGGCTGTGCACTGGGGGCTGCGATGCTTGAGCAAAACCACTGAAGGCCCTGCATGGAGATGAGGATGTCTCATATGCCAGTGTTTCCATCCAGGGACAGGTGGAGACCTGGAGCAAAGAGCCTCTAATCTGGGGGGCTTCCAGAAGGATAAATCTGCCATTTCCACCAACAACACACAAAGGTAAACCATCTTACAATTGTGACCTAGGGGCTGCTCTGCTTTGCCTCATTCTCTTTTCAGTGTTTTAGGAAAACATATTGTGCTCTTTATAGACCTAAAATTTTTGAGTGGTCCTCATAAATTTGAAGAGTCTAGTGACTAGGGGATCTGAGGCCAACAGCCGTGCTCAACCATGCGTGTTCAGCAGCAAAATGACTCATACTCGCTGGGCTTGTTCAATGCAGATTTTCTGCAACATCGGTTACGACGTAAGGTTTGACCTGCTGGCTTGTTCCCTTACCTTGGGGTGATGCAGTGAGTCACAAGGAGGCCAGCGGAACCTCAGCAAAATAAAGACTCATAAGAAATCCAGTGCCTGAAGGGGCACTTGGGTGGCTCAGTCGGTTGGGTGGCCAACTCGATTTCAGCTCAGGTCACGATCCCAGGGAAATGAGATGGAACCCACATGGAGCCCCGCGTCAGACTCCACGCTCGGTGGTGAGTCTGCTTGAGAATTCCGCTCTCTCTCTCCTTCTACCACCCCTTCCACTCACATGCTCTCTCTCTGTCTCTCTCTCAAATAAATAAATGAATCTTTTGAAAAATCCACTGCCTGGAGATGATAGTTTGGGAGGTGCTAGAACGTGTCTGGAGGGCGGTGGGGGGCAGGGGGAGGTGTGTGCCTTCACAGAGGGGTCAGAGGTTAGGATCACAAAGGTCATATCGGAGAATGTCCACTCGGAGACCTAGGAAGACAGAGGAGTGGAGGCCACCAGCCACCGAAATGAAAGCTGATGTTTTCAGATCCGTTGTAATGAGGATAGAAACTAAAGCTGAGCTGTAGGCTACAGCTGATCTGGCAGTCAGGGGAGAGAAGGGCCCTGAGAGATTTGAACATTAGTCCACTAAAAAAAAAAATGCTAGAATTCATAAACTTGACTCCAAGTAAAAACTGTTCACTAACAATAATAATAAACAAAGGGATCTGGAGTAGGAATTGAACAGATCTCACAAGTGGGTACCACTTATGAAGGCGTGTCTCTGGCTCTACTTCCCCTTCACATGTTTAGATTGTGTGGGTCACAAAAGAAAGCCTACTCGGGTTGTAAGAAAGTCGCTGGATTCTCTAAACAGTCTGCGAATCCACTGCTGGAAAGAAAAGTTGGTTGAGAAAAGCAGTTGGAGCAGACCGTTCCTGGAGAGAAGCAGAATGTTCCTCCCCCGTCTGCTTGTATGCAGCCTGTGCTATGGGCTTAACCAAAGGTCAAAGCCACTTTATCCAAGAGCGGCACCCTCACTGTTCCCTCACTGTTCCCAGTTCTCTGACTTCAATGGACAGAGAAGAGACCAGTTTTTTTCAGAAAGCAACTCACATCTATAAATATCCAGTCTTAGAAGGGGTGTGACTTAGTCAATTTCAATAACAGGGTTTTTAAAAATAAACATTCTCCTATTGTTTCCCTTCAGTAAAACAGAACTTAATTTAGTTGTTTAAGAATCTAAGAATGATTAAGACAGGCTTTTGGAAACAAAATAACACCAGAGAGGTAACATAAGATGAAAGAGAATGTTGCTGTGTTTTAACTCTACACTTTAAATAAATCTATAGATACATATTTTTGAAAGAAATAAAATGTTAGGTGTAATTTTGCTATAAAGTAAAAAGATACTGAAAATAGAAGCATCTGGACCAATATACTGGAAATATACTGAGACTGAAACAGGAAACCACCGATGAAACCCTCCCAGGCAGGTGGAGGGATCCAGAAGGGAGGGATGGCCAGGCACATGGGGCCTTCAGGGTTTGGACTGCAAGAAAGCACTTCCTGCAGTTTTGGGTGCCATGTGCGAGGTGGAGGCTGCTGCAGGAGAAAGATGGGACAACAGTTCCTTCGTCCCTTCCACTCCTGTAGTTTGCAAAGTTTCAGACTTGTTACATTTCTAGTCGAAGATTTATTGTACATTTTTACTTAAGAAAATAAAATTCTCAGTGTTTGAAGTGGCAAAGTCTGCCATGTCCAAAAAGCAGGGAAGGGGGAAAAAAAGGAAGAAACAGTTCAATCATTTGATGGACTTGAAGCCCCCTCCCCCATCATTACTGAAAACAGAAGGAAAGCTGTGGGGAGAAAGTATCATTATGTGTGATTTTTATATGTGATTTGTGCATGGAGAGAAGTCATGTCTACTTCCCTCCTGTTTCCTTTTTTTAGCATCTTTGTTGGTGGTCCATGAAGTTGTCCCTTGTTTTCTAGCACAACTAGGCATTCTCTCTCTCTCTCTTTCCTCTTTTCCCCCCTCTACTTTTAGGGGCAGGGGTCAGGCAGGATAGATCCCAGGGTGTACCCATCTACCATCTTAAATCAGGAGCCGTCTCAGGCATTGTCCATCCCGCTGCAAATCCGAGGTGTTGGAAAGTACCACCCATGGGCCAAGTCTGACCAGCACTTGTCTGTAGATACAGCGTTGCGGGAATGGAGCCACACGCATTGGTTGTGTGCTCACTGCGGCTGCTCTCAGGGCACAGTGCAAGCACGGAGCTGTTGTGGAGAGACCACAGAACTCTCCGTATTTTCCGTTTAGCCCTGTACAAGAATTCCGGGTTGAACTGTAAAAGATAAATATTATCATGTCGTTCCTTTGAGTAGAAAGCTCCGTAACCCTTCAGGAAAAAGTCTAATCTCTTCACCTCGATGCGCAAGGAGTTCCATCCTTCAGCCCGACCTCCACATCCATCCTATTTACACTCCCTCCTGTCCCTTTCCTTCTGGCCACGTGCTGGAACGTGCTGTGAGGATTCACCCGCCCTGGACATTGCACTCTGCCTCCAAAGGCATTCCTGTTCCGCGGCAAGTTCGTCCTTCGTGCTTGAGGGCTCAGCCCAGGCATCCCCACACACTCAGACATGCGCACCCCTCGCCCCCGGGCTCTCCCGGAGCAGCCGGGCTCTCGCCGCACTTTTATCGTCTGCTCCCTGCGCCTCCAGACTTGACCCATCTCCCGATAGGCTGAGCACAGACGTGACAGGACTGGGGGATGGCAGCAGGAAGCAGCTGCTCCTCTAAGCATTGGCAGCTTAAAATGACAGGAAGACAGTCCTGAGCATCAGCCCCCGGGCCGTGAAGAGAATGAACGGTTGTGGACGCTCTCGAAGACAAGGGATTCCCACCCGTGCCTTTCTGCCTTCAGCAGTTACTCAGCCCCGGATCGAAACTGTGAGCCTGCCCTTACCTGCTGCGGTCCTGGGAGGTCCCTCAGCGTCCCTCAGCTTGAGACCTGCTGTCATTAACACCCTTCCTCCCTCTGCTGTCTGTTGTATTGGCCGAACAAAACCAGCACAAAGCACGTGGCTTTCTGGAAACTTGTTAAATGTCCCTAACGTTCGATGGAAGGGAGCTTTCCCATTTGCCGACGGCGTCGCTGAGGCCCAGGTGGTAACTGTTGAAAGGCGCGTTTCAGCAGCGCCTGCCACCGGCATGCTCATCCTCACGCGCGTGTAGAAGCTGAGGCCATCCTTTGAGGAGAAACCTGCTCTGATAGCCTTTCAGTTATTTACATCATCATTTCTCCAGGCCGGTGCACCTGGAAAGTCTGAAGAAAAGTATCTGAGTGGGATCAAGAGAGATGACTCAGTGTTTCGATCTGGGGTAGAGAAGCCGTGATTCCTGTGGTTTGTGGAATGTAAGTGCACGGCTGGGATCCATCAGGAGCACGTTTTCCTACCCCCTGAAGTCCAGCCAGCTGCCCTCCCGAGAGCATAATCAGCAGTTCCGTTCACTCACTGAGAGACAAGAATTCTGCCCACATAAGCAGTGCTTTTGCTATAATTCAGAATGACACTGTTTATCTAAGTCTTACTTTGGAGAATACTGCTTCGCATAGTTCATTTTCAAATTTTTCTCATACTATCAGGGTCGTAGCTAATGTCAATGGCATGTAAGATGAGAGGGGTTTTTTTTAAAGAATTTTTTATGAGAGGAAACACCACTATGTTGCAAATTTTAACGTCTCATGTTACAAACCGGTAAATTGGGAAGTTACACACTCCACCTGAAAAGTACCTTTCCCTCCATTTGTTAGACCTGGCATTCGCTGGCTGGCTGTGGGCAGCGGGCAAGCATCCTCCTCACTCAGGGCACACAGGTGACGATACAGCCTGGGGCGGTGTGCATGGTGAGGTGACAGCAGCCGGCCTGGGTTCTAGACTCTCTCTCCCTGCCTCTCTCCCTGAGTTTCTGTCTGTGTCTCCGCGGCTCCCTGTCTCCCTCTCTAATTTTCACAATAGCCCCTGGGCACAGCACAGGTGCCTCAGATGGGGGGCTTGGGAGGGTGTCTCATTCTGGACCACACATTGGCTTCTCTGAGCTTACTTACACTAATCAACATTTGTTGCATTTTTCTGATACCTCCTACAGCATTTTTCTGATACTTTGAATATATGACCATATATTTATCTCTCGTTTCTGAAAAATCACCAGCCGCACAGTCAACACTACGAACAACTTCAGCTTCTGTGGTGCGTGGGCTTCAGAGGACGGGCTGTGCGTACTGGAGGCAGGTGGCTCAGCAGAAACGGCGCGTGGGGGGGGGTGCGGGCCGACAGTGGCCGGGTCTGCGCCCCGGCTGACCCACAGAGCCGCGGCAGGAGCCCCTCCCGGCCCCTCGGGGAGATGGCCTGCAGAGCTGCTGCGGCTCCTCCTGCGGTTAGCAGCTGCTGTTCCTCCCCGTCCTTCCCTCAGCGTAGAACGTGGGGCTTCGGGCCTGCCGCGCTGACTCGACTCCGGAGAGCAGTGTAGGTGTGAGCGGCCGGCAGGCTGCACCCAGGAAGGACTCGGCGGCCACGGGTCCCCGAAGGCAGATGGAATCACTCTTGTTCAGCGTGCCTTCTCTACCATCCGCCCAAGTGACCAAGAACAAGTTTCTCATCAGAATGTGATCTCAGAAGATAATGGGGAGTCACGACGGTCTTTTTCCAAGTCACATTTGTATCAGGCTTTGAATCTGTCGGGGGCAGAAACGTTTGTGCTCGCTCTGGAACACCACGGGGCAGTGTCTGGGTTCCAGCTGCTGCTCCGGGGGCCAGGCTTGGGCAGAGAGCAGCTCTCCTCCATTGCAGGCTGCCAGTGGTGCACGCAGGCGAGACCGCATCCCCCCATCTCTGAGTCCGCACCGTCCGCTCTAGGCTGGCAGCTAGAGGCATCAACTAATTAAGTACCAAAAACAAAACAAAAGATATGTTTCCACTACTTTTGAAAACTACTGTTATCTAATTTTCAACTGATTAAAATGAAAAAACTTCCTGTTCGTCTTGGCAAGATGCATGATCAAGTCACAAATATTTCAAACCAAAATATAATATTGTGCCAAGAGGAAAATGTATTTTATGTGTTAGTTTGATTTTTTTAAGACTTACGTATTTATTTGAGGGGGGAACATGCACATAAGTAGGAGGGACAGAGAAAGAGGCAGAGAGAAGCTCAAACAGACCCTGAACTGAGTGTGGAGCCCAATGTGGGGCTCAATCTCACGACCCCGAGATGAGGCCTGAGCTGAAACCACGTCAGATGCTTAACCAACTGTGCCTCCCGGGTCCCCCAGTGTTAATTGGATTTTTTCCCTATCATTTAGTGATTTCAAGGTAATGAAATCGAAAAGTGTGTGTCTCTAAGAGTCCTTTAATATAAGTATTTCTGCGTTTTGGAAAAAAAAAAAACTTCAATACATCTTCTACTGTAGACAGACATGAGTCAACGGATACTGATAACAAATGGAAGACATTAAAAGGTCCTTCCTCCTGTGATGAACTTCCACGGGCGACCTCAGTACACCAGGCAGGACCCCTGCATCCCGCACTTAGAGGAGCACATGGAACATGGCTCCATCCGGTTCACACACACGACTTCTAACAAGCCTGTGGAATGTGCAGAGACTGTCACTTGGTGACGGTAGACTCTGGGATGAAGAGGGGGTGGTGGCGAGAAGGACGGGGGACACAGATGAGCTAATCCGGGTTGTGGGATGGTGATTGCCCAACACTTCAGGAGCCAGGCACCTGGGGCTGCCTGGCCTGCGGTCTGTGGGATTCCCCTCGGCCGGGCTATTTTTAGGCTCTGGAGGTCCTTTGATATTTAGAAAACAGTTATTAAAAAATTATCGCCACTAAAATTTTGTTAAGTATTATTCCTATTTTTTAACCCTACTTAGAAATCTAAACTTACACTGTAAATAAAATTTCCAGTCCTCTCTTTTTTTCCACTATTAGATCATGAACATTTACATGCCATTTAATGTATCTGTACATCAGCGATTTCCATGGCTGGATACTCAGTTTAATCCTTCTTAGGCTGCTAGTCACTTACATGATTTCTCTTTTATCACAGTAATAACGCCTTCACTGTGTTATTATTCTTATATATAAACCAATCATAATCTTGCCGAGCATTTATTTATGAGTTAGTTATGTATGACTCGAGCTGATGTGGTTATATGTTTACATGTTTATTCCAAATAGAGTAAGACACGGACAAACTGTGTGGGCTTTGAGACGAGAAGGAGTCAGTGTGCACCTATGTTCCCGTTCCTGCTACAGCTCAATCCCAGTGTCCTGACACAGAAAAGGCGGACAATGCCACGTGCCTCCTGATGGTGTCGTAAAGCCTACAGGGGAAACTGCAGGCGCATGGTTAGCAGAAGGCATGGTGAGCACAGCTGGGTCCCTTCCCTGCCTCTAAGACGGACTGTCAGACACCCTGAAATCCCATTCACAGGGTCTGCATGTGAGAGTATGTTTTCAGCAAACGTGGCTTTCCTCTGGGTCACTCTCAGCTGCCCTACAGCCCGGTCGGCATTCCTGGGACCTGCATGGGGAGGGTAGGTGTTGGCGTTAGTGGAGAGTGAGACTGTCCCAGGTGTCTGTGTCCCTGTTGGGTTGCAAACAGCCCACTCCCCCTGATGTGCCTAAAGGAAAAGGGAAAAGCTGTGCTTCCAAGCGTGTGCAACAAGTCTTTAACCTGTGGGCACCGCCCTCCCCAGTCCCACAGGACAACCTGATACTGGATCCACAGGCAACAGGCTCCGGGGACGAGGGTACGGTTCTTACCGGTGAGGAGTTGGCTCTCACGAGGCCGGTGAACTCAAGCCAGCTGTTGTGTAACAAGGAAATAAAACATGAGTCTTTAAGTTAAATATTAAACTGGACTAGAACAGGTGCTGAAGCGTGTCCGCATCCCACGTGGAGCGGCGCCTGACCTCGGCCCACGTCACAGAGCCGCGCGGAGCTGCTGGGGAGAGGCTGCCGTCCCCGCAGGAGGGGCGACGACCGTGGCCGAGTCAGTGCGTCGCCAGGTTCATCTCCTTCCCGAATCAGGATTTTCTCTGAGGAATGAGGACCGACTCAGTCCAGTCCGCTGTTTTCCAAATGAAACGTAAGGGAGCCCAGACAGTTGATGGACCGAGTCGCTGACGCCCAGTCCATCCATTCGGTCGTCCTTCATCCATAAAAGGCGGAAAGTGGTAGAAGGTTCTGTGGTGCTGGAACCTGGTGCCACCACTGTGGGATCCCGCCCTCCGTCCAGCCCAGCGACTCCCACTGGGGCAGCTGGAGTCCTCGCCTTCTTGGGGGGGTTAGGGAGGGACTAGGTCTCAACAACTTGGGATAGAGCTCCTCTTCTAAATAGTGTATGTTTTAGTTTCTTCACTCTTCTGCTTTTTGCGCCAGCAATGACCAACAGCAGAGTGTTTCTCACTTTCCTCGCCATGACCAGACCCCATATTTTCCACAGCTGAATATTTTGGAGCCTGGTGGTTGCATTCCAGTGCAGTTTTACCTTGTTAATAGTGACATTTGAACACGTGAAGTTCTAGCTGTAGATCAGAGTGAAAGTAAAAAGGAGAGAAACACTGCCCCACAAAGGAAATGGGGATGAGTCTGTCCTGGGTCACCTCCCGCAGTGGCCAGCCCCACCTCTCACCCCTGCCCCTGGGACAGGCCCTCCTCCCGTGGTGTTTATCTGGCTTTGATAGCCAGGTCCGGCCGGCCTTGCAGAATGTGTTTGGGAGTAACCCCTCCTCAATTTTTGGGGAGTATTTGAGGAGGATCGGCATTAACCCTTCTTCAAATGTTTGGTGAACCTCCACTGTGAAACCACCTCGTTCTGGGTTTTTCTGGAAGTTTTTGATTAGTCACTTAATCTCCTTGTTATCGATCTTTTCAGGTTTTCTATATCTTCGTGATTTAGTCTTGGCAGCTTGTGTGTCTCTGGGAACTTATCAGATTTTCTCTAGGTTGTTCACTTTGCTGTCATGCGGCTGCTCCTGGGAGTTTCTTAAAACCCTTTGTATTTGTGTAATGTCCTCAGTGGCCATGTACCCTCTTTCAGGGATAATTTTAGTTTTTTGGATCCATTCTCTTTTTTTCTAGTCCAGCTAGAAGTTTGTCGATTTTGTTTATGTTTTCAAAGAACCAGCTCTTATTTTTATATTGAGTCTTTTTAGGTGTTTAGTCTATGATGAGTATTTTATATATATGAAAACATTGCAAATGCTACCCTTTATAACACAACTATGTAGTCATGTTCCCATGTTTGACCTGTGCAAGTGGCATGTTAGAGAGATCAAGCAATTTTATGATATCATATCTTTAACTGCTGAGGGGATTGGGGTTTAAATCTGGGTCTATGTGCCCCAAATGCTTATGCCTGTAATCATAGGCGTCATTACATCACCTATATCAGAATCTAGATTCTAATCCAGGCTTACCAAACTAGAATCTCCGGTGGCAGGCCTGGGAATATTCATTGTAACAGTATCCTGTCTCCTGTAATATTGTGGCGGTTTCTGTCTCCGTGCCTTGCATGTCTCCTTCGAGCTTGAACGCCTGCTCCCTTCACTCATTACTCCTTCAAAGACCTATCATCTTGATGATGCCTCACCTCTCTCCTGCATGGCTGACCTGTTGGTGGAACTCATGCAATGGAGCCATTTGCACACCTTGAGATCTGCAAGCTCTTTATTTCCTGGTTGGCAACCTGCACACATAGCCCCTGAGGCACCGCGGCCAACTGTGTTTTATTCCTTAATTATTTTACCTGCCTCCCGTTACTTACTGGGCTCTAGTGCGGGCTTGTCACAGCCTTGTTCGAAGTGGGTGATTTGCAAGAACCTGAGCCTGGCTCTCTGATTAAAGAGAAGTTCCTTCTAAATGCTAATAGTGCATGCGAAAAGCTGGAGCTACAGGAAAATCCTGGCGCTCGGGGATCGGGAGTACTATGGGGCTGGGTTGAGAATGTTGGGTGGGGACAGATACAGAGCGTATTCTCACGGATTTGGCTGTTTAACTTAGGGGTGTGGTGACACGGGCTTTTCAGGGCTTCTCTCAGAGAATCAGTGAAGAGCCATCTCCTTCCTCTGAGTGTTCATTTTAACTCTCTTTCTTCCCCCCTGTCAACCGAACGTGGGGATAAGATAGGGACAGGAATGTGAAGGAAGGAAAGTTAAAAGGAAGTCTGCATCCAATATTCCTCAAACATCTACTAGAAATGATCCATCACAAAATGGTCGTTGCCTGAATGATCCTGAAACTGGCTCAGCAGCTGGAATCCCATTTCCGGAAGATTCTTTTCAACCAGTCCTATTCTGCAAGAGTTCTCTTTCCATTCTCCATTGAGTGTACACTCCCCTCGGTGCACACGGGCGCACACCTGTCACACCTGCACGCACACTGCTTCCTAGCAGGTTACGATCAGAGTCAGTGTTACGGCCAGCTCAGACAAGCGTGCAATCTTAGGTCCCTCGACACTTTGGTTTCCAACTATACCGTGTTTTCTCTCACTCACTGCATGAGCTAAAGACCCGTGCCTGTCAGCTTTCGGAAGGACCTCACTCTCTTCCTCAAATGCAACTTTCCCCTTCCCTCACAACTAATGTCCCTTTATCCTTCGGACTTAGAAGCAGTACGTGGTGGTGGCGGGCACCCGCGGTTTGGACTGGGAGGGCCTCGATCTGAGCCTGGTTCTGTGGGCCGGTGGCTGTGCGCCCACAGGCCAGTGGCTTCACCTTGGCTGCCTGCCTTTTCTCGCTGACTAACGGGTGATGGTGACGGCTGCAGCTGAGGGCAGAGCTGGGTGAAGCACTGTGAAGGGTCAAATAACACGACGTGCCTCTGCCTTCGGCACCTCAAAGCACCGGCTCCTGTGCTCTCATCAACCTGTGTCTCCTCTCGTCTCCTCCGCCAGACTGACCGTCCAACGTTTTTGCCTCTGCAAACTTTGCCTCAGAGTTTCCTCCACAAAATGTCTTCATAGCAGCCTTTGTAAGTTCCAGCTCAAAACAGGGGACATCAGAGGACAGTCTGCGGACGAGAGGTCCCATTGCAGGGGATGGGGTAAGGGAGCTCACTGCTCTAGAAGACAGCAGAGAGAGGAGCCCACCCACCTCGTCTGCGATCGGTTAAACAGGCTGAGTGGGACCAGAGAAAAGGCCTGTTTCTTGGAAGTCTTTAATGAAAGTATAACATAGCCAAGAAATTGGTGAAGTAGGACTTGATTTAACTTGGACTCATTCTCATGGTCTCTGTTTCTCCAAGGACATCTCTCATCAGCAAATTTGAGCCTATTCCTTGAGGCTGAGAATACCTTTGTAAAAACATACATATCTAAGCAGCTTTAGAGATCCTCCTTGACTTCAGCAAACCACTAAACCTTTCAGACTTTCCTCCTCTGAACTCTGATATATTTAACTTTAATTGTGATCTGAGTAGCACCAGGTGGGGTAAAAGGCAGGCCAGTGAGGGTTTACCTTTTCTGGTTGATAATCAATTCAGGGAAATGAACTGCACTATCCACAGGTCTGAGAAAAATATGTCCTTATCTGCATAGGAATACACTTAAAAACAAAAAGAAGGAGAATAAACTATAATAACAAAATAATGCTTGTGATGCACATTGGCCCCATTAAGCAAGGGAGAATGGCTCACAAGAGCAGTTCATCCCTTTTGCTTTTAATAAATACATACACACATGCACGCACATACACACACACACACACACACACTAGATCACAACCTGGGGTATACACGATGCTGATTAATCATTTCCCAAATACTTTACGATGTGGGACTTGTTTTGAGTTGTCCTAGCATTAAATAAGGATCTCGGCTTTGGGAAATACTGTTTCTGAGCTCTTAAACTGTAGTAGCCCGACCCTTTATATGAGGTTCAAGTCCTGTCACAATGGGCTAGGCTGGACAATTTCTCCTAGATGCCTTCTCTGGGGAGCCTCAGGAAGTACGCAGTGTGTGTGCTTTGGGGACACACACCGCAGAGAATACTCTAGCACCGCAAAGGGGCCCCGCGTGTGCCACATAGACCCGGTGAGTGAGATAAGATGAAACTGAAGGAGAACTCGAAATGAGAAGCTCAAGGGAGGACACGCTAGGAATTTCCCGAGGAACTTCAATTAAGATTCCACTGAGGGCCAACCTTTGGAGCATTTCCTTTTTTTCATCCCCAAAGAGGAAGAGGAAGCCCTTTATCTCTTGCTAATAGATACAAAATAACACAAGGAACTGGCATCTGTGGGTGGAAGGAATTCAGTTCTATTTCTAAGTGAGGGTTTTTTTTTTTTTAAAAACAGACTGGCAGCAGCCGTCAAGGGAATAATTAGGTTTCTTCACCACTGAGACTTTTCCTGCATTTTCTACACCTTTGCCTTTAAGTTCTGCTAACCCAAAAGGAAGACCAAGCCGCATGTTATGGTCGTGACAAGGTGACGTCACGAAGGCCACGAGAGGAGGGAGAGGGACTCAGAGCCCTGCGGACAGAAGCGAGAGAGCCAAGCTTCATTACAGGCGTCATTCAGGAGAACAGACGGCGGGGGGGACACGTAACAGCCGCTGCACTAACCCTGCCCTCTCGGAGCGACCGGGCCGCTCGCCGCCGCTAATGTTTGCCGTGAAACAACATAAGGGAAGTCACTCCGCATCCACGCCAGGTATGACAAGAGTCAAACATGAACTCCACAGATCAAGGGAGCATTCGTTTCCTAAGCGGGCATATTGTAAAATTGTGAGTAGCGAAAGTGACCGCAAACACTGCTCCGAGGGACTGGTAAGGGCACCTGTAGCTGTGGGAAGGGTTCTTTATCTATCCTTCACGGCTTCTGACTAACTCACTAATTCAGTCATTCAGGGGAGTCACATTCACTTAATAGTTAGAAAGTGTTGGTATACTTAAATTCTTATCACGAAATTAGTTTTAAAAATCATAGTGCCCCAAGTTTAAGGGACTTTTCCTCTAAAATATGACATATTTTGGATTTTTTTAGGCATGCCACACCATGATGATTTCAATCTCTTTCTTGTTCATCCTGCTTCCTAAGGCTGGTCGTTTCTTCTAGGGGCCCTTTCAGAAAAGTACTTGGACCACAGTATTGTACCAGGACTTCATAAACTAAGTTGGTTGAATTTAAAATTAACTTAATAAACCTGTTTCCTGTAGGAGTATTTACTTGCGAATCTTACATTTATGATAAAATGATAGTAACTTAATTTTTGTGTGGTGTAGTCTAGTTCTTTTGCACTTTCAAAACTATATTTTTGATGCTTCTTAGAATAGTCTTAAATTGGCATCTGGATATAGAAATATGCATTTGAAATGTCAAGCCCAAAATAAACAGAGTGTTCTTTTTACCATATGTTTACTTTCTTTTTAACAATCATGAGTGTTAAACCAAAAAAACCAGCCAACCAAACATGCAGAAACTTACTTTACACTGGAGAGGAGAGTCGATTACGAGCAAGCTGCCCTGAATAGTCACTTCATGAATGGCCTGACCTGTGACAGGTTTCGTTGCACTGGGGCATTTCTGGGTCTAAAGTATATTTTTGTGCCATGGCAATAGCAAAAACATGCATATTGTTATTTAAGTAAGTGAACATTAACACAACAATCCAAATTTCAGCCGCCTACCTTTTGGGCGCACAAGGACTGAGTGTGAACCTACCACAAGTGGCTGGAGGCCGCACTTGTCCCCGAGGCGTGAGGCCAGGAAGGCAGCTTGGGGGCCGCGTTCACCCCAGAGCTCCAGTCACACAGACCCTGGGTCCCGGGCAGCCCCACAGCCCGGGTGAAGAGGTTCAGCGGTGTGTGCACCTCCACACACTCCGGAGACTTCATAAATCCAGTTTGAGGAGCGGTAAACTTTCCTTTCTCCCATCAGCGGGCAGTCGTTCTGTGTCCGTAATCTCGACCACGGAGACCGGATACACCGAAGGACTAACGAACCCATTACAGCCGCGCTGTGCTGTACACGCCCGACCCCGCTGGACCCTCAAGTGCTCCCCTCTGGACTCCCGCCGGGTAACTCCACAGTCTCCCAAAGGGTGAAGCCTGAAGTCCAGGTCTGCACGTGGCCTCTGCGTCTTGTCCTCCCCCCGAAGCCGCCCATGTCGCCGGACCTCTGGCAGCCTGCAGCCCGACCTTGCGTGGACCTGGACCGTGGGGGCCTCGGCCTCACCACCTCTCCGGGACTGCGCCTCGGCTTTGCTCCTGGGCCCCGTCTCCCGCTCTCCTTTCGCCGCCGGCCTTGCAGTCGAGGGCTGGTGCCGGATCCCAGAGCACGGACCTGTTCAGGCTGCGGTGCCCCAGGCCTTCGCGCCCACTGAGGCTCTTCTGTTGGCAGATGCTTCTGGCCACAAAGCCAGATTCAGCCTCCGCATGGCTCTCAGTGTGGGCTGCAGTTCCAAATGCCATCGGCTAATGTTTTTATTCCCAAACATGATTAAGAATGTCATGTGCTGCTGAGCAGAGTCAAGGCCAGGACGTCCCAGAAAGGTGGAGTCCGAGATGACGGCCCCTAACGGCCCCCTGCGTGGCCTTGCAGGCGGGAGTTCTCCATCCCCGCGGCAAGCGCGGGGTGCCTGCGGCACAGGTGCTCCGGGCTTCGGGGGGACTCTCCAGTCGCTGGTAAGCTTCAGCCCACACGTCAGGAATGCGATCGCCTGAGATGCTGAATTCTACGAGGGTGAATGATGGTTGTCAACTGGGGAGAAACCGAAGGGTGTGTGCTCACATTACCGAGCAGGCGTCTTTAATTCCTTGTTCTACATTACGAACCTCAACCTCGAATTCACAGATGAGGCATCGTGGATGTGGCATATGCAGGAAAGAAAATGCAAACTTTGAAGAGGACTTCCGCTGAAGGGTTGGCAAACGAATGTACATTTTTGTACGTTCAGGGGGTATAGCTCAGTGGTAGCGCATTTGACTGCATTTTTGTACATTCAAATTAAAATACTACAGTTTCGACATGCATGTTAGTCTATGTATGGATTTTTTCCTATGACTGGCTGTTTAAAATGTAATTTTAAGTGACTGCACAGTTTCTTACAGGAGAGCATGTGCTGAATTGGAATCTCTGAGGAAGAAGGAGGACGTCTATGATGAGGAAGCAGTCCTGACAGTGTCTCGGCCTCGGGGAGAAAGATTGTCTCGTAGGAGAGACTTAGAGACTTGGGCTCTCCCACCTTGAACTGCAGTTGGACCAAGCTGAGGCTGCCCGCTGGCCTTCTTCTTCCTTCTCTTTTTGAGGTCACATTTCCCTTCGGCTCTTCAGAGGCTTGTTTTGACGACCAGGTACCTGGCTTACATCCGGGCATCTACTGTCCTTAGGAGACTGTTCCTGGGCTCCGGAGCAGCTCACCTACTGTGTTCAGTGACTCGCTATTGATTTTACAGGATGTAGTGCTCCTGTTATTGGTGTCAGGATATCCCCAGGAAGCAGAACCATGAGTTCGTAATATGGCAACGGTTCAGGAAATTACTAGAGAAGTTGTTGCTCGCATCTGTCCCTTGAGCAGGACCAGGTGGCTCTTACCTGATGGACAAAGTGTCCTTTCCAGTAATTCGATGCCGGTTAGAATCCGTCTCTCTCTCTTCTCCTCTGCCTCTGGACTAATAGTCCCTTTTCTAGTGGAGCTAGACCCTGTACGTGCCTCTGCTCTTCACCAGCTGTGGGTCTGGGCAGCACCTGAAGGTACCTCCACCCGCGAGGGGTCAGGGTTAGGCTAGTGGTCTTCTGGCCACTCTCTCTACAGAACCCACTGTACTCATGGCTCCATTAGCCACGTCCCCGGCATGTTCATGGCGGCTCCTTGATTGGCAGCCCTGCCAGGAGGACCTCAGCCTTGGAACCCTCTACCGTTTAGGCCTGGGCTTATGTTCAGAAGTTTTTTGTTGCTGCTATTGTCCTTTCTAGCCCAACTTCTGATCCCACCAAGGCTCGGGCCTCATTACTTAGAGGACATAACCAATTTGTTTTGTTTTCTTTTGACCTCAGGGGCCTGGCCCCACATCACATCTCTAGGTTTGTTTCTGACCCAGCCTTCCACCCTGGCTCTACCCTGTGCACCCCAGGGGCGCCCTGGCCCAGTGGGTCCTTCAGATGGTCCTTCAGAGAAGGGACAAGTCCAAGCAAATCCCTGCACACGGCCAAGGAACTAAGGCAGCGATCTTCCTGTGAAACTTGACAGGGTGGTAGGGAGAGGCGACTGGGGTTTAGGAAGGCTGCTTCAGCATGAGAAGGCACCTGCTTTGCTCAGGCTGAGCTAGAAGTGCGCTGGTGGGGAGTCACTCGTAGGATCTGTCTCAACTAAACAAACCGGCGTGATGAAAAATGCACTGGCCCGAAACTCCTCCCTCCCGGTTCTGAGTTCTTGCTCTGCCACTGACTCACCCCAGCCTTGGGAAATTTAACCCCAGGGAATTTCTCTGATCTCTTAGTCTTCAGTGTCCCCATCTATACAATGTGATCATTAGGCTAGAGAATCCTTAAGGTCCTGTCTCGTTCTAATACTCTGTGATCCACTGAGACAGTGTTTGAGGGAAAATTGTTTTTTGGTTATGTTGTGCCTTTAATAAAAGTAAATATTTCTCTGACTGTCTCTGCAGCGAGAACACGCACCAGGACTCTTTTCACTTCCGTTGTGACGAGGCATCTCTCATTCAACATAAACATTTTCCTATGGTACAAATGAGACAGGAAACGTAAACGAAAATGAGCTGAGGAAAGAAGTGTGGGAGTGTGAACACGTTGCTGGTCAGGTCATTACAGCTGACCATAGAGAACATCGTGGAAACGAGGGCCCCAGCGGGCTTGATGAAGGAGGCAGCCATGAGTGCGCAGCAGCCACCGCCTCACACAAGAAGGGACATGGCAGGGCCTCCGGGACGTCTGTCCCACACGCCCTCTGAGGCCCCCGTTCCTCCTGTCCATCCCCTTGTCTCAAGCACCTTCTTCTCTACCAGCTTACCCATCAGTGGTGACCAGGGTCTGTCTCTCCCACCTACCATGGCCGGCCTACCCTCACCCCGCCTGCCTCTTTCCAGGCGTCACCTGCCCGGTTTTCCTTCTTTCCAAAATAACACCAAACCAAACTCCAATAATGCATTAAGAGTCTTTCTAAAAATATCTTAGTGGGCACTCCCTTGTCAATGCTGATGCCTACAGCCCCACCTTTACTAAGCACCCCTCCCCCCAAGGCTGAAAATGAAAACAAAACTTCTGTCCTCTTGGCTTTCTGCCTGCCTCCTGATGGCTCCTGCCTCTTTGCTAGCTCCTGCTTAGAATTATAAACAGCTTCCCCGCTGCATTTAAGAAGAAAAATCAATACTGCTCACTAGGTCCGAAGACTACAGTACATAGTACTCTGGCTTTCGCCATTTTCGGGGGTTGTGGGGAGGCAGATTGCGCCTGCAGCGCCTCATCTGGACACGTCGAGAGTTGCAGAAGCTTGACCACCCATGTCCTCCTACAAATGGACCTTGAGAGGGTGTCTGAAGCTTCTAATGGGGGAGTGCAGCTATCCGTTTGCACCAGACCGGAGGGCAGGGAAGGCCACCGGCTTGGAACAGCACACAGCTTCTCAAGGGGCTCATGTGGAGAGCTGAGGGAGGAAGGGGACGCCCGCCTACATCCAGATCAGTGGGACCAACCCTGGTGATCGTGGGGTGACAGCTGTTGCAGCCAGATGGCCCTCACATCCTCTCTCTACTTTTCTGCAGCCATCCTCCCCCCAATCTCCCCGTCACCCCCTGTGTTCTGGTCACAGTAGCCTCTTGCATGGTTTAGCGGATCCAATTCTTTCCATCACAGGATTCTCATATATGCTGTTTCCTCCACCTGGATGTCTTTACTAAACTGTTTTCCTGTCTCAGTCACTCCCTTATGAAGAGAAGGGCCATCAGCAGGAGGTATGTGGTGCAGAGAAGGTCACTCCGTGCAGGAAAAGACTTGGCCATGTTCCAAGGTGCCGAGAAGGAGGCGAAGCTGCTGACACTGGGGTGAGGGGTTTGCTGAGGATCTGGGAGGCAGGGCTTGGGGCGGGGGTGCGGCGACCCTGCACAGAGCTGGGGCAGGGACACAGAGTGAGACTGTTCCAGTGATGCCAAGGTGAGTAAGACTGTTCCCAGTCAACCCTGCAGGGTCACCTTTGGGGAGACACAGGGACCCAGCGAGTTACACATTAACCCGGAACTAGTTCTCTGCAAATGTCACCTGCAGTTTCTTTTGGATAATCCCCACTTCTGTTTTTTAATGACTAGTTAGAGCATTTTGTTGCTGTAGACACTAAAGATAAGTTTTTTTTGTTCTGAAGTGTAAAGTTTTCATTAAGTTACTGAAAGAGATCTAAATCATTGATTCCAGGATGTTTCTACTGAGGAGGACAAGCAGGGAGTGGCCAGTGACAACGCCCTGGGAGCGGACCCAAGTGGCTCGGCTGAGAGTTACTGCTGGTCACCAGGGATAATCTCGGGGCTCAGCTTCCTCCTCTGCAGACTGAGGGGTGTCCACAGCTGATCTTGAGGGCCCTCCCATCTCACCCTCTCGTCTGTGGCATCCTTTGCAGCTGCTGAACTTCAATCTGTGCTTTAACCCTTTATCCCGGATGTACAAGAGAGACCGATTTGTGTGGGAAGGAGGTCCCCTCTTACGCGGAAGCAGCATGTCCACTCCCTCGCATCCCAGGAGAGTCTGAGTGGAACCTTGAAACCAGAATACATTCAGCAGAGCCGTGAGGTCCGGCCAGATGCCTGGAACACTTCACTGCCTCTGCCTCTGCCTGCGGTTTCACCTGGGGGATGCATACCTTACAAAGTAGGGTGTCTTCCAAATAAGCCAGGGAGCCAGGTAATGGAAGACGACTTTGAAATCTTCTAATTAGTAACAATGTCTTTGAACAGTTTTTATACTCAAGTATTCCAATTTACTGTAAACAGGAAAGGCTCTCTGATCAGAAATGAAGGGATGTTGGAGTAGGAATAAACTTTTCACCTATGGGGGCCCCTGGGTGGCTCAGTGGGTTAAGCCTCTGCCTTCAGCTCAGGTCATGGTCTCAGGGTCTTGGGATCGAGCCCCGCATCAGGCTCTCTGCTCAGAGGGGAGCCTGCTTCCCCCTCTCTCTCTGCCTGCCTCTCTGCCTACTTGTGATCCCTCTCTCTGTCAAATAAATAAATAAAATCTTTAAAAACTTTTCACCTGTGGAGTGTTGGGTTTCAGACTGTGAGCTCTCATGCAATATTATGCATTTTGTGATATTTATTCCAAAAACTCTGAATATAAAAAATGACCTATTATGAAGAACTAGAAAAACAAAACAAATGAAAAGTCAGATAAGCACCCTAGAATTTTGGTTACAAAGACTATTGGATGAAATCAGAGAATAGGAAGAAATAATTTGGCAATGTTCAGAAAGTTGGTCTCTTTTTTTTTTTCTGAGTCTGCCTGAAAACAAGTAAGACCGTTTCTACACCACCTATGCCATAGGGTAGTGGCATTTCAAATGAGGCAACAGTGTGAATGAAAACCCTAGTCATCGTGGTCTGCAAATGTGAGGGGTAATCCAGGCCTCAGATAACTCAGCATAAGTTTTCCTCCACTGAGAGCAAAGAGCTATTTCTGTGTATGACACACGAGCAGCTGTGTGCACATGTGACCAGGAAGAGCAGTCAAGAGGTCCCGTCAAACTGGAGCACACACACGGACACACAGACACACACGGACACACGGACACACACGGACACACGGACACACGGACGTACACGGACACACGGACACACACGGATACACATGGACACACCGACACACGGACACGCGGACACACACGGACACACATGGACACACCGACAGACAGGCACACACGGACACACGGACACACACGGATACACCGACACACGGACACACAGACACATGGACACACTTTGCACTTAACATACGACAGGTTTCATGCAATAGGATGACTCTAAAAATTTATTTGGGTCTCTCACTAGACTGGACAAAGCCTTAGTGGGGAATCTCATGAGAAAGATACGGGGATTTTAGACAAAAAGCTTTAGGAAAACCTAACAATCAAGACACAAACCAGAGCTGCCTCCATTAAGCTCTTGAATGAGCCTTAGGGAGAACCTGAGAATTTAGTGAAGCTGATGGAGTCTTTCTTACTCCTGCAACCACCCAGCTCAGTTATATCACTAAATGGCAGCGTGAGGCTGGATGGGTCCTTTGACTCTTGATCTCTACAAAACAGAAGCGGTGGTAACACTTTTCCCTGACTACTTCAGAGATGTGTGTAAACATCAAATGAGAAACTAGATATAAGAGAGCCTCATAAACCGTAAACTTCTAAACAAGTACGAGATATTGTCACTTTGCCACTAATACCCATTTGGGACTTCTAGCTCTTGAAGTATACACGGTCAGCAAATTTTACCACCCTTCTCCAGAATTCCTGAGTGCCACTGCGGTGCTTTCTCCAGCTGGAAACAACAGCAACGAAGGGTTTGTTTCTTTCTGATTCCTATTTTCAAATGCCCCTGGTGTCTAGAGGGGACTTCCTAGGCAGCACGACTCTTCTTCTGCCGAAAGCCGTGTCTGTCAGGGAATGGTAGAGCTGAGTGGCAAACCCAGAGCCGCGACATTTTAGAGCTATGAAAGATGGAGGCCTCCAAAAGGAAAAAGTATGAATTGTCACATAAGTGACAGCAGCTGGACAATATAAACTGGTTTACACACATTTTAGACATGTCAGTGAATGACAAATGTATTGCAGTCCTAGGGGACTGAGATGATTAGAATACTAACAGCTACCGTGATTGGGTGCTTCCCACACGGCGAGTGCCTGTAAACACGCTCCCCACCATCCCATCCTCGCGGTCACTTCTAACGGACAGGAAACGGAGAGAGGGTTGCCTCCTCTGGGTCCCTCCGCTCTGAAGGCCACAGGGCAACTCCGTGCTCCTGAGGCGCTCGGCTTCCTCAGGCCTTCGTTTCAGCGGGCACCCACTGTACTGTGTGCAGATGCGTTTTTGTTAGAACGCGTTCTTCCTCGGAGAAAGCGCGGTGGCTCTCTCACAGGGGCCCTGACACCACGGCAACGACTTCCTGCGATCTTCAAGTCAGAGCTCTTCCCTCGGCCCAGCCCGGAGCCAGCAGGAAACGTGGGTCACACCGCCTTCACCTGCCCCTGCGTGGAGGCGCCATGACGCTTGGCTCACTTTTACTTCTCACCTAGAGAAGAGTAATGTGTGTAGGGCCTGGAAATGCACTCAAGAGGCTGCAGGTTGATGTTTTGAGTGTGCATATCTTAGCCTTTTCTTTTACTACTGCTGAAAAAAATCACCTGAAGATAGCCAAACTTTCTAGTATTTCAAAGTAAATTTAAAGGAGTCTCTCTGCTTTTTAAAACTGTGGTCATTTTCCATTTACTAAAAGTCAATGGTTAGCTACCGAAATAATCACAGTTCTGTCAGAATTCTCTGGGTAATCTAGAAGGTCCGGAACTTCTTATCCAGCCTCAGAATTCCCCGGTACACACGCACTTTGGATTCACAGCTCTGCAGTGGGATCCGTGAGGCAGCAAGTGACCACCATCCCGCTTAGCAGGTCGGCCCCTGCGAGGCCCTGACCAGCGCGGGTCTGAGCTCTTCTGGCCTGTTTCCCGTCCCTCGGATTCTCTTCATAGTCCTCTTCTTAAAACGCATGTCGTCTTCTATGAAATTATCAGCATAAACTCCCCCGTGCGAGCATGTCCTGTGGCGTGAACGTCTGTAGGCTGCCTTGAGATTTGGGACGTGGGAGCCGCACGTTCATCCTCGAGGCGACCCGGCCTCGCCTGAGTCATCCGGCGGATGGTAATCAGGCAACCTGGGAGTGGCACCTTGGATCGGAATCCTGCTTAGGTCTTGACCTGTTGAATCAGCCTATGCCTTTGAAAAAGGACGAAATCTTTCTGGTTGGCACTTGTTTCTTAAACACGGCCTGGGGCCCGCGCCAGAGCCAGGCAGACTTGAGTCCAGACTGTCACTTCTCCAACCTCGGAGTTCTTTGACCCGGGCTGGTACTGACCCGCCCACACCTCAGCTCCCTCCTCCCTGACGAGATGAGCGGCTCGGATGGCCTGAGGGTTGACTGGAGGACCCACATTAAAGCTCTCGGTCCCATCCCTGCTGCTGAGGGTGCCCGGGAAGTGCCGGCTTCCCTCCTCATCTGAGGTGAGGGGCTTCTTCCCGCACAGCCGGGTCCTCCCCGCCGCAGGGCTAAAACTGGGCTCCAGGCTGCCTTCCTGTCAGAGAACCTTCTGGCCCTCCCCAGTCCCCAAAGTACCATCTTCCCCACTATGCAGGAAACGCCCTAAGCTGCCCTAATTTGACCTCAGTGCCCTCAGGGTGGGAGTTAAAGTGAAACGGAGAATGCGGCATCCAGATACGCCTTAGTCAAGGCTCCCTGTCTTAGGGGTCCGGCCTTCCCAGCTTACTGCGGACTGAAAGCTGCCCCCGGACATGAACTCAGAGTTAACACCAGAAAGGGGGGGCAACAGGACCAGCGGCTCACCTTACTAACGCTCACCTGGAAAGGCACTGCCAGGGCTCGGAACGAACCCTGGACAGGAGGAGGGGACCACCTTCCGGCCCCCGCGCACCGGGCAGCTACGTGAGCCTGGGTCTTGAGCTCCCCCAGGGAGCCGGGAGGGTGGACCCACGTGATCTCCACCCTCACGTCCAGGCTTCACCCTCTGTGCTCCCGACCCGTGCTCCGTGCCCACACGAACCTCCTCTTGTTGGCACGCCCACACGCCTCCGGGGGAAACGGTGTGAGCGTGGCCTCGGGCACCCGGGCAGCGCTTCCTTGCTGAGCTGTGGACTTGCAGCCTGGGAAGGAACACGACCCTGAGGTGCCGACAGTGTCGGCCGGACCCCGCCGGCCTGCCGTTGGTCTCCGCGGCCGGCCCCAGAGACAGCTCCCGAGCCCGCTCGGCGGGAGCACTGCGGCTCCTCTGGGCCCGCCGGCTCTGGCCTGCAGGGCCACTGCTTATTTGCTGCGTGGCCTTTTGTATTCTGTCCCTCTGTTTGCAAAGCGAACTTCCTCTCAAAGCCAAGGGAAGGCTTGCAGTCCCTTACCGACAACCTGCTGACAGGCTGTGGACCAACCCGTAAGTCCCATGTGTAACGTGTTCTGCTTCTTATCAGTTTAGACTTCAAAGCCTCGGGCTGGGACTCTAGAGTCAGCAAGACTTGCTAGCAGTCATCCAAGGTAAAGGGTCTCTGGGGATTAAAATGAAACTCTCGGGGGGGGTGTCATTTACAATCGCCTGTTTCCCTTTTCTCTTGCTTGATTCTTTTAATATGATTTGGACTTTTGAGTTCCATTTGTGGTTCACACAGTCGGGCCACCAAACAGAAACCATAAACCAAACGGTCATATTGAAATTTATAAATTAGGGTCATAGCGCCGCTCGGTATATCTACTTCCTTTCCCTCCTTTCTTCCCTCCCTCCGTCGCTCCTTCCCTTCCTTCAGTGTGCCTTCTGTCTTTGTCATCTATCTGCCTGCCTATCTAGCATACGTTTTATCTCTGTATCTACCTTTCTAGCCATCTCTCCATCCTTCCGGAATATCTGACCCCTCCAAGGATGTCAGCCCATCGTGGCGGGGAGCTTGGGGACTCCCCAGTGCCTCATGCAGCATTTGGCTCCTCAGTAAATGCACGTGGGGGAATTGTGCTTGTTGTCATCAGAGGGCTGTCCTTGATGACCGTCCACACCGCTCAGGAGCACAGAGGGTTCCCTGCCGGCAGCGGGTGGACCGCGGCACGTGGGTTAGCTGGCAAGGTGGTGTCCTGTTCGGGCACTTGTGACTAAGAGTCCTCCTTAAGCTAAAACCTGACCATGCCTCAGGCTGTGCTGAAGCCAAAATCCAGGTCTTTCCATTTCCATTCCTACGGTTCAGGTTATCACTCGCTAAGGAAATTAATATTCTATTTTGACCTAAAGATGAATAGATATTAATAGTTTAATACATTCTCCTCTCCAGACAGAATTCTAATTTTTTGACAATTTTCACAGAGATATCATGAAGATGACAATCGAAGAATTTGGGTACTGTAGCAGACATAATGAGGAAAGTATCATCGGGTAGGAACACATTTTTCTGGTGTGTCTGCATTTTCTACCCATCAGCTGCTCCCTGATACTTCCGTGGCCAGAATTATAAGCTCTTGCTTGAGAACTCAATTTCCTTCTTGTTCAGTGTGTCCAATCTGGAACATTCAAATACATAAATCTATTTTATTACTCAAAATGCAAGCAAAGTTTAAACTCCTCACTTCGTTGCTTCTCTTTTGCTGAATTGTCACAAAGGGTAACTGAAAGGTAAGAACGCAGGTTTACCTGAAGGAAGGACCTGGCAGCCGCTGCGTGGTACCCGGACTGTTTCTAGACAGCTACCTGAGACAGCTCCTCTGGTGCCTGGGGGATGTCCATTGTCTTCACGGAAACGCAGAGTGGCTCATTTCCTCTCCAAAGAATGCCTGTCTTTAGAGGCTGGCCTAGGGTTAGGCAAAAGCCAGCACGGGACTGAAAAGGAAGCCAGGCCTCCGTCGGGGCAGGGATTTAGGGATCCAGCTGTCCTTCCTGCCTCCCTCCTACCTCTCCAGTCTGAGCAGATGCTGAGAGCAAACTTGGTGTTCACAGAGTTTGCCTTTAAACTCTAACGAGTTAACTAACACGAAAGGTTATAAACTGTGCTTTCTTATTTATCTTTGTGCCCATTTTCCAATATCGATATTAATAAAGATGGGTAAAAAATATTATTAAGCAAAAGACCATGAAACAAAGAAAAACAATGTGCTAAATATTCCAGACTGTTTTGATTGCATTCCATCTGTGGGGAGAGCCGGAGACTTCCACACCCTCTGACTTGCCTACACCTGACTCGCCTACAATGCTTCCTCATTTCTGCTGATAACCTGACATCAGAGACAAAGGGAGGCAACAGAAGACAGGAGAGATTACAATACGCACACTCTGGCTTCAATGTCGTCACAGATTCATAACCAGTAATAAATGAGAAAGAATACTTTATTTCTTTAATACAGAATATATAATATTGCACTCTAGTTGCAGGTAGTGTGTAGAAAAAACTCTGTTTACAAAACAACCATACCAATCGCCCGAGCCTGATGTTTTAGGGTGTCACCAACCGTAACCATGGCACTGAACTTTGAACCTAATGCGAAGCGCAAGGTTGAAGAAAGCCTTCTTTTTATTTCAGGGCCGGTGACCAGTAGTTTCGTAGATACATACATAATGAGGAAACTTTACAGTAACATAAATACCTCTCCGTCAGAGGCACTGCTAATCTGTACCATATATTAGTGAAATAGATACTGTCTAGCTATTTTTCTTGCTTTATCAATAACTATTTCTTTTCATTGTGTTTAATCATATTATTTTACATGCTATTCTTTCATGAACAAATGAAACTATTTCACAGCAGTAACTATTGCTATCCTTGGGAAAAACAATTACAAGCTTTTGTTTGCAGACTGAGCCTCAAAGTTTGATTTTCTCAAAGTCACTCAGCAAATTGGGGTCATTCAGGATTAAGAAGGAACCTTTCACCACCACCCACACACGTGGGACCTGACACCGAGGCACGAATCTCGGTGGAGGAGAGGGAGCATCACCGGCTCCTGTCGGAGCCCAGGGACACCCCGTTCCTCCTCTTCACTCCCGTCTCCGAGATCTACCTCTGGAACTCCCCCCGGCTGAACTCTTCCCTGTACCTCCACCGATGCACAGATGCTTCCGGAAGATCTTGGTGCTTTTAAACACAACCAGTTTGTTTATATATATTTTTATCTATTATATGGATTATGAGTCTGCACCATTCTGATCTAAGGCAAATATGATGAAAGTTCTAGTTCATCCTATTCTGAGAGTAGAAAGGCACAACACAGGTTTGCCTGAAGCACTGACATGTGCAATTAGTGGAGCACCTGTACATAAGGGAACTGGGAGTACGTAAAGACCCTTTAAAAAAAACCTCTCATCTTTGACAGTATGTTTTTAAACGAACTGCAATCCACTGAACAGTAAAATAGCAGCATTTTGAGAGGAACAATTGGGGGGAAATTCTTAAAGCACGGAATCTGTTGTCTTTAAATAGAGTCTACGGTGAGAAAGGTACATTCGTGGGCCAAAAAGGCTCCAAAAATGCATATGTGGGACTTATTTGAAAACAGATCACTATTGCACTGAGCACTTTATAGAGTAGTGACTACTATGCTTGCAGACAGAAGTGGAGTATCCAATGAAACAACACCCACAAACACAAGCCAGGAGAAAATGATTTAAAACCACACTGACAAAAACTAAAACCATATGATGTTAAGGAAAACTATCTAAAGACCAGTAACTGTAAAAATAAGTATTAAGTAGCTCAAAGACCTCCCTCACAGTAAAAGTTACAAAAATAGAACAAAATATTAAACAAGTACATGAACATACCAAAACGGATTGGTTTATAAAATGTTCTACCATTGAGAAACCCATTTTTCTTCCCTCCATATTCTTCTCCATAATTTTGTTCCTGAGGAGATGTATTTTGTTAAAACACAACAGGCTTTGAAAGAGTCAATTGGGTTACAAATTTTCTCTGGGTTGTCATCATGGATATAAACCTTCTCTCCAAAGGCTCTAGATCTGAAACCTCTGTAGTGAGGAGTGGGTGAGGCTCACGGTGACTCCCTCCCCACAGCGTTCTGATCCTGAGTCCCACAGCTTCTGATCCTGAGTCCCACAGCTTCTGATCCTGAGTCCTCACAGCGTTCTGATCCAGCCGCCCCCACGGTGCCCCGAGGCTGCCCCTCGTCTCAGACACATCCCGGGCAGAAAAGGGTGAGCTGGTGCCACATCGGGGATGACTGCGTGACCCGCGGAGGTGGGAACGGACAATGGGCAGAGTGTGCTGTGTGGACCTGGGGGCTCTCCCTACTTTGGGCAGTGGGGGAGCCAGAGCCCCGTGGGGGCTGCTCTATAGGGCGCGAGGGAGGCGTGCTGCCATGCTGTGAGGGAGGGGCGCTCCTGGTCTCCTGCCAGCTCCCAAAAAGGCATTTTTAGTGGTACCAACTCCAACTTCTCTTCCAATGGCACGTCCACACGTCTACAGCCCAATGGGAGGGGCATTACTAAAATGACTTTAAAAGTACTTTGTGCAGTTTCGGTGGCTGTGATACTCTGGATGGAGGTGTCCATGTGTCCGTGTGAGCGTGTTTGCTCTTCGTCACCCACACTGCTCAAGTACAACACACCTTCTCATGATTACAGAACTTTGGCTTAATTGGTGCCAACAGTCCAGACTGACCAAAAGCAGGAAATACCATGGCATTCATGCTTGACTTTGCCACTCTTGGCCTGTTTTCTTTTTTAAAAGCAATTTAGGTATCCTTAAAATGCATCATGGTACCCCTTTGTCACCAAGCCAGTCAAACGGATATTTCCAAGCAGCTTTCCCCTCCTCTGCCTCTGGGAGCAAGACTAGATCCACCTCAAACAAGAAACTATCTCCGGAGCTTCGGCTGTGTCTTAACAGCTACAACGCAGCTGATTTCCAAGTTCCATGTTCCCCTTTCTCCATAGCATTTCGAACCTTCTGAATCATGTACGTCTCTTCAGTGGGGTGCTTTATTCCTGGGAAAGCAGCAATACGTGGTCCCCCGG
>CM052885.1:37218-52794 GCA_028534135.1 Potos flavus
AAAGATTGAAGAGAAGAGATGTATTGACACAACGGCTCACTTTCACAAGACTCTTTACGACATTTAACGGGACTGCCTACAACTTGCTTTGCAGCTTCGGTCTCTCTGTGCCCTCAGCTCCATGCTAAGTGCCATTTCAGCCAATTTTCAGCAGGAAATTTGCTTCAAAACCATATGAAACATATTTTCTTTATTGATCATATTGGCATCTAACCCATAACCCTCACGGTCCAACGATGTGCCTTACTCTCCTAACTTTGACGTAACTTGCTGTAGAAGATCGGGTTTGCGCTCCCACCAGTAACGTGGTGATGAGAGGGCTTCCGGGGATGAAGGGGGTGACACCAGGGAACACGCTGTGAGTTCTTTGTCAATTGCTGCCTATTTTACAAAACTTCTCTACCTTAAACTTATGAATCTTATTATGCCATAGTCTTGTATAACCGTTATTATTTTAACTAGAGTAGAATATTCAACCATAGAGTGGTTCAGCAATCAGCCCAATTTCATTTATTGTGGTAAAGCCAGAAACCAAACTTTATTTTTTTACACTCCAAACATTTATATTCTTACCACTTTTCTACTGAATTTTTACAGCCGGCTGTCTCAAGGCTTTTGTCCTAAGGAGAATTACGCTAAATTTTCCTTAAAACTCTCATTTTCATGCAGGCGAAGCACTACAATACAAAGATAAGCAGAACAAAGCATACACCCCTCATAGCAGGAACGCTGTGGCTTTCAGGTCAAGATCTTCACGGATCTTCATGTGACTCTGTCCTGAGACTTGCTTCCCAAGTCCGCACTATAATTAGCGATCACTAAACACTGTGCTAGCTTTTCCAGCAGTTCCAGCAAGCAGTGACGCCTGTTCTCCTGGTATTAGTTAGAATTTCAGGACCAATCTGAGAAAATTTGAAGTGGAAAACCATTACGCCCCAAACGAAACAAGAGAAAACTATGCATGTAATCCAACCACGGCTCTCAGAAGCTATTCATTGCCTCCAGACCATGTGAGCCTACACCTGACGCCAGTGCAGCCGTCTAAATACGGATGTTGTGGATATTATATAAGTTGGAAGAACAAGACAAAATAATAGATAATAGATATATGGTAACTTTAATTACCATAGGAATAGAGACATAGAATTATTGCCAAAGGTGAAAATAATGAATGTTTCTTGACTTAAAAATTAATAACTCTAGAAAGGGCACCAGGTCTTTTTTTTTTTTTTTTTTTTAAGATTTTATTCATTAAAAAAAAAAAAAAAAGGTTTCAGGGGGCGCCTGGGTGGCTCAGTGGGTTAAAGCCTCTGCCTTCAGCTCAAGTCATGATCTCAGGGTCCTGGGATCGAGCCCTGCATGGGGCTCTCTGCTCAGCGGGGAGTCTGCTTCCCCCTCTCTCTCTGCCTACCTCTCTGCCTACTTGTGATCTCTCTCTCTGTCAAATAAATAAATAAAATCTTAAAAAAAAAAGTTTCATTCAATTATTTGAGAGAGAGAGGGAGAGGGAGAGAACAGGCTCCCCACTGAGCAGAGAGCTTGACACGAGGCTTGATCCCGGGACCCTGGATCATGACCCCAGGCGAGGCAGCCGCTTAACCTACTGAGCCACCCAGGCGCCCTGAGAGCACTGGTTTTAAGGCCGAAGAACTGAGATTGAGACCCATCTCTGCATTTACCAGATGAAACTTTATCTTTCATTTGTTAATGATGATTCTAACATTTGTTCTACCAACTCCCAAGATGGGGTCAACTATTTAACATTTTTGTGTTGGAACCTCTGTAATTTTCCTTTTACTTGTATCTTACTGACGTTATTAATAAACTTTATCTGTGAAAAGAAAGAATTAAATTTAAAAATTGCTCAGATTATCTTCCTGACTCTAAACTTGAGAAAATGCACGGCTTTTCGCCTTCCCTGCCCTCTGAGCACACATGTCGCGTCATGAGATCACATGGAACCCTGACGACTTCCAGTTGTTGAGAACTTTCTGGACCCTTCATGTGCATTGGTCTCATCTTCACTTTAACTTTTGTGATTAAGCTACAAACCTTTTCCCCAGGAAACACACACACACAAACACATACACATACTTGTCAATTTAAGAGCATTTAATCAGCATTTATATATTATTTATCAAGTGCTAATTAGGCATCTAATATGTACTAAGCACCAGGCACCAAATACTGACATTCCAGATTGACAAATAAGGGTACTGAGATGAAACAGCATAAAATTAAACCACCGGTTAGTCCCAAAGGCAGGATTCAAATTGAGGTCCTTCTTGTTCCAAAGTCTGTGCCAACACACTCTGCATGCTACTATTTCTCCAAGGGTCTAGTCGAATACAAGTGAGCTGTCATTAATTCTTCTCCTATCCTTTATTCAGTATAAAGGCAACTGAACAGAATCTTGCAGGGAAATTACAGTCTGTTACAGGAGCCATAGTCCAGAAATATTTTTACTAATGAGTAACATGTGCACATGGCAGCTCTTCTGATCCATAATATCTAAAGGTGGAGGTCGTCCTGCACTGTTACCTTAGCCAAGAAAAGTGCTACAAGCCAGGCAGCTATGGGTTAAGGGAAGGGTAAGGCTCAAAGGACAAAGTTAGGGCCTGGTCTTCATTGTCCATTACTAGTTGTATGCCTTTGAATAAGTCAGTGAACTACTCGGAATCTTGGTTCTAGCTTTAAAACCGATGGTAAATCATTGCGTGCCTACCTCACAAAGGAAGTGAAAGCATATTGTAAACATATAAAGAGTTATTGACCTTCATGATTTAATCAGTGGTCAGATTAAAGTTAGCTTGAAGTTCTGACCAGGAGCAGAAAAGATTGCTGAGGAAGTGGGTGGAGAGATCGTCACAGGGCTTCCGTGGTAGCCTTCAGGGCTGGATGCCCAAGGGGGGAGCCAGGGTAGCTGGAGCAGAGAAAGTTGTGGCGGTTGGTGGTTAAGCTCCTGAACAGAATCAGCGTGAGGTAGGGGATAGATCACAAACAAAGGGCAAGCGGGACACTCATGAGAAAAGTACCAAGCCCAAACTGTATCTCAAGAAAGTGTCAGATCAGAAGCAAGAGCCAAAGGCAAGCAGAGTGAAATCGTTGTGGGGAAGCCCAAGTCCACAGGGACAAGCCCCAGAGCTCCCATGGGGAGCCCCGGCCATGGCCCACTGGTCATTCATAGCTGTGTCTCGTTTCGTGTTAGCCTTCTGCTCACACATTGCTGTGTGAAGGAGGCAGGGCTAAGGACCACTCTGAGTCAGAGAATCTCCAAAGGTGTGCTCATCTGTAGAAGACTTTCAAGTAGCAGGAGCCTGAAATCCTACTGGTAAGAGGGAGCCGTGCAGCACTCTACGCAGAACAGCAATGCAGTCTTTCCAGAACCTGGGGGACCATATACCAGAAAACAGTAATTCGCATTCTTCATCTGATACCAAAACAATTGGAAAGTTCTTATGTCATTAAATGCCATGGACATCCATTGCTGTTTAGAGAAGGCACACACACATACACATTGTCAGCATATTTTTATCTAACCCCTTGCTAGTGATAATAACAGTTTCTTCAGGAGGGCAAATGGTTTATTTTATATTTTTGTTAATTATGGAGCAGGAAGCTTAAATTCTTTTTTTTTTAAGATTTTATTTATTTATTTGACAGAGAGATCACAAGTAGGCAGAGAGGCAGGCAGAGAGAGAGGGGGAAGCAGGCTCACTGCTGAGCAGAGAGCCTGATGCGGAGCTCGATC
The DNA here is from genome assembly GCA_028534135.1 of Potos flavus. Taxonomy (NCBI): domain Eukaryota; kingdom Metazoa; phylum Chordata; class Mammalia; order Carnivora; family Procyonidae; genus Potos; species Potos flavus. The sequence goes on from CM052885.1 coordinate 40,970, forward strand.
TCAGGACCCTGAGATCATGACCTGAGTTGAAGGCAGAGGCTCTAACCCATTGAGCCACCCAGGCGCCCCTGGAAGCTTAAATTCTTCCACATGTACAGGATGAAGACATCTTTCTGTGAATATCTGTGAACAAATATCACAACTTTAGAGACAAAAATCTACAGTTGTATGAAAAAAATGTAACAATTTTTGCAAGGTCTGACTTCAAAGTACTCATAAAACATGCAAATATATTTTCTATCCTAAATAAAATCCCCAATACATTGCTTAGTAAAACCATTGTATTCACTGGAAATAGGTTTCCATATACAAAAAAGAGGTTGGTTAAATAAGGTAGACATTATTTTACTTTCAAATTCAAGAATCTCAGCTTTTGCTTATCTTTTGTAACCACGTCTTTTAACACATGCCAGTTTTGAAGATTACAGACCAATTATTTTGTGCTTATTATCCTTAAAGGAAAATGATAGCAACTTTACAGTGGAGAAACCCAGAAGACAGGACTTTGGACAAGCAATCAAAGTTGATATAAACTTCGATGGATAAAGTTGAAATCAGGTGCCATTCCATAGGGTGGACGGAGGAGGACACAGTAACCCTTTTGTGATATATTTGCCAAAGATGCATGATATGACTCAAATTAGGAAGAATATGACAAGCCCAAACGAGGGACAGTCTCCAAAGAAGACATACAAATGGCCAACTGGTATATGAAAAATTGTTCAACGTCACTCATCATCAGGGAAATGAAAATCAAAACCACATTAAGACATCACATCACACTTGTTAGAATTGTCATTATGGAAAAAAAAAAAAGAAGCTAAGTGTTTGTGAAAATTGAAACCCTTGTGTACTATTGATAGGAATGAAGTAGGCACTGTAGAAAATAGCATGGAGGGTCCTAAAAAAAAATTGTGTATATATGACATGATTATATATGGGAATGACATTAAATATACATATGTGTGTGTGTGTATGACATGATTCAAGCAATCTCTCTTCTGGATATTTATCCAAAAGAATTGAAATCAGCATCTCAATTGGTATAGTCACTGTGGAAAACAGTATGAAGGTCCCTCATAACTCAAAAATAGAACTACTTCATAAGCCAGTAATCCCAACTCTGGATTTATAGGACAAGTATTTTAAATGATTCCACCTTCTCTCTTTTCTTGGTGGTGGGTATTGAGGAGGGCATGTATTGCATGGAGCACTGGGTGTGGCACATGAACAATGAATCTTGGAACACTGAAAAAATAAATAAAATAATTAAAAAAAACTCATGATGTACTATACAGTGGCTAACTGAACGGAGTAAATAAATAAAAAGAATATTAATTGTACTTTAAAACATCATTTAAGTAGTTGCAATGGAGTTTTTAATATACATTTGAAAGGAATGTAAGTTACTTTTTTTATTGTGTTATGTTAGTCACCATAAAATATACCATTAGCTTTTGACACAGTTTGCCTCACAGGCAGCACAGGTGTCTTGCTACTAAGCACTCCACTCCTGCTCTCTGTCCCTTTACCATTGCTGTCATTTATTTCACTCTAACCTATAATAACCCAGTGCATTATTGCTATTATTATTTTGAAAAAGGCTATCAGATCAATATATTTTAGGAAAAAGTAAAATAAAAATTTAATAAGTAAAATAGATTTAATTTTACCTTCATTTATTCCTTCTTTAATGCTCTTTCTTTATGTAGATGAAAGCTTCTGATCCATATCATTTTCCTTCTCTGTGAAGAACTTCCTTTAAGATGTCCTGCGAGTCAGCTCCACTATACATTTCTTCAGATTTTGTATGTCTGAAAAAGTCTTCTTCACTTTTGAAAAGTAATTTTGCTAGATACAGAATTCTAGGTTGTGGGGCTTTTTATTGGCACTTTTAATCTCTCCCTTCCACTTTTGTCCTGCATGCACCATTTCTGAAAAGAAGCTCAGTGCAGTTCTTGTCCTTGTTTCTTTTTTTTTTTCCAATTAATTTTATTTTTTCAGTGTTCCAAGATTCAGTGTTCATGCACCACACCCAGTGCTCCATGCAATAACAAGTAAGGTGTTTCTTTTTTCCTTCCCTCTGGCTTCTCTCGAGATTTGTTTTGTTTTGAGCTGTGTGAACATGACATGCCTGGGTGTGCATCTAACCTGTGTGGTCTTCTCTGAGCTTCCTGGATCTGTGGTTTGGTGTCTGTCATCAACTTTGGAAATCCTCAGCCGATCGTTATTACTGTAAATATTTATTCTGTTCCTTTCTCTCTTTCTTCTTCTGTTATTCCTGTTTTACTTGTGTTATGCCTTTTTTAATTTTTCCACAGTTCTTGGATACTCCGTTCCCTTTTTTCTATGCTTTTTTTTTTTTCTCTTTGCTTTTCAGTTTGGGAAGTTTCTACTGACATATCTTCAAGCCAATTTATTTTTCCTTGGTTGATTCCAGTTTGCTGATAACCTCTTCAAAGGCATTCTTTGTTTCTATTACCATGTTTATTATTTCTACCATTTCTCTTTTTTTTTTTCCTGTAGTTTCTGTCTCTTTGCTTACATTACCCAACTATCCCTGCATTTTGTACACTTTTCCCATTAGAAACCCTGGTATAATAATCATGGCTGCCTTAAGTTTCCAGTCTAATTACTACAAAGTCTCTGCCAAATCTGGTCTGGATCTGATGCTCATGTGTTTCTTCAGACTGAGTATTGCCTTTTAGCACACTTTGTAATTTGATGATGAAAGCTGGACATGATGTAGATAATAAAAGGAATTGAGGTAAATAGGCCATGAGTGTGAGGGCTTGCGTGTGTCTGGCTAGGAGTTAGACTGTGTTATTTGCTGTAGCGGAAGGTGTGTAAACTAAAATTTTCTCTAGTTCCTTTGTTTTTGTCTCCCCTGATGTCTTTGGGTTTCTTTGGACTTCTCAAATAGGTTCTGAGTCTCACAGCTTTTTCACTTGTCCTCTCCCCGGGGAAGGCTATTGCTGTAGGAAAGTACGGGTGGAGAGTAAACATTCCATAATACTGTGCTTGTATCTTAGCTTTTCTGTGACCCTGCTTCCCTTGGCTGCAAGTTTCACATGTGGCTCTCAGCCTTTTTCTCACCCCTAGGTAAAACAGGAAGGCTGGAGTTGGTATTTCCCTTCCCAGAGTGGGTTGGCTATTCTCTCAAGGAGTTTTCCTTGAGTTTTATATTCTCAAGGAATTTTCCTTGAGGGCAGATGGAGAACAGAATGCTCTGGGTATATTCCCTACTGGTTAATTCTCCCCAGACATATTTCAAAGTGGTTACTATCTTGTCTGTCTACTGGAAGTGTACGGGGATTGTCCTCCAGTTTTCACTGTGAGTACCTGGTGGAAATTCTAGAGGCAAAATTCATGAAATTGTGGGGGCCCTCTTAAGATTGGCTCCTCATAGGAATACTCTTGACATCTGTAGTCATGCTTTCCCAAGGGTTATAAAGACTTTTTTAAGGCATTAACTATTTTTGTTATATAGAAGCTTTTGTTCTAGCTAGGTGAAAATTATTATTACTTATAAAATATGAATATAATGACCTGTGTCCCCTAGTGATGTATGCCCCCTGCTATCCATGCCTTTGACTAGTTCTCTCCCACACGGACTCAGGGCTGGCCTTATCCGATCCGTATAATATGGAGGGAGTGTGTGGCTTTCAAGGGGAGGTTATTAAAGGCACTGCTACTTCTACTTCGGCCTACTGCGTTGTTTTCTCTGGAAAACCCAGTCACCGTTGGAGAGATGGTCCGTGGGCAGAGGACTAAAGTCTCCACAACAGCCAGCACCAGCTTTTTGAGTCCCATTCAAACTTCCAGATGACTGTACTCTCAGTTGACATATAACCACAGCCTCTTGAGACATCCCAGGACATGAGCAGTAGAAAGGATGAGAGACAGCAAGCGAGTATTGTCATTCTGAGTGATTGGATATGCAGCAACAGATAAGTAACGCAACATCCTCTGTCATAAGGCAGAAGCCAGAATCTCTGAAGTGCTACCACACACATGACTTACCAACGGTGAAGATGGACAGATCTGGCATCAGAAGACCCGAGCTTAAGTGCCGACTCTTCTGTTAGAGGGTTGACTTTGAGTAAGTAATTTGACTCTTTAGCTTCTTCTATTTAAGATCTTCGATTGCAAATGAATCCATACGTGGTTACTTATGTCCAGAATATGCCCCTCCCGGCTCCCCTAATAAAAGAATTCCCTGAAATGCTGTGAGGTTTTGTGAATTCCCCCTTCCTACATAACATATACTGAACTACTCCTGTCACAGAATTGGCCATACTTAGTTAGTAGCTGTTTCCCTTTACATCGGATAAACTATGTGTGTATCTACCTTATTTCTTGCTGTGAAAAACTGCATGAGGGCAGTACCGCACTTACTACCGCTTTACTTGCAGTGTTTATACAACAGCTGGTGCAAAACAGATGCTGTACACCTGTTTGTTTAAATGTATGAATGTTCTCTTTCCAACAAAGTGAGATAAAAAAGAAATGCAGGTACTTATTGTTACCCTAATTATTTTCATTATTATTATTGTTAGAAAACTCCTTTTAACAAAAAACATTTCTTTAGTTCCCTTTTAAGTCTAAAGTAAATTAAAAATTATGCTTACACTATAGGAATTTTTTGTAGTTCATCCTCTTGAGACAATGATACTCCCTTTAGCACAAAAGGGTGGATCACTTTCTAATTCATATTTGACGTGCATGACCATTTTCTATAATTCAGTGTTCATGCCAGCTCCCTTATTTAGGCCTCTACAAATCGGTGCTTTTATACAGCAGGATATATTTGTCTCCTTGGCCCTTTCTACAGACTAGAATCCCTTAACAAACATCAAATATTTCCTTCAGTATGCTCTGAAGTAAGTTATCTGGCACTGTGTTAGTTTGCGTGGGCAGCCATGACAAAATACCATAGACTGGGTGGCCTCAATGACAGAATTTCATTTTTTCACGGTTCTAGTGACTGCAAGTCTGAGATCAGGGTCCGGCACCGTCAGTTTCTGCTGAGGGCTCTCTTTCTGGCTTGTGGACAGCTACCCTCTCACTGCGTCCTCCCATGGGGGACAGAGAGGAAGCTAGTGCCTCTTCTTAAAAGAGTACTAATCCTATCAGATCAGGCCACCCCCCTAAAACCTCATCTAACTTTAATTACTTCAGTACAGGCCTTCATATCCACATACAGTCACACTGGGGATTAGGATTTCAATATATGAATTCAAGGGGCACCTGGGTGGCTCAGTGGGTTAAGCCTCTGCCTTTGGCTCAGGTCATGATCTCGGGGTCCTGGGATCGAGCCCCGCATCGGGCTCTCTGCTCAGCGGAGAGTCTGCTTCCCCCTCTCTCTCTGCCTGCCTCTCTGCCTACTTGTGATCTCTCTCTGTCAAATAAATAAATAAAAAATCTTCAATATATGAATTGGGGAATGACACATACATTCAGTCTATAACATTGTCCTCCTGCCCCTTCCAAATTCATGTCTTTATTGCATGCAAAATACATTTATTCTATCCCAGCAGCCCCCAAAGTCTTAACTCATTCCACCATCAACTTTTTCTTGAAGTTTTTATTTAAATTCCAGTCAGTTAACATATATTGTAAATTTAGTTTCAGGTGTACAATTTAGTGATTTAACACTTCCATCCATCACCCAGTGCTCATCACAAGTGCACTTCTTAATCCCCATCACCTACTTAACCCATCCCCCACCTACCTCCCCTCTGGTGACTAGCAGTATGTTCTCTATACTTAAGAGTCTGTTTCTTGATTTGCCTCTCTCTCTTTTTTTCCCCTCTTGTTTTGTTTCTTAAATTCCACATATAAGTGAAATCATATGGTATTTGCCTTTCTATGACTGACATATTTTGCTTAGCATTATACTCTTTGGATCCATCCATATTGTTGCAAATGGAAAGATTTCATTCTTTTTTGTGGCTGAGTAATATTCCAATATATATGTGTGTGTGTGTGTGTGCGTGTGTATGTGTTTGTCCATCTTCTTTCTTGCTATGAAAATACTTCATGTGGGAAGTACCATGTAATATATATATTGATATCTATATATCACATCTTCTTTATCCATTCATCAGTCAATGGACATTTGGGCTGTTTCCATAATTTGGTTATCGTATATAATGCTGCTTTAAATGTTGGGGTGCATGTATCCCATTGAATTACTATTTTTGTGTTCTTTGGGTAAATAACTAGTATAAAGTCCAAGTCTCATCTAAATGTCATCTAAATTAGGCGTGGGTAAGACTTGAGGTATGATTTAGCCTGAGGCAAAATTCCTCCCTAGCTGTGACCTGTGAAATTAGAGAATTATGTGATTCTAAATTATAATGGGAGTGCAGATTCGACATAGGTTAGATATTCCCATTACAAAAAGGAGAAACTGGAGAAATAAAGGTGTAATAGGTCCCAAACAAGCTCAAAACACAGCAAAGCAAATTGTGTCAGATCTCAAGTCTTGAGAATAATCCTGTTTGCTTGATTCCCTGCCTTCCTGACTCACTGGTGCTGTGGTCCTGCCTTCTGGACCTACTGGGGTAGGGGTTATGTCCTCCTAGCTCTGCGAGGTGTGTGTGCTACACCCACGGCTCTGCCAGGCAGGGACCCCACTCTTAGGCTCTGGGAGGTTGCACTCCCAAGTCCCAGGTGGCCGCAGTATGGCCTGTTGTAACCGCAGTAGTGGCCACAACCTCTGAAACCCAAGAGGTAGCCCTGATGAGCTCATATTCACAGCCGAATAGCTTTACAGTCTGTCCTGTGGAATCTAAGAATTCAACAGTCTTCCTTCATTGTGTCACATCTCCATTTCCTTCAGTTAGAACTGGCATTGTTTCTGCTCATATAATCCATTCTCATTCCTGATTTCTGCTGAGGTGGCTGGTTAGATCTGCAATTCACAGGCATACTGATCTTATCAAATGGCCGTTCAGCCACACCTTTAGTGTTCTCTTTAGAACACAATTTCTCTCTCTCTTTTTGCAATATGGATAAGCAGAGAATTTTCTAAATCTCTAAATTCTTTAATCCCAAGGATTACCTTTTTTCTATTTACCAACAACCATTTCTAATTGGCATCTGAGACTCACCAGAATGGACTTTAGTGTTCATATTTCTGCCAACATGTTGTCCATGATTATTTATATAGTCTCTCAGAAGATGGAAGCTTTCTCTCCAGCTCTCCTTTTTATTTTCTGAGGCTTCACAAGAATTGCCTTTAACATCCATATTTCTACTGTCTCTTGATGGCAATCTAGACCTTTTTTTCTGGTATGCACCTCAAAACTCTTTCAGGCTTTATCTAATACCCAGTTCAAAAGCCATTTGCTACCATGAAGCACCCCCACTTTGTGGTAGCAAAAAGAAAAACACAGCAAACACTGGGGAAGGGAGACAATCTGATTTCCAGAGTTATGACATGATTATATTGAAACATCCAGTTTTCAACAACAACAACAATGTTAAAAATACAAAGCATACAAAGAAACTGAAAAGCATGACCATACAATGGGAACAACAACTACAGAAACTATCTCTGAGAAAGAACAGGTGGCAGACATACCAGACAAAGACTTTAAGACTGCTGTCTTAAAGATTACAAAGGACTAAAAGAAGACATGGAGAATGTTAAGAAAACAATGTATAAGCACAATGAAAAAAGCAATAAAGATATACAAAACTAACCAAAAATAAACTATAGAGCTGAAAAATGCAATAACTGAAATGAAAAAGTCATTAGAGGGACTCAGAAACAGATTCAAGTGGGCAGAAGAATCAGCAAACTTATAGATAAGACAATGGGAAGTATCAAGTCTGAGGAATAGAAAGAAAAAGGACTAAAGAAAAGCAAATGGACCTTCAGGGCCCCTTGGGATAACACTAACCAGACCAATATTTGCATCATGGGAGTCCCATAAGGAAAAGAAAGAATGTTTTAAGAAATAATGGCTGAAAACTTCCCCAAATTGATGAAACACATGAATATAAACATGCAGGAAGCTCACTAATTCTGTTAGGATGAACTCAAAGAGAATGACTTTAAGACACATAACCAAACCATCAAAGAGAGAGAATCTTGGAAGCAGCAAGAGAGAAGTGATTTGTTACATACAGGGAATCCTCAATAAGATTATAAGGAGACTTCTCATCAGAAACTATGGAGACCAGAAGATGGTGGGCTGATATATTCAAAATGCTAAAAGGAAAAAATAAGTCCACCAAAAATTCTATATACAGCAAATTTATTCTTCAAAAGTGATAGAAAAGTTGAGTTCTCAGGTAAACAAAAGCTGAGGGAGTTTATGACCACTAGATCTGAAAAAAAGAAAAAGAAAAGAAAATTGCTCATGGGGATCCTGCAGGTTGAAATGAAAGGACACTAGACAGAAACTCGAAAAACACTGAGAAATAAAGATCTCAGTAAAGGTAGGTATATGATCACTGGGTGGTAAGAACTCAGTGACAGCCCTGAGGTGTCCTCAACCTCGCTGGCTGAGACTTGGGAAGGCAGATCAGACAGTTGGTGTCCTCATAAACTAAACTACAAGACCCATACTTGCCATGTAAATTGTATTGACACTTTTTAGGAAATGTTAAAGCAAAACTCTCCCTAATTGTTAAACTGATATCATTGTGATTAGAAACTATTGGCAGCTTGTGCTACATCTCATTACTGATTAATGAAACAAACAAATATTAGTCAGTGAGCCCCAAAGAAGAAGGAAATTGACTTTAAAAAAAGAATAAAAAAGAAATACAATATTTAATTCTTAGTCTAGAATTTTGTTTCTGTAAAGTGACTTTTTTTTTTTTTACTGTCTTCTGATCCTTGTGCTGACACAGTGGTGTAACAAGTTGGAAATGTGTGAACTAACCATAAAATGCATATTGTTTAACTTCTTTTGTGAAGTAATTGCATAATGCTGACATTTTTACTATCTTATTAAGTTAGTGACTTGAACCACCTGCTATACTTTCTTAGGAAAACCATTTGTAAGCTTTTTGCTGAGTGATTTGACTGGGCATGTAACATTTTAAGAAGCTTTGTTTTCTTTTCTTTGGGTAAGAGAGTGTCCATAGAGGAATAGTATAAACTTTTCAAGGTAAAGATACTTCCGGCCTGACAAAAACCAATGCTGGCTGTGCCAAGATGTTACACTAACAGAACTTCTCACAATTAGAGTGAATGGTAGAGGCTGTGTTTGTTTGAAAACCTGGTTATATACACTCGTAATGGGTGTGTACTTTAAAGTAATGACGTACAGGTTCACTCTCAACTTATCCAAATACTGAAAGGCTCTTCATTCTTAATTTATCTTGACTTTTAGGCTTAGTTTGGAAAAGCTAAGAAATCAGGAAAACTGATTATTTTTATGATTTCCTGAAAGCAAATCAAATGTGCTAGAAAGATCAGAACCGCCTGGTAAGGCAGGACAAAATTTAAAATATTCTTTGTCGATATTGATAATTTATAGTTTCCACATTACTCCAAATAATTCAATGGAGCCTGAACACTAAAAAAAAGGAATAAAATAAAATAATAAATTCCCACAGCCATGCAAATGTTTCCAGATTATTACCTGTTCAGTTTTATATAGACAAAACATCTAGACATCTGGCTTAGCTTCTCAACTTTGTATTTGTGTTAGGTGAACAGTATTTTTTTTTAAGTCCCGGGATTGCAAATGGCTTATCGCTTAACCTCACTGAAAGAGATGTTGCACTAAAAATTGCCCCAGGCATAAAAATGAAATTCAGCTGATTCTATGATTTTGGTAAATTCCATTTTTCTTTAGAAATCACATCCAGTCTCTCATGGTTCTTTGCCCCTCTGATTTCCTCCAATTCACCCCTCCCTTCCCTCTCACAATGTCCTCCATGTTTTTTCTTATGCTCCACACATAAGACCACACACATGAGACCATATGATAATTGACTCTCTCTGCTTGACTTATTTCATTCAGCATACTCAGAGCAACAGACTGAGGGTTTTGGAGGGGAAGGGGGTGGGGGGATTGGTGAGCCTGGTGGTGGGTATTGGGGAGGGCACGTATTGCATGGAGCACTGAGTGTGGTACATAAACAATGAATCTTGGAACACTAAAAAAATAAAATAAAAGTATTTGGTAAAAAAAAAAAAAAAGAAAAGAAATCACATCCAGGGGCACCTGGGTGGCTCAGTGGGTTAAAGCCTCTGCCTTCGGCTCAGGTCATGATCTCAGGGTCCTGGGATCGAGCCCCGCATCAGGCTCTCTGCTCTCTGCTCAGCCTGCTTCCCCCTCTCTCTCGGCCTGCCTCTCTGCCTACTTGTGATCTCTCTCTCTCTGTCAAATAAATAAATAAAATCTTGAAAAAAACACACACACACAAAGCACCTCTTTAAAAAATAAATAAATAAAAGAAATCACATCCATAATATAGTGTGAATAACATAAGCAAGATGTAAAACAGTATGTACAGGTTCATGTTCCTTGTGATGATAGTCTCTCTATTCATATCCATATATTAATCCTGTAATTTGTAAAACAAATTTAGAATGGTTGTTTCATGTGTGGGATTATACGGGATATACATTTGTATTTTGTGTATTTCTGTATTTTTGAGGACATTTTATTTTTGAAATATGTGTGTGTGTGTGTGTGTGTGTGCATTTCCAGTCTAGAAATCTTCACTAAGTTCCTGGCATGTGATTCCCTGCACTGACATTGTATAATTCATTCTTTGCCCAACTTAGAATCCCTATCAAAGGCTCCAAGAGTTGAAAACCTTTGTTCATGTGCATCTTGTTATCTAATCTTAAAGGACTGTGACTTGTTTAAGGACATAAACCTCCTCACCTGCTTATTAACTTTTATGGCTCAGGTTTAATGTTGACACATAACCTTGATTCCCCTAAATAAAAGATTAGATATTATTTGATAAATTGCATTGATTTGGGCCAGTAATATTCAAGAACTATTTTTTCCTTAAATTCATTATCATATTTTCATCCTGAGAAAACAAAGAAGAGGCAATTATAAGACAAATTTTATTTTACATAGCCTAAGACAGAAATAGCAATAGCAACCTATAATGTAACTTTGGTACATAAATGAGATATAGCACACATTATACAGAGTAAAAGTTGTTGAAATGTGTTAATATCGATGGTATCAATATACCACTCATTGGGCACTTGCTATGTGCCAGATAGTTTACATACTTTCTCTCATTCAGTCTTGCAACAATAATTTATTAGGTGTTGTATTTGTTGATTTGCAGATAAGGAAACAGACAAAGAGAGTGTTAGTTGTCTGTGGTCACACAATAGAAAGCGGGGAGTCTTCCCGATTGATTGCGGCGCCAGAACTCATTTCATTGTGACATCATTTGCTCTAGGATCTTGGTAGAATATGCAAAACAATACAAATGTAGTTGAAGTTATTTTTTCTAACTGTAACTCACAGCTAAGTATTATAGTTATTTATTGCTTTCCCAAATACTTTTATTTTATTTTTTCAGTGTTACAAGATTCATTGTTCACGTACCGCACCCAGTGCTCCATGCAATATGTGCCCTCCTCAATACCCACCACCAGGCTCACCCAACCCCCACCTCTTCCCCTCCAAAACCTTCAGTTTGTTGCTCAGAGTCCACAGTCTCTCATGGTTCATCTCCCCCTCCGATTTCCCCCAATTCATCCCTCCTTTCCCTCTCACAATGTCCTCCATGTTTTTCCTTATGCTCCACACGTGAGACCATATCATAATTGACTCTCTCTGCTTGACTTATTTCACTCAGCATAATCTCTTCCAGTC
>CM052885.1:53294-106632 GCA_028534135.1 Potos flavus
GGTAAAAGGAAAACATATTTCATAGAATTATGTAGAATTCTCCATATCGGAACACTGAGAAATTTCAACCAGACTTATCCTAACTGTAATCCCGTGTGGAATTGAAAACACATCTGATTCATGTTCTACTTGCTATTTTTTTAAGCCGCCAATGGGAGCAGTGCAAATAAATCTTTATTTCTTTTCAGATAGAGTTTTACACAACTTAAGGTCATTCTAATTTTCTCAAGACTATTTCGAGATTTCCTCAACCATTCCTAAAATGGTATACCTTCCAGTGTCGCCACCGCCCTCGTTGTCATCCCTGGGATAGACTCCAGGTCATCAATATCCTGCGAAAGGTTAGAGGGACCACAGCTGAAGCCTCCAGAACTGTAGATGTAGCTGGATCTGTGGTTTTTTTCCATTTGCTCGGTCCTCTCCCTTTTCTCTAGCCTGTTACTCTCTCTGCCAAGAATACTCTCCTCCCCGCCCTCTTCCTGTAGTTAAGAATTTCCTCTGGGACCCTTCAGTGATCATGATTAATTCAAATCCCCTCATGTATTTCTTGGCTTCCTGTACTTATCTTTTTATTACATTGATCATCATAGAAAATTTATTTATTTGCATTTGTGATTATTTGATTAGTACATATTTCTCCCACTTGACAGTAAAATACATGAGGGAAAGGATCATAACTGATATTGTTCATACTTGCTATCTCATGGCTAGCACTGCGATTGATACAGAGGTAATAAAATGCTCATTATTCATTAGTTTAACTAATACTCTGGTAACTAAACTTCTGATCCCATAACTTAAGGTGAAATTTGCTTTGCTTTTCCCCAAGCGTTGTTGGTTCACTTTTAGTATGGGCTCCCTAAGAGTAACAGTGGGATTTTCATGAGATGTTTTTAGTAACTGCAATCACACAATCCATTAAAAAGTGAGCCAGGGTCCCAAGCAAATCTGGAAGAATCTGGAGCTCTTATTTCACACTGCCCGGACAAAGAGAAGGAAGGGTTCTGCAGATACTTGATGGACACTCTGATGCTAGTCACAGTTTTCACCAATAAACGCTGTGTGTGTGTTGTTCACGTGTGTGCACATGACACTGAAAGTCAGTAAGTAGGACCCAAAATGCTTTTGGGATGGGCTCAGCAGCTGTGGGGACCTGCAGCCACACGCAGGCTCTGTGGCTGGGGGACCACAGACCCTGCGGGTCACACTGCCCCAGGCCCCTATTCCAGATGAATTCCAAGGGAGATGCGGAGTGGGGACAGCCTCTGCCTCTGGTCTTGGGGAATGCGAGCCAGCTATCCTGGGGTAGAGCTCGGCGGTGTAAAAATAATCGTGCTGGGTCTCGTGTTCACACCATGCACGGAAGTATAAATGACCCTTTGTCACCGTCTGCTAACATCTGTTAATAGCCGTTTACGTTGAATAGATGTCAATAACTCCTAAGGTTTTCGCAGTGTGAAATGTTGGCTCTCACACAACTATGTTCAATGCTGGCTCTTCTCTGCCGAATGCCCAGTCTCTTCCAGGGCCTCGGGCTTGCGGACGGGAGGCTGGTCTCCGGCTCGTGGCTGATACCCCCGGGGGGCTGCTCTTGTGTGAAAGAACAGCAGCTTGGTGAGCCTACGACAGCCACACTGGTTACCCTCGGGAGGAGAGCCGTCCTCTGTCATCAGCAGAATATACTGATCGAGAGCCGAGCTGCGTCTCCTTCTCTCCCGCAGGAAGACGTGCCAATGGCTGAATTCCCCGACGAGGATGATTCATGACTGGGGTTTACATGGATTCCCTTCTATTTCTGCAGCTTATGGAACAAGACAGCCTCCCCGCCGCCTCTGGTGTAACTCTTGAGATGTGTTTGAGTTTCCGTCCTTGCCTGTGTGCTGACACACTCAGAGGAATGCTGGTGGGACTCGCTCTGGGAGTTCCATCATTTCATGGATGGGAGGGCCTGTCATCAGAACACGTCCAAGTCATCACGTGGGAGTTGCCGCTCTTGCATAGTCCTCGTTGTCCCAGGAAACAAAAATTGTCTCCTGTCGGTGCCACAAGGGAGCAGCCCCTCTCCCAGCCTTTGGGACTGACCCTGGTAGGGAGAGACGTTCCCCTGCGGCCCGCAAGCAGGGCACCAGCTCGAAGGTGGAGGGTGGCGGGTGCGGCATCTCTAGTTCTGCAACCTCTGTGCAGCCCTGTGAGCTGAGGTCAGTGCTGCCGGACACTGCAGGGGTCCTCGGGGGCCGAGACCGCGGGGGTCCTGGGGGAGTCTGCCGGACATTCAGTGGTGGTGGCAAACGCTTCGGAAGTCCTCTTGTTCTCCCAGTCCTCCATGAGGGGAAGTGCTAAGCCAAGGGGAACCCTCTTGGCACCGGGTCTGGCATACAGCACTCAGAGGGGCAGTGGAGCTGGAGTCGGGGCGCCTGGAACTGCTGCGGTCCCCTGGGGCTCAGGGCCCAGGGAGGAACAGCCGCTGGGGTGGGGGAGCTGGTGCGTGAGGTTTGAGAGTGTGCAGATCACCGGCGCAGCGGGGCCCCCGGTCGCCCCCGGGCTCACTGCCCTGACTCAGGTCTGGGGCTGCGATGAGACGCGGCGCCGGCGGGGGCCCGGGAATGAGCGCCCAGCATGCCGGGGCCCCGGGTGCGCGGTGCAGCAGGTCGCAAGCCTCCCTTGGGGGCGAGGCCCAGGCAGCAACGCAGCACCAGCGCGGGTCGTGGGTGGTGAGGACTTGTGGATCCCAGGGCCAGGGAGTGTGGGGCCGGTCCCGGGGACTCGGGGCTGCTCCTTCAGCTGGGGTCAGCATTAGTGAAGGCCGTGGGACCCTGGGTAGAGGAGGCTGTAGGTGTCTCGTTGATGTCAGCTCCAAAGGTGTTTTTTGAATAAATGTACTGTAGCCAATAAATGTGTATACATTATATCATCTATATTTTACAGAATATTGTGAAAATAATACACAGGTTTCATATACCCAATATCCAAGTTCTCCTTATTATAAAATCTTACATTAGTATGGTATATTTGTCACAATTAATGAACCAATGTTGATACACTATTATTAACTAAAACTCATACTTTATTCAAATTTGCTTAATTTTTCCTTAATGACTTCATTGAGTTTCAAGATCCCTTCGAACATCAACTTACGTAGTAGTCATGTCTTCCTAATCTCCTCGTGGCTGTGACCATTTCTCAGACTTTTCTTATTTTTATGACCTTGATGGTTTGAAGGAGGACTGCTCAGGTATTTTGCATGTTACTCACTTGGAATCCGTATGCCTGTTTTTCATGATCAGACTGGGATTATGTGGTTTTGGGAGGAAGCCCATCGCAGTTTTGTTCATCATGTCATATCAAGAATGCCTATGATCAACATGACATCACGGTAAGGTAACCCACATCACCTGGCCAAGGTCATGTTTTTCATGTTTTTCTTCACTGTAAAGTTAATCTTTTCCCCCCTTTCCATGCAGACTGGTTGAAAAAGGTCATCATACACAGCCCACATCTAAGGAGTGGGGAACTATACTCCAGTGTCTTCAGGGAGAAGTACCGTCATGAGCCCATAAACTTAGGGATGTGTTACATTCCCGAGTGTACTGAGGGGTCTGAAGTAAAGATGTGCAGGGGTTAGCACCATCGGAATGTTTCAAAAAGCGGTAGAATGAACCACCCTGCCTCTTGCACGTGGCTGAAGAATTAATCAATGATAGACTTACTTTGAGCTCAGAGTTTTTTCTGGATGTTACCAACCCTGAGTTCAGGGAAATACTTCCAGGATTTAAAATATGAGCTATTTCATCCAGTATTGTAGTCATTAAATCTGTTTACCAGGTCTAATTTCCCCCATTCTATACCTACCGCCTGAGGATAGGGAGCTTATTAACGGTAGGAAGAGCATCTATGTTCATTTTCATGTAGGCCGGGGGTGATTTGGAAACTGAAAGGCCTCGGAAATGGTTTGTACCTTTATTGTCATTATCAATGTATGTCATTGTGGACATGTTGGAACAGGCTGCTCACTGCTGACTGGGTTTAAAATTAGAGTCAGATTCTTTGATGTTTGCTTGGGTATCTGAGACATATTCTCTGAGCTAAAGGCAATTGCTATAAATCATATAAACATTGGCTTAATGAAAGAGAAATTACTGTATAGTTGTAAACTCAAAAGAGAGAAATATATTCATGCAGTTTGTGCATCTTTTAATTAGTACGTATCGATTGCCCACGTGAGGGGAAGGCTGAGGCGTACAGAGCTTCAGCCCCTGGAGGACGGACGCGAGAAGGAAGCAGGGACCAGGACGCCAGATACCAGTACGGGGTTAGAAGCGCTCTTGGGACAACCCTGTAGTGGGGTACACTCTGTCTCTCTCATTTTGGTTCATCTCTAATGACTTAAACGGTCTTTCCAGGGGCGTCTGGGGGCTCAGTGGGTTAGCGTCTGCCTTCAGCTCAGGTCATGATCCCAGGGTCCCGGGATCAAGCTCCACATTGAGCTCACTGTTCAGTGGGGAGTCTGCTTCTCCCCCTCCCTCTGTCCCTCCCCTCTGCTTGTGCTCACTCACTCTCTCTCTCTCAAATAAATAAATAGATTTCTTTTTTTTTTAAAGTCTTTCTGACTTACTACAAATACATTTTAAATAACCTTCTGTTGTACTGGGTGAAAGGGGAAAACATCAACTCTCAAAATGAGATCTAACACGGACAACAAAAACGACCCAACAAAACTGCAGGCCTGGGAGACGAAACACAGTCATGGGCTTCTCCCTGCTGCCGATTTTGGCTCTGGA
The DNA here is from genome assembly GCA_028534135.1 of Potos flavus. Lineage (NCBI taxonomy): Eukaryota > Metazoa > Chordata > Mammalia > Carnivora > Procyonidae > Potos > Potos flavus. The sequence goes on from CM052885.1 coordinate 58,073, forward strand.
AGCTTGAGCACACTCCACACTTTTTGGGGCCTCAGTTCATGCATCTGTGACAAGCCAGGATGAGAGCAGGGTACACAGATCACCCCTTACGGGTCCAAGACTGTACATGACTCCAAGTCGCCTAATGATAGCTTTGGGAAGGACAGGGCTGCCAGACGGGTGAACTCATTTCCAGAAAGGTGGAGAATCTCTGATTGAGCAGTAACCCAGAGGTATCAGAGGTCTGTCTGCTTCTTAGAAATATGGTATATAAACAAAAACATGGATAAAAGTATGGAAAAAATTCCATTTAGCTGAATATAGAAAGAGCACGTAGAAATGCTTGAGACCATCAAATGGCGTATCCAGGAAAGTCAAACTAAGAGCATCATGAAGCATGAGAGACTGTGGACTCCGGGAAACAAGCTGAGGGTTTTGGAGGGGAGGGGTGTGGGGGGACAGGTGAGCCTGGTGCTGGGTATGAAGGAGGGCACGGACTGCACGGAGCCCTGGGGGTAATATGCAAACAGTGAATCACGGAACACTGCCTCAAAATGTACTGTATGGGGACTAACGTAACACAATAAAAAAAAATACACGCACACACATACACACACACAAAAGAGCATCATAAACTGTGCTGTCCTTCGTTCCTTCAGGTGGACAAATGGAACTCCTGATACCGTGACTAGTTCCTCTGAGAGAAACTGGTAGCCAACCATCAGAGCTCCCGCCGCGGGAGCGGAGGCACTGTGGTCAGCTAGCCGTGTCTGCATATTTACTCACTTCAAGTTTTCCTGCCAATTTGTTAGTACATATTGTTTGATTAAAGCTGTGCTGAAATTATATGTCGGTTGCCAAACTATTTTAAAATCAGCTTGTAAAGTTTTCACTCCTGGAGCACATATTTGTCCTGTGAGGGTGCATAAAACCTACGGTTTGCAACCATGAGACCTATCAGTTAAGATATTTGCCTTTATAAGCCAGAAAGTGCAATTTCTCATAAAATAAATTCAAGGCGGTCATTGGCTTTGGAAGTATGCTATCTGTTGCCAGCTGTAACAATGTGGTTTCCAAACACTCAATAAATTAGGTCTTTGCTGGGTCAACACGATGGGAACTTTCAGTCCAAATACTCGAGCACATCAGGCGGCATGTCACCTGTGTCCCTCGGACTTCAGACAACACCTCTCTCAGAGCTCCTGTTCACACCGGTCCAACATCCACAGGCCAAGGACGTTTTCCACGCGAGCCTCTGCACCTGTCTTCCCTTTTCATCTTTGGCTCACTTTAAAATACGAAATGACACCTGCTCCCCGAGTCACAAGAAGAAAGGCAGCTCTTGTGACGTGAACGGAGGCCTCGGCACTCTCCTGCCTTTCCTGGGCCGCAAGCGGGGCACAGGTTCGTAGGCTAGACACGAGTCCCCTCCTCCTACTTCCTCCCTGGGTTACTCCAGCCGCACGAGGCACTACTTGAAAGTGGGTGATTGAGCAGACCTCCCTTTGGGTCTGTGACAGAGAGCCTCGTCCTGCCAGCACCCGGGTGAACACAGTCCGGGTGCTCGTGACCTCAGCAGAGAGGGGCAGCCTGTCGTCACAGCCCACCGCTCGGACGCTTTATGAAACGGGCGCCCTTGGTCACTCCTGTCAAGTCCGATACAGTCAACTTGCTCCGATGCACTGGTGAGTTTTCTATAGGGGCAAACATCACAAACATTTTCAAGAAAAATTTTCTAGGGGCGCCTGGGGGGCTCCGTGGGTTAAAACCTCTGCCTTCGGCTCGGGTCATGGTCTCAGGGTCCTGGGATCGAGCCCCACATCGGGTTCTCTGCTCAGCGGGGAGCCTGCTTCCCCCCCCTCTCTGCCTGCCTCTCTGCCCACTTGTGATCTCTCTCTCTCTGTCAAATAAATAAATAAAATCTTTAAAAAAAAATTTTCTAAATTCCTTTACGAGCTCTTAGATAAAACATATAATTGGATAAAAATGAGATTATACCATAGGGATATTCAGTAGGCTGATTCTTAACTTAAAGTATGTAATTTAAATGTCTCTATTGTAAATAAATATAAATCTACTTTGTTATATTTTAGTGGATGTACTCTATTCTATTATGGATTCATTTCATATGTTTATCACCCAACCTTCTAATAAACAGCTTATTGCCATTTTTATGCCATATGTACATAATTGAAATAAATTATGTTGTACTTCCTTAAAATATCAAATATTCATCTAATACTTAATCCATACAGACTTGATTATTATTAATTTATTTAATCTTTGCAAATGTAATGGATTATTTTAAAGTCCAAAAACTGAAAAGTTTGAGTCACACAGTATATAGCTGTAATTAATGCTCTAAATAAAGCCTTATTTTTCTCAAATCACTTCCAGTAAGTTCAAAAGTTTTTTAAAACCAGCAGCAGGCACAGCTCCTGTCTCACTGGGTCTCAGGAGTCCGCGCAGGTTCTAGGAGGCAGCAGTGGCGGCAGGTGGGTCCTTGGGGGCTAGAAAAGGCTTGCAGAAATGTCTCTGTGCCCATCTCCTACTTGAAGGGAGACAAAACAATTTGGGCTCAAACTGCCTTTTCCGCAAGCCCTGCCAGCCCAGCGATTTTGTCTGAAGCTCCTGCTTCTGTCTCTCCAGATCCCGTCTCTACCCTGAACTGTGTCCGGAGCTCTGTCAGTACCGGGGCTGAGTCTAAATAAAGAAGAAATCCGCGCAAATCCGGCCTTGGTCCCTGGAGCATCGGTTCAGAGGCAGTTGGTAGAAAGACCTTCCGGTATGAACTATATGGTGGCTCCTGCAACTGGCCCCGGTGCTGGACTTGGTGGAGCAGAAATAAGCATTTTGTGTGAGGATCAAGATGGAAAAACTGGGCTCAGGCTCGGATCTACAGATAACTGTCCAGCTGGGCCACACAGTTCTCCAGCTTCGTTGGCTGGTCTGAGATTTGGGGCCCCCGTCCTCCAGCTCCGCAGGGAAAACTGCGCAGAGGCTGAGCTCTGCTACGGCACGAGGTGCTCCGGTGGGCTTTCGGAGAGAATAGGACTGACCGCCGTGGACGGGCCCTTGAAGGGACAATAAGCAGGTGTCAGGGTAGTGCCGGACATGCTGGCTTTACCTTTTCAAGTGGAAAGACGACATCCACAGTGAAAGATCGCTCTGCAGCCAGAACAGTCTTCTCCCCAAACGTGACACCTGCGAAGTCGCGGGCAGAATGTGGCTGAGCCAAGAACCGCCAGACTGCAGACGTGCTGTCAACACGTGAGGCTGCACCTACTGTTACACTCACGTCTGCTTCTGTCTTTGAACATAGGGTTAGACGCACGGCACTGCGCGTTAACACCGTCCCTGACGTCTAGCAACCGCGGCACAACGGCAACCTCACTGAACTCCTCCAGCTACTTCCTGAGCCACGTAACTTTGGGTGACGCCCGTGAACCCTTTCGGGGGCCACACAGGATCTGCTGCCTGAGGACCCGTCTGGCTTATGCTAGGGCTGGGAATCTTACAGTTTGGATTAGAGATCTCGTTCATACTCCAAGAGCGTCGTAACCTTATCCTGGTTTTAGATGCGAAATTTCGAACACGTTTATCGATTTTCATAAAACAGTCCCTACTGGAAACCTGATGCTTTTACAAGGCGTTATGATTAGAATATGATACCGGCTTAGCTCTGGGTTGGAACCAATCACCTTTATCCTACATATCAAGCAGTGCTGCTCACGCTACTTTAGCTCTATAGGGTAATTGCATTTTTAATGCGTTGCCATAGGACATGTAGGATATGACTGCTTTTGGTGGCTGTTTTTTAGTTCTGTGTGCGTGCATGTGTGCAAAACACCAATTAAGTGGCACTGGTTTCATCCCGTGTAAGTGTCACACAGTGTGTGTAGGTTGCAAGACATCGCGTTGGCCATCATTAAATTGTAACTACCTTTGGGGCGCCTGGGGAGCTCAGTCTGATGAACATCTGACTCTCGATTTCAGCTCAGGTCATCATCTCAGGGTCCTGGGATGAAGCCCCACAACGGGCTCTCCCTCAGTAAGGAGTCTACTTGAGATGCTCGCTCTCTTTCTCCCTCTGCCCATCCCTCCTGAGAGTTCTCGCTCTCTCTCTCAGATAAATATATAAATCTTTAAATTGGAACTACTTGGAGCATCTAGGTAGCTCAGTCAGTCAGGCGTCTGCCTCTGATTCAAGTCACTGTCCCCAGGTCCTGGGATGGAGCCCCACATCGGGCTCCCTGCTAAGCCAGGGGGCCTGCTTCTTCCTTCCCTTTGCCCCTCCCCCTGCTTGTGCTATCTTGCTCTCTGTCAAATAAATAAGTAAAATCTTGAAAATAAATAAAATAAATAAAGTGTAACTACTTAATATGCTTGAACTGTCACCTTAACTGTGTTAAGCATCTAGAATAAAAGCAAAAATAGAACTCATGCTGCCTTTCTAAAACCCGAAATGCACTCCTATATTAAACTGAAATGTACACTAGCCCAGAAAAATGTAATGGTGCACACTGAGCTATGACGTAGCTGCTTAGCTGCATTTGAGATTTTCTAGTCATTGTGTAAAGGAAAGTTCTTCTAAAAGTTACTGGTATTACTTTCTGAGAAATGAATCACTATATATGAAACGTACAAATTCTTCTACCACGGGCGCCTGGGGGACTCAGCTGGTTAAGTGTCTGCTTTTGGCTCAGGTCATGATCTCAGGGTCCTGGGATCGAGCCCCACATCGGGCTCCCTGCTCAGCAGAGAGTCTGCTTCTCCTTCTCCCTCTCCCTCTGTGCTTTCCCTCACTCTCTCAAATAAATAAATAAAACCTTTTAAAAAAAATTCTTATATGAAATAGCATGAACTTTTGACTCCTTTTTTTTCATTTAGAGGTTAAGTGGAACAATACCTAATTTTGTCATCTACTCTTAACATTCTGTAACCTAGCTACTTTGGGATGGTCTTAGGGTATTTTCTAGGTAATTTGTCCTATTTTCCAACCCTCCCTCCAAACAAAATGGCAGTGACACTTTATCCTGAGCTTCTTTTCTTTTTGGTTTATGTTTATTCCAATATAATTAAATATGTATAAAGTTTAAGAAAAAACTAATAACAAAGTAGCTTTTCCTGATCCACTTCTCTACTTTCTAATCTTTTAGCTACTTTCCTGGCATTTGCCTCCATATTTCACACACACACACTAGGGTTCTTTTGTTCTGATCTACTCTAGGGTTTTATTGTTCTGTCATCCATATGCTCTTGGAATGGCTAAAACTAACACAACCAAGAAAATGGCTTCTGAGTATTAGCTACTGGTTTTCTTGCAAAGAAGCTACTTTATGCTCATTCTCTTCCTGTCATGTGGGTAGTCATCAGCTAGGTCCTCAAAGTGTTGGGACAGAATTCTTCCCCAGTCTAATAGCCTGATTGTTGTTAGACTGAAGGAAAGCATATGGTATCTAAGGAATTGTTGGTGTGGCAGACAAGGATTTCCAAACTTCTGAAACCCCAAGTGTTTGTTCACTACACCTTCCCTAAAATGTTTGGTTCATATGGCTGTTTAGGTGTGAATTTTTCTGACTCACATAACCTGGATAGAGCCCTACAGGGCAGTGAAACTCTCCTCTCCTCACCTGTACTTTCTACTCAGATGCCATCTGTAAAATTCTGCTGTGAAATTAATGAAATCTGAAAAGTGATTCCAAGTCCTGAAGCATCTGGTGGAAGTTAGGTTACTGGGAAAAATTTCTACTAATGTCTAAGTAAACTGAGAATTGGGAAGAATATCTATTTCTGTCTCAGATATGCCGATATTTTCTCTTTTATTTACTTGTCTTGTTAGGAATTACAAACAACATTTTAAGCCTGAATCAGAACTCTGATATTGTCTAGTTCATGATTCCTAAACAGGTTAACATTAATCAGCAATGAGTCTATTAAAAAACACACACACACACACAAATTCTAGATCTATTTTTCTGATGCAGTATGTTTTTTGAAAACTCCCCTAAGAGATTCAAGTAAGCGCCCAGGTTTGAGAGTTACCGACACAGGACAATCCTGCCACTTAGAGTCAGAGACTGAGACACCACGGTCAGTGAGCTCTGGAGCCAGCGGGACCGCGCCGGTGGACGCACTGTATGCTCGGCTGGCGTTTAGGGCCGGCATCTCCTCCCGTGCTCACTGGCCACCTGTGTCTCCTGTGATGGTTAGTGCCCACGGTTGCTCAAATTTTCAAATGCATTCGCACTACGAAGTGGTAGCGTTGGGCTCACACCCGGGTCTCCCTGCCGTGACTGTGGTGGTGAGTGTCCGCTCCATTTGGCTGACATCACTTTCCATACAGAGTTCCGTTTGCTTGCTACCTGGTGACTAGAACAAATCTTATTTGTACTTACTGAATATCTAACTAATGTCTTTGCAAGATGAACATTATCTCACCTTTATCATTCCCAATAATTAAATGTGGTTGTCCTGATTGGTGTGTCTTGTAAACTGGAAGATCAGTGAGAAGAGGAAAAAAGTCTAACCACTTAAATGTAGTTCACATGAGGAGGAATCCCTCAGGCATTATGGAGGCCTGACTTCTTCTCATCAGAAGAAAAAGCTGGCACCTAAAGGTAAAATGATCACACCAGCTTGTCAGTCCAGAGAGCCCTCGTTTATCATGTTGTCTAAGTGTAATTATTCATGTGGCCCCTTTCACTCTCTGAAGTCTCCAGGTTTGGACAACAAATTATTTGGTCACATTATTCACAAGATATTTTGTATATTTCAAAATATTCAGCACGACTGACGGGTCTGGATGTGGAAACGCTCCAGCAGTCTGAGGGGCAGATGCAAGGCGAGCTTCTCCCCACGGAGCCAGGACTCATGTGGATAACAGGACTGAATGGGCAGGGGCTTCTCCGGGCTTCCTGCTCTGTGCAAATCCCTCTGGAATCACGTGCTTGAGAGAAAAAGATCATTTTCTGAAGTACAGAGGACTGCTTTTCAGTAGGAAGGGAATCCGGGTCACCAGAGCTACCGTCCTCAAGGGAATCCCCAAAGAGTTCTTCAGATGTGTTCTTCCGAGATAGGAGCTAACACGTACTGAAGCTTGGCTCGGTTTCGTGCAGACACAGGACAATCCTGCCACTTAGAGTACGTGATAGGACCCTCACTGACCCTGACGGGGAGGCTCATGAGTCAGGTACCCTCACGATTCTCATCTCCTCAATGAGAAAATGAGGGTTAGAGAAGCACCTTGCCTTAAGTCACAGATCTGGTAAATGATAAAGGCAGGATTTGGATGGGAGGGGGTGGAGAGAGACGGAAAGAGAAGTGGGGTGACGCAAGAAGAAAGACTGGAGGGAAATTCCGTAGATGACAGAAATTAGAGTTGAACAAGCAAGCTTCAGGAAGGACAGCAATTAGGGCACAATGGGGACCTAAACATTCATTCGATAATCATGTATTTGGTTTTCACTATGTTGCATGAGCTCTACTAGGTTCTCAGGCTCTGTCTGCTGAAGAAGGCACAGTCTCTGCAGTCAAGGCCAGTCAGCCAGCGAGGCAATCCCAGCCTAATTCAGGGAGTGCTGTGGCAAAGGTTAGTGCCAAGGAAGGATGCCCATGTGAACTGAGGTGACAGCGAAGAGGCAGTGGTGGGAGGCTTCCTAGGGGAACCCTCAGCTGATCAGAAGGAGGGTAAAATAAGTAGAATGTATCCAGTAGAAGACAGAAGGAGGCACATTCAAGAAAGTAGGGTCACCAAAGTCTGGAGATATCCACAGGGCAGCCCCATTCAGGAGCCGCAGGTGGGAGGACGTGCAGGATCAGAGCTGACAGCCAGGGGGACAGCTCAGAGGGCGGACGTCCACACGTGCTCGCATGTGACGCCCACACCTAAGACACTCTCAGGTGCGAAACACAGGGGAGAGTTCGAGAAACGAATGACTGAGGGCATAATTGAATACATGATGAGAGCCGGTGTTCCAATGTTGACGCATAAGCTTCTAAAGGCAAAAAACATATAAATAGGTTAAAAAAAGGTCAGAGAAAGCCTGTCTGAAGAATTCACATGGTCAGCAGCCTGTGGGAGTGAGGCTGCATTTCTTCTTATTACTCCTCCATACCTCTGCCAGTTTTATGAAAACTCTTCTGAAACACCTGACAACAGAGAACCGATAACAGAGACTAGGGCGACTGGTGGTTAGTACGGGCTTTGCGTGCCGGTCTGTGCCCCACTCGGGTGGACCCAGGCAAGTGCCTGAGCTCCTCTTCGCTCTCACTGCTGATTGTTGTTCGGGTCGAATGAGGAGTAGGCTGAAAACTGCTTAGCCTAGTGCTTGCCACATAGTAGGTATTTTTTGGTTTTAGCTACTGATGGACATATCTTCTGCTTTAGCAGTTACCATTATTTCCGTGAATGAAGTCGGCAAAAGCATTCCAACCAAATAACAAGGAATCTGTCTCTATTAATCTCCCCTCTGCTATGTGCAATTGCTACATGCAGTTTCGTTTCATGTTGGCGCACTTGTCTATATTGTTGGTTATTTTGAAAATGAGGTATTTGCATGTTTTCAGTTTATTTGCTCTTTTAGTGCACCCACTTTCTTCAAACTCGTGGTAGCTGGAGACGGAGAAGGGTGACCACAGTCTTGACCCCAAGACTTCATCCCAATACATTAAAAAATAAATCTAATTTTTTAATGAATCTAAATGTTGAAAATATAAATCACACATTGCTCAGGATGGTCAGGGATATTTTTAAACAAACCCATTACATCCTTGAAATTTCAGAAGACCAGATAATCCCATCTTCTTTCTCAGGGAGGGCTATTGTTCCATCAACAATCCCTACTAACTAAAGGGAAGATCAAAAAATATTAACATATCATTAGTCATTCAGAAACTGTGGATTGGGTCTGGGAAAACCAGTAACTTTTGGCCCGTGAGCAGCGTAAGTCTCTTCCCCCCCCCTCGTTCATGTATAGAACTGTCATGATAATATGGGGAAAAAGAAACAGGTCATTGTAGATATTGGATTCCTACTCCAGAACCTATAATGATCAAAATTAGAATTTTTATAGATATAACTGCAGAAAATGCATTTAAATTAAACACATATGTCATCTGGATGGCAAATCAAATAGTCATATGAGGTCAAACCAAAAATATTTACTACATAGCACCAGATGCAAAGTCGTGAGGCCTGAGGCCGTCAGACTCAATGGTATATTTTGAACATATAATTAAAAATTATAAATGAATCTATTAAGCTTTTGCTCCCTCTCAAGTATCAACTACAGTGTGTTTTTAACTCCACAAATATTTGAGAATCTTTCTGATGTCACAGACTGTGCTGGAAGGAGACAGAAATGAATAAAATGCATAACCTATTAATTGAATTGAGCATACGATGCACGTGTGCATTCAAACCCTCATCAGAATGAGAAGAGCTAAATTCAAGGGAAGATTTCGCACACTTTTGTTGGGCTTTTCTGGTGCAAGTTGTTCTCTAATGGCACCTGCCTAGCAGTGTTTGTTGACATCTAACATTAGCCCCACACAATATTTTATTACTATTACCACTTCTGAAAAACGAACTTAAAAACAATTGTTACAGGGAAATGCCTTGTCCTGCCATTAGCTTCACAGGCTTGACTGTGGCTGGAAGTGAGAAGGGCTTACACCCACCTACCTGAAGACACCCGGAGACTCAGCCCGCCCGGGCTGCCGAGACTTCAGAACACTTGGGGCGCGTGTGGGCGACGCGAGGGGCCTCATGGAAGACCATCCCAGCACTAGAGCTAAGGCTGAGTGATCACGGTATAAAAAAGTTGGACCACAGGCCCAACGAAGTGTGAAGACATGTGATTATGGAGTAAGAAAGAAAAAGTCTGTGTGACGCTTCTTTGGAGAATAGGCAATTTTAGTATGAAATGAAGTATCGTGTTAGAATGAGCCATGGAAATGTGCCTTTGTGGGCACACGGGCCCCTCCTGCCTCTGCTAGCAACGTCTGTGATTATGATGCATCGTGAGTAAGAGGCTTGGCATGTACTGAAACGCCCTTATTTTGTTTTGAGCATAAATACATCATTTGGCAAGTGTCGACTCTGACAGTTCCCTTTGAAGAACGTCCGGGAACTTTCCATGCTGCCCAGCGCTAAGACTGAAACAGGACACCTCGAGATTAGGCAACGAGCGGAAGAGGTGCTCTGATGAAAGATGGTCCAAACCAAGGTGAACTGGTGGGATCTACGCCTCCTGCAGGACGAACAAAGCAAGACGTCACAGGAAATTCCCAGTGACTGAGAAGCATCGTCATCTTCCTCCAGGGCTGGATGCTGACTCTGGAGCTGGGTGCGCTTGGCATTTACCATAGAGCCCACGGCCACCTGCTGCTGCTCTCTGAATAGACGTCTCTCCAGGCGGTAGAACAGCGATGAGAAGCACAGAGCATTCAAATTCTGCCCCTTTTCTTTGCTTAAAATTTTGGAGCCTCAGTTTCTTCATCTGTAAGGTGGGGATAATAATAGGCCCTGCCTCATAGGGCTGATGTGAAGAACACGTGAGTAAACAAAGGTACGGCCCTTGGAAAATGCCCATTGGCTGTTATGAGTTACCAGAAAATTGAAGCTGAGACCATCCAGGACGTGCCCGAGGTAGCAGCGATCGGAAGTGAAAGGGCCGAGATTTAAGTCTGGGCAGGTCGACTCTAGAGACTCTCTCTCGACCACTCCACTGTGCTGTGAGGAGTGTCTGAGGGTGAAGCTACATTACTTCACGTCAGTAATTGTTTACTGAGTGCCCTGGACTCTAACCCCTCTGAGGTCAGGGACCATGTCTCATTTACGTTCATACCCTGAAAACCCAGCATGGGATCGGGCACGAGAGAGATGGTAAGTTGTGACGCAAGATGTATCAGGCCTGGAGGTGGATATTATGGGATGTAGGGAGGAAGACGAGACATAACTCTGGAGGGAGTTTCAACCGTGGGCCGCCTCACCTAGCCCATGCCCAAGCGTGACCGAGAACAGTAAAATACTAAATGACCCACAGGTTGCTCTGACTTGCTGTTTATAAAGACATTTCTTAATTGAAAGAAGATTGTGCCAGAATTCTCAGAAACCATCCCTTTCAACAAGAGGTTAGAGTATTTGCTTACCCTTTTCTTCTTCACTTTGACATCAATAAAAAAGTCCTTCTGACTGATTTTTAGTTAACATTGTTAATGGCCTAGAACTTGGAAAATGAGAAGAGACCGCTGCTAAAGAGTTGTGTGAAAGCTGTGTTTCTCTAGGAACAACCGGCTGAGGGCAAACTCAACTGGTTGTGGACCAAGCTTCGTCTCTAAGTAATTACAGGACTTTGGAAACCCCCTTGGCACTCATCTGTTAAAGGAGAGAGTTGAATCAGATTTTTCTTCTCAATGTCTTCTTACCTAAAATTTCTAGAATTATTTGACTGGTGGGCTTCTAAGATTACCTTTTAAAATGGCCAAGAGGACTTTGAGAAGAATGTTTGACTCTGGGTGTTGAAAAATCAGAAATAGCTGAGCTGGCAGTTCCGAACTACAAAACCGCCTTCTGTGTTTCCCCATGAATTCGGATCTTCTAGGTATTGTTGAGTGAAAACAGTTTTGTTCTTTTTATGGTTCTCTGATTCTACAAAACTCCTTCTCTAGATATGAGCCGAATACAATCAGAACTTGAGTATTATCCACACTAGTCATTAGGGTTCTATTTCTAGTTTATCAAGCTCCTTACATCCTCTGTTTTGCTAAAAATAAGTCCAAGAGCAGGGGTTATCTTTCTTAAAGATAAATACCATTTGGTACTCGCCACATAGCAAGCTTGCTCAGTAACTACCTCTAGTGGACTTCCCAAAGCACTACTAGTCCATTTTTGTCCATAGTAGATGGGCCGAAGTACAGAAGGAAAGCACATAAAATAGGGCAACTCATGAATGCAGTGCTCCAAATTCTGACTGCGCAGGAAATCCTTGACAGCTTCATTTACTTTGTGTTTGGATGAGAGGGTAGGTTCCCACATATAATAGAATATTTTGCAGCAGAATTTTTTTTAATTTGATACTCTGTTATCAGTGATGTATAAATGCCAGGTGTGCCTGAAACTACCCTCACAATCTTGATTCCGTGGAATTGTTCAATGTAGCTTCTGTTCGCTTACTCAGCTCCAACGACGGCCCCCACTTGTTGGGGATCTGAGACGCGCGATGGCGCGCTGCGTCCTTCATCTCCGTTTGCTCACAGCAGCACCACCACAACGTGAGGCCGCTGGGCTCTCAGCGGCTGGCAAGTTCTTGTCCAGGCCGGGGAACGGCTTCAGGAGATGGTGTTGGGACGCTTTCCTAGACTGCATGACTCTGAACCTTTGCACGTCCCCAGGCTGTGTTCTAGGATTTAGGGTTACCTGTCAGGGTCAGGGACACGGCATGGGACAAGGAGTTCTCCCGTGTAACGCCTTGAACAGTTTGGGAGCTGATAGGTAAACATGCTTGAAATGTGAAATAAACAGTGGGTGGTGACATATAATTAAGAATCAGAAAAAAATTAATCCTGAGGAAGCTGAACTGCTGGGGCGACATGAGGCCCCACAGGGGGGACCGAGCCACTCCTTGACCTCCTGTAGGGTCTAGGCCAGAAAGCAGAGCAGGAGGCTCTCCAGGACAGAGGACGAGGAGATGAGATGAGCCAACGTATCCCCAGGGTGGTAAACAAACACATTTGCCTTGACCCAGAAAGTTGGAATATTGGTCAAGAGTCACAAATGAGCAGCCTGAAGGTTGATTAGGACTCAGAGGTGTTGTTGTTATGGCCAACACAATATATATATGCAACTCTTCAGATCTGGATCTCTTTAAGCAGGATGTACACCTTCTCCTTTACCAGAGGTCCCTTTCTCCTACACGTCGGGTCCACTTACCCATTTTCCTGCCTGTACACCAAGCCGACTTCAACACTACCTTACCTGCCTTGGTCCTGAGGACGTTGAATTTTGTCACGTCTAACACAGACTGTCACAGCACATCTGTATTCATAGACTTGGATGTCAACGATAACAGTATGGAAAGATCACTTTGGCCTAACTTCCAGGAGACCTAAGAGTCATAAAAATCACAAAAACAATAATCCTTATATTTGCTTAATGTTTACGTGAAATATTTTCACTTATTTTTTTTCATTTACAGCATAAAAATGAAACCTTTCTTTTGGATACATTTAAGACATAGGAACTTAGACTTAATGTACATTTTTTTCTCTATACTTTGTTTTCTCTTAATTTATATATATTATATATATAACATATCACTAGGATCCAGAAAATGAAAAAAATCATATTCAATCAAAGCAGATGTGCCAATTCCCAGCTTGTGCTAAACACTCAATAAATATTTCTTGAATGATTGAATAAATAAATAAACAGGTAAATGAACAAATGAATGAATAGTTAGAAAGATCGTAGGATTTTAGTTAGACTTCTAAGGAAGGACCTTTTTCCTGGAGAAGAAGATGAAAGGCATTCCAGGTTGAGATGCAGCATAAATGAAGGCATAGAGCCAAGAACAAAAAGCCTGTGAACATGCTTAGTGATCGATGTCAGGGTTACAAGCCGGAGGCTGGTGGGGAGAAGCTCAAAGAGAGCATTGGGGCAGATCGGGGGAGATCTGGGAGCAGGGCCAGTGGTCAGATGAGCACGAGGCCGCCGGAGCATTAGCTGTGGGCAATGATGAGGGTGATGTGTGGACGGGACAGGACAGAGAAAGTAAATGGAAGTGCGGACGTCTGAGAAGCAGGGGATTGGCTGAAACACAGCTTGGCAGGGACTCAGATGCAGGCGACGACGGCAATGAGCAAAGGGGAAAGACTGACAGCTGTTTTAAAGGAAACAGGTAAGAGATATTCCAGCATCTGGGAACACCGAAAAAAGAAAATTAAATAATAAAAAAAGAGAGAGTGATTCCAGCAAGAGGAACAGAGGACAGAGGGAGAAATCCAAAGAAAGATGCCCCTTATGTTTCATTAATTGTAGTTCTTACTGCGATACTTACTAATACACTGTTGTAACTCTCAAGATCTTCATACATACACACACCTGGAACACTTTTTTATCTTCTTTTAGCCACAGCAATCCTTGGCTCTGATTGCCAAATGACATCAGAAATCATAGGGAGACACAATTGCAATTTAGGGTTGAGATATGGAAGCCTTTCTACTTGATCTAGGCAATCCCATTGTTTTTTAGCAGAACGATTAATAAATGATATTGACCTCTTCAGATAGTTGGCTACACAATACTTAGATTTCAGCATCCGCAGTGCAAAACTTTGCTGAAGCTTGTTCAGAGATTCGCCTAAACACATAAAAGTCTAATTCTGAAATCCATATTACTGCAATTTTCAGGGTTGGCTTTCATCTAAGTAATGATTTGCCTTGGGGATTTTAAAGATATACCAATGCTCAGGTCTACCCTAAAATAACTATATCAGAGTATCTGAGGAAGGGATCTGGGCAATTATTATTTTTTAAGTCTCCAGGATAATCCTAAATTGTAAAGTTTGAGAACCATCAGTCTACATGTCACCCAGATTACTTTTCAAAGGCAGTGAGAAGTGACCAGTCATACTGTCGTGTTCTAGTACAGATCTACTCCTTGCATTTTCAGAGTCTCCTCGTAGCTTAGAAGAGTAACCTGACCCGGGAGCTTGCCGCACGCGATCCCCAGGTGACTGGAGTGGTTTCAGGGACAGCAGCGGCGTGCATCGCGACGACGGGACTCTTCGCAGAATGACTCGTGGTTTCCACGGAATCTTACCGTGTCTCTCTTTTCACTGATCTTCTAAAGCATATTTTCTTATTATAGAGATTCCGTGTTTCCACTCACCTAGAATCCTCTCAGAGCACAGAAATCTGTGAGCAGAAATGAAATTCGCTTGTGGGGCTTCGTGTGAAGAAACGCACCTAGAACCAAGTGGCTTCAAGCTCCTCAGGAAGTGGAAGGCGCCCTCGGGGACCCGTTGTTGACCGTGATCATTACCTGTTCCCGACACTTCATACTTGACTCGCATCTAAAGATGTGTTTTAAGCTGCGTGACGACAAGTTCAGGACCTGCTTGGTTGGATGGTGCAGTTCACCAGAGAATCTGTCCTCGAGAGCACCCCTCTACCATGGCCTACTCCATTTTCCCCGGACTGGGTCGCAGAGCTACAAAGCAAGGCTGCTGCCAAGCCTGGCCGGTTGCAGGTGCCGCATCGCAGAGAGAATTCTAAACGGGAAGCCTGGGCCCTGGTCTCACTACCACAAACGCCTCGTCCCTGCGCGAGTCCTTTGCTCCCCGTGGGCCTCTGCTGCCATGTCAGCATCGCTTCCGGGTCTAGATTTCTAGCAATATTAACTTTAGTGGTCTGCATTTTCTGAAATGAGCTACGGTAACTCTGAACTAGCTACTCAAAGTACCTTTCTGGATTTGGGGGATTACGAGTATCTCACTCCATTTGTCTTGTTGAGGAACATGGGGAGCAGGAGCTTCGGAGAGGAGGGAGCGGGTAGACTGTGCCTCAGGCCGGAAGTGCAGGCCGGCCAGGGGAGGCTTTCAGCGGACGACCACCCGGCCCCGCTGCCTCGCAGTAAAAGCAGAGAAATCATGGTGTTTAGTCTTTAAAGGACAGGAGGGAAATCAAACGTGCAATATCCATGGCCTTGTAAGACCTCAAAATTTTAGACTTGAAGTAGAATGGGAAAATCCTGCGCTCCTTCTGAGCTACAGCTGTTTGGGCAAGTGTCCTGGGATGGGCACCAGGGGCCTGTTCCAATCGGTCAGAAATGGGAAGGGATGCTTCCCAGCAAGAGGGGACAAGCCTTCTGAGGAAAACCACCCCTCGGGGAGAGCGAGTGGGAGCGGCTCAGGCCGGGACAGAGGTGCGGGTCGTGTGGCCCTTCGACACCAGCCATGGGGCCCGCACTTGAGACGAGCAAGGCTCTCTGGAGAAAGGCTCACCACCTACATGCACGGACTTAGGAAACCTTGAGCGCGTGGTGTGCAATGACTATGCCACCAAAGCTCTCTGGGACGCGGGCACTGAAGCTGGGATGGGGACAAGAGAAGGGGGACCCGCAGAGGACTCTGGCCACGCCCACGAACAGCTGCTCCCCATTTCTTGGGGCCCCAGACCTCTGTGCACCGCTCAGAGCTTCACAGTACACCCACGGAGACCTATCGCATTAGGTTTTTATCAGAATCTAATTAGTTTTGGGGGCACCTGTGTGGCTCTGTCAAGGAAGGGTCTGCTTTCAGCTCCGGTCGTGATCTCCGGGCCCGCTCAGCGGGGAGTCTGCTTCTCCCTCTGCCCCTCCCCCCCAGCTCATGCACTCTTGCTCAAGTTCTCTCTGTCTGAAATAAGTTAATAAAATCTTCTTAAAAAAAGAGTTAAATGTGCTAAAATCTTATCATATTCTTAAAATGTGCTAGAGAATGACAAGAAGGACATAAATGATGAAGCTTTATTTCTTTTCTACTATAGAGCTGTGAAGAACGGGACATAAGTAGAAAGTGAAATTAAGTGTTCTAAATTCACTGACATGTATAAATAATAATCTTTTATGAAACTTTTCAGAGAGAATGGGATAAGGGGAATAGGTTTACTTTTTAAATGAAATTAAGTAAAATTATGACATTTGCTGAGAAAAAAGAGTGATGGAGACTTTCTTGCGGGAAGTAACTTTAAACTCCATTGAAAACTAACCCTAAGCACAAATCCTGAGCCAAGCAGAAAGAATAACCTAGTAGTTCCTCATTTTGGTTGAAATCCAAAGCGGTTTGGATCTGACCTTAAAAGGGCAGACTTAGTTGGCCTGTTCTTGACTCCTCCCACTACCCAGTCCTTGAGATTACAGAAGAGATACAATAAAATGAGAATAAACTTGTGACGTAATGACAAATGAGAAAGAGTGTGATCGGTGAACATTTAGAGAGATTCCTGAAAGATAAAAAGCAGGGGGGATTTGATTTAAAAAGAAATACAGTGTGAGCAAAGAACAATAAACAAAATGGCCATATACTGCCACTTTTGTGGGAGCCTTCCTCCTGGGACTCAGGCCCAAGTGAGGGGGAATGAAGGTAGTGGCAGGAACGGCTCTCATAAATTGAGGCAGCAACCCGATTCTGGTGAATTATAGAAAATGATAAAGAAGACCAAAAAAAATTAAAATTAAAATTACCCAGCTGGAATTATTCACAAAGGGGATAAACCCTTATCTGGGGCCCCCAACAGAGAAGAGACCCTTCCCGTGGAAAGCTAGCATGTCGCTATCATAAGAAGTCAGGACCCTGGGACCCCAGGACCCTAAATGCCCAGAGAGATTTAGGGAGAGTCTGTGGCTCGTCTGGCACCCGTTATTCTGTGAAGGACCTGCATCCCACTCTCTTTTCCACACCTTTCAGGGAGGAATCGAAGTTCTTTGTATTTACCTAGAGAGGCATGTTTATGGCAGTGGGTCCTCAGATTTGCCTGCTGTAATTTTTAGGCATTTACAAGAGAAACAAAAGAATTTTCTTCACCTTGAGGGTTCATTCTAATTCAATATGAGGATGATTCGTTGATAGCTGCTGACACTACTGCTTGTAAATAAGATACCTTAGCTTCACTGAACAATTTAGAGTCTTCGGATGCATTGCAACATTTTCAACATGAAGTCAGATATTCGAGACATTTGTTCTAGGCTGGATGATGGAGGACAGTTCAGTCCTGAAGTCAGCCCATTTTACAAATGAAGCAACCTTCCAGAAAACAAAAACAAACAAACAAAAGCCTATCAATTTGGGGGGTTGGTTTTCCTTAAAAGCTAAGCCTTTCTCTGACATGTTACATGATAAATCAGAGAACCTTTATTGTGGCCAAAATAAGCAAAAAAACCCTTTCAAACTCTTAGAGCAGCCACTGTGTCAGGAGTGCCCGACTCTGGCAAACGCCAACCCTGCCGTAAGGACGAGAGGGTCACTGGTGGTGGGCCCGCTCGGGCCGCCGTCGTGTGCACAAGTTCAGCCCCCGTGTCTGTGTGAGGAGACTCTGCTGGGTGCCCAGGGTCGCAGGCAGCTGTCCCTCTGACCTCAAAGGCTCTGGCTTCGACCACAAGATGTTTAGCTGACACGTGCTGCGTGGGGCTGCTGCTGGTTGGCGAGTCCCTAAGACACGGCCCAGCCCGCAGTGCCAGACCGCCCGTGAACAGGCCTGGGATCGGCCTGGAGGCCTCCTTTCGAACCCAGCGTGGACGTGGCCAGATCTTGACCACCTCACGGCCCTCAAGGGAGATCCTGGCCCTTGGTCTGGATCCTGTGTGGTTCCTGGTCCCAGTGCTAACTTGACAGTGCTCAGTGGTGGGTCTTACGTGAAACACATGGGAAAGAGAAGAGCATAGTGCAGTAGTCAGTCTCCATGAGGTTTTAGGGGCTTATGGACTCCCAAACATAAAATCAGTACGAAGGCCAGAATTCACAGCTGTTATGCAAGCTCTTGAATTAGCCGCTGGTCTCCATGTGAAAACCTACACCGATGGGAAGTGTGTTGGGGGACTGTCAGGCATGGGCCGAATGGGGAAGGACAGAAGCTTTCTAATGTTGATGGGAACTAAAATACCACTTGTAAAGCAATACTGTCAACAGTTTAAGGACAAACCATGCATTGGGGCCATACATCTGAAAAACAAAGCAGCAATATAAATTTGAATTTTTAAAAAGTTTATATTCTTTGGCTTACTAATTCCATTTCACAATATCTATCCAAATTAAATGAACAGATTTGCTTACACATATTTATATGAAGATATATACATAGCAAAAAGAAAGTGAAGAAGAAATAAAGTTATTGAAGGCCCCCCAAATAAAGAAGTGGCTTAAATAAATTTATTCTTATTAAATGAGATTTGATTTAGCCAATAAATGATGTGAATATTTCTGGTGTGTAGAACTTGTTTCTAGCACAGTGTGAAGCAAGAAAGCAGGAGACAAAATGGCACGGCCTAGAAGAAATGCCGCCAATGCCGACAGGAATCCCTTTTCTGACAGTGCGGCCCTCTCTGCCCCGGGGGTCCCTGTTGGGGGGGATCCCTGCCACATCTGGGCGGTCAGGAAGCAGAGGGGCAAATTCCTCCTTCCCCCTCCTTTCTGTTTACGCAGGCATGGGATGATGCCCCCTGGGGAGAGCTTTCTGCTTCACTTAGTTCACAAATTCAAGTGCTAATCTCGTCCAGAAATACCCTCACAGACACGGCAGGAACATTGCTTCATCTGGACACCTCCTGGCCCGGTACGTTGGCACGGAAAATTAACCATGAATTAACTATGAATTGGAGAAGCAGCATCCAGAGATCACATCAAAGCAATGCGCAAAGCAAACAGTGGAAGTTCAGTTTACATCAGGAAAAGTGGTAGAAATTAACCTCAGACCTGCTAAAATATTCAGTGTTTCATTCCATTGACGGGGATTATTTAAGTTGGGTAAACTGAGGAAGAGCTAGGCCATGATAGTTAAATAGCCATACGAAACACAAACTATATTCTATAGTAGGTCTAGAAATGGAGCAACTACTTAGCTAATTTTTTTCTATTGATTCTTATACAGGAATGAAATTTCAATTGAGGACAACATCCAGAATGATACATAGAAGCAAGGCTATTGCTGGGATGGAGACAAGGTCATGAGCCCCAGAGTAAGGACAAGAGACAGAAAGACCCCATGCAGGCAAATACAGGACTCCAAATAGAATGCGGGTCATGGCTGAAGAAGAAAAGTGCCACCACTTTTACCTTCTAGATCAAGTTTTAGTGGACTTTTCTGTCTTGGAAACATTTTTCCTTGTGAATGGTGAACTATTTGCTTTAATTCTCTTTAGCTGGTTTTAATAAACTAATACTAATGGGAAGTATACTAAATTCTAGGACAGAAGTTTAAATGGCAATCAGTCTTTGCCCCCCTCACTGTGCACATTACCATGTACACACGGAAAGTTATTGATTAATTTGAGATGTTCTCGGTCCAACCATGTTAAGCGTATTAAAAAAGAAAGGAAGAAAGAAAGAAAGAAAGAAAGAAAGAAAGAAAGAAAGAAAGAAAGAAAGAAAGAAAGAAAGAAAGAAAGAAAGAAAGATAGATTGTGGCTCTATCTTATCCAAGTGAAAATTCTCATTTAAGTATATTTCGGACTAACCTGCGTACAGACCGCAGTATTCACCATGTTGCTTGCTGGACAGTCTGGGTGCAAGTGAACAGCAGGCCCCGTGTGGGGCCACGCAGCAGGAGCTCTAACACGCATCTCTGGTCTCCAAATCCCAGCTCTAGATTCGGCTAATCATGGAGACTCGGCATGCCATTAATTTCCATGTTTCCAGCTTCTTTGACTCAGTACACATACAGCATGTGGAGTGCCTGCACATAGTGAGTGCTTTGCTGTTATCGCTCCTTAATCAAGTCTGTGCCTCAAAGCCCTGGGTTCAAAAATGAGAACTGACATGGAGAATGTGGAGAAGTTCAAGGTCAGGTCTTAGTTTACTTAAAATCAGCTAAACTGGGCTTAAATCCCAGCTTTACTGCTCAAAACTAAGTTACTTTGAATAGTATAAACCCATCTTTGTCTGTGAAAGAGGAGTAACAAGTAAAGGGTTAGGATAGGACGAAAAGAGTAGTATTTGTTAGGAATGAAGACCAGGTTGGCACATTGCGTGTGTTTTCGTAGCTACAAGAGCACAAACCCGAGGGCACTCCTGACGGCTGCAGACGTAACCATTAACTATAAAGAGCAGCAGAAGAAACCATCGCTTCTCGGCTACTGAACTTCAAATCTCAAAGTAATAACATAAATATTTTAGACTTAAAGAGAAAAATGAGTATTTCTGTAAGCCTAGCCACAGCATACATAAAAGCAGACACTTCAACAAATGGAATACTGCCATCGATCTTATTTCTGAGTTTAATCTCCACAGGAATGGTAAATGAATGCCAATGAGAGTGATATTATACACTGTATATTAGCGCCGAACCCTCTTACATATCTGTTCTTTCAGAGAACAAGCATATGAGGCAAATAGCTCTCTCCCCACTTTACGGATAAAGACCCTGGGGGCTGGAGGCTGGCTTTCCCCCCGTCTCACTGTGAAATAGCAGTACCACTGTTAATTTTTTTCTTATTTTACTTATTGTGGTCACTTTATTTATTTATTTACTTACTTACATTGTGTTCTGTTAGTCCCCATACAGCACGTCATTAGTTTCTCGTGTCGTGTCCATGGCTCACTGTTTGCGAGTCACGCCCGGCGCTCCTCGATCCGTGTCCTCCGTCCTACCCATCCCCCCGTCCACTGTTAGTTGATTTCCAGTGTAGTTCTCTTTCCACGGCATCCTATCTCCAAAATGCAAAACATTGCTTCTGCTATTATTTCTATATTCAAATTTTGTAGGCTTTTTGTCTTCATGTAGTCATTTGTTCCATTTGCTGCTTTCGTTCTGAAAGTGCCGAGTCTCCAAATGAATGAATAAAATTGTGGCTATCCACCACAGTTGCTCTAGTTCAGCGTCCAGTTCCCAAAGTAAAGCTAGGTCTATGTGAGCCTATGGTTTACAATTCACGAGGAATTAAAAATGCTAATAACCAATATAAATACTTATCTTTTATTCACTCATTTTTCTGCAAATGTTGGAAGTTTGATTTATTTCAATGTAGTAAAAAGTAGGATTCATGACCACTATCTCAACTGTTTAGTGTTCTTTAGGCCAAAATAAATTTTAAAGATAGTTTTCTTTAAGTTAAAAGATCCGGAGGTTCCCAATATACTAACTATATCAACAGTCAGTTGCATATGTTTGTTCATTTTATATCGCAAACATAGCACTCTTTGAGATTTACTTCCTATTTTTTCCAATTTTTAAAACTGGAAAAATGGGGCACCTGGGTGGCTCAGTGGGTTAAAGCCTCTGCCTTCGGCTCAGGTCATGATGTCAGGGTCCTGGGATCGAGCCCCGCATCGGGCTCCCTGCTCAGCGGGAAGCCTGCATCTCCCTCTCCCTCTCCCTCTCCCCCCCTTGTGTTCCCTCTCTCACTGTGTCTCTCTCTGTCAAATAAATACATAAAATCTTAAAAAAATATATATATAGTGCTTAAGCTGAAACCTAAGAGATGAACAGATGTTTGCCAGGAGGCCAAAGTAATGAGCCAAGGGAAAGCTGTGCATCTTCAGAACCTAGCACAGTGCCTGGGCCATAGCAAGCTTTCAGGGACTATTTAATGAATGAATAAATATTGTGGTGGCATGAAAGATCATGGTTTATTTAGGGAATTCTAAGAAATGTCCATTTTATTATAATTCAGATTGGTTGACAATGAATTCTCTTAGTGTTCGTTTTCAAAATATATCTTATTCTTAATTCTTCATTCTTGAAGGATATTTTCATGAAATATAAAATTATGAGTTGACTTGTTTTCTTTTAGAGCTTTAAAGATGCTATTCCATGGTCTTCTAGCCCGCACAGTTTCTGATGATCAGTTCATAGTTCTTTTGTCATTGTTATGTGTATGTAATGTGTTATTTTTCTCTGGCAGTTTTCAAGATTTTCTCTTTGTCTTTGATTTTCAGCAATGTACTATGATGTCCCTAGTCACGGCTCTCTTTGTATTTATCTCGATTTTGGTTTGCTAAGATTCTTAAATCTGTGAATTTGTCTTTCATCAAATTTGAGAAGTTTTTGGTTATTCAGTCAAATATTATTGTTCATTCTCTCTTCTGTCATTCTGGAATTCAAACATGAATTTTACGTTTTTTGTTATTGTTCCAGTTTATTCACATTTTTATCTTTTTTCCTACCTTTCTTTCTTCCTTAGATTGGATAATTTCTATTCATGTGTCTTCAAGTTATTTGACTCTAATCTATCATTTCCATTCTGCAATGTAAGAATATCCATCCAGTGAATTTTTATTTCATATATTGCATATTTTAGTTATAAAATTTCCATCTGGTTCTTGTTCATATTTTCTGTTTCTCCACTGCGATTTCGTATTTTTCATTCATCATGAGCTCAATTTCCTTTGTCTCACTGAGTATAGTTACAATAGGTACTTTCCAATCCCTGTCATTCCAACATCTTCATCACCTGGAGGCTGACCTTTACTTGGTTGTCTTTTTTCCTTAAGAATGGGTTCATTTTCCTGGTTCTTCCTATTTTGAGTAATTTTGGAGTGTATCCTGGACACCATGAATTTTATGCTGTGGAGATTAGATTCTGTTGTAATCCAGACAATGTTATTGTTGGTGGTGGTGTAAATCTAGCAGGTTAACTTGATTTGACTGAAATGACAAGCTTGTTCTTGACCACAGTGGACAGTGACTCAAGCCTCCGTTTGGTTTCCTAGACTCACCTGTAACCCACATGGAACTGTGCTGCCCACACGGGCCTTGTGTGCAAGCCAGAGACGTGGCCTGGGTTTACACTAGGACAAGGCCCTGTGTCTCTAACTCTTTCTTCTCCTGGATACATCTTCACTTCCGAGGGGCTGTTGCTGGCCTAAGCTCTTTCTCAGGCCAGAAAGACAATGGGATTCCTATGGAAGCTCTAGCCACCCTCCACCATACCGTGTTCATAGCCTTTCCTTGGGTGGAAACTAGAAAAATGGGTGCCAATACCCTCTTACATATTTTGCTACTCTCTAAAATCCTGTTGTCACTTTTTATTCTTCAGAGATTTCAGGCAGTGGTTTTTATGTATTATGTTCAGAATTTGAGGTTTCTACAGGACGTTTAGAGTGTTTGAAGCTCTCTCTGTCATACCAGAGGTGAAACTGGGAAAAATTTTCTTTTTAAATAACATTTTGCATATTATTGCAAAAATTCAAACAACTACAAAGAAAGAAAATCTCGCCTAAAATCTCACGATTCAAAGATACCCCTACGTAGTTTTGGTGACCATTTTTACAAACACCTTTATGAGTGTGTGTGTGTGTGTGTGTGTGTGTGTGTGTATACATATACATATACAAATATAAATATACACACATATATATACATACACACATATACACATGTACATACATATACACATACACACATATAAATATACGCATATACACATACATACACATACATATACATATAAACATACACATACATATACATACATACACATATAGCACTTTACCCTAATCCATTTACACTGCAGATATAGCTGAATAAGCTGGAATATACTTTCTTCACTCGATAATATGTTAGAAAAACTTTGTATATTGAAAAGCATATATAATAATTTTTAAATACTATTTTACGTGGTTTCCTGTTCTCTTATTGATATACAAAAAGGAATGAAAAGGTAAAAGCCATAAAATGTACTCTCACTATACTTTATCTCTCATTCTTTTACTTATTTCACAAATACTCACCAAGGACGTACTATTTCCCATTCACTGTCATGGTCACAAGAAACAGAGAAGGATTCCTAATGGAGAAATTCAGAGTAAAACAACCAAACACACAAATTATCATTTTATATGGCTGTCAGTGGTGTGTAGAGTGGCTACAAAGTCCTCTTACGTGATGTTGCCTCTCAATGGCAGTTAGAGACCTTGTCAGGCTAACGAGGGCGACTCCAGGGGAAAAGCCGCCACCTCAGGGCAGCAGCCCACAGGGAGCAACAGTGAGATATGGGAAGGGGCCTGGCTCCCGAAGCTTCGGGGTTAAGACAGCGGCTGTCCCTCTCTCGTGGTCAGGCCGTGAGGACCCAGCCTGGCACTTGTGGCCTCTTTGATGTGACGTGACCTGCTAAGCAATCCCTCTCTCCAATCTGGAGCACGAGGCTGTCTCTGTGAAGCTCCGTGCGAGGCCAACGGACAGGAAATGGGTCTTGGACAGAGTAGCTCTCACAGCTCAGCCTAAAGCAAGAGTTAGGGAATGCTTAATGACTTCCCTCAGCGTAGCATTCCGTTCAAAAGAATGGGGGAAATTTCAGAATTAAAGCAGACGATAAGTAGAGCATAAGAAATAATTTCCAATTAAATAAGGATTTTGTGATCATTCTGTAGAAAATAAAACAAAGCAATGGGACAATGAGTGATGTGGGGAAATGGGGTGATTGTATCCTCGTGTTATTTTATCTAGGGTCAGTAAGGAGGTTTTTTTGAGGCAAAATATGAATGATGCAATAGGCAGCCATGTAAAGGTCTGGGGGGAAGTGCTCAGAGGGAATGGGCATTTTTTTTTTTTTTAAGATTTTATTTATTTATTTGACAGAGAGAAAGAGACCACAAGTAGGCAGAGACAGGCAGAGGGGGAGGGGGAAGCAGGCTCCCGCTGAGCAGAAAGCCCGATGCGGGGCTCGATCCCAGGACCCTGAGATCATGACCTGAGCCGAAGGCAGAGGCTTTAACCCACTGAGCCACCCAGGTGCCCCGGGAATGGGCATCTTGAGGGAAAATAGGCCATGCGAGGCCAGGCAAGGACCCACTTGAAATAGTGGCAGTGGTCCAGGTGACCAGGGCCCGTGGCTGCCACAGGGACACAGTGAGGTGGGATCGCAGTGAAGTTATGCTTTATATGAAGAGACGAATGACTTTCTGGCAGGGGCCGCGGGGACACAGACAAGAGGGGCCATGACCGCTCACAAATTCCCCATCTGAGCGGCTGGGAGTGTGGGCTGTGGACCGGAAGGGAACGAATCAGCAAGGTCACAAGGCAGGCTTGGGTGGGAGGGTGTTGGGGCCATTTCAGACTTGCTCAGGGTGGCAGGCTGCTTCTCCTTTTTGTTTTGAATTGCCAGGTGCTCATTGCTTCGATTGCACATTGCATTTCTCTGTCATCGGACTCTCAGGAAATGCCCATAGTTATGAAAGTTGAGGTAGAAGGAAAAAACAGGAACGCTAAGAAAGCAAATCCAAACAATTTATTTTGGCAAAGTGGCATCTCCAGGAAACATTACTTTCTGACAATACTACAAACCAGAACAACTGAGTGTCTGTTGGGGAATGCCATTTTCAAGTCAAGACACATGTCTAATTAGTTTAATTGGCTAAAATGATTCTGAACGTATCAAACACCCACCAAATTGGCAGATGTGTATAAAAGTTGAAAAAAATCTATTTTAATTTACGATAAGCATTTCCTCAGAATGAAATTAATTATGCTGATGTAAAGCCCTGTTTCTTATTCATAGAGTCATCCCTTTGAAAAAGTGCCCAGCAGCACTCCACCTTTCAGGCCGGACGAGAAGGACGCCCCCCTTGAGATGTGCGCGTGGCCCCCCCGCCACAGCAGGCCCCGCGCTGGCTCCCGTGACTGCGACCCTTCCTCGGCGCAGTAGCTTCATGCCCATCTTCCCAGTCGCCCCTTTCAGGGGCACCGCGAGCTCCAGGGGTGAGGTCTGCGAAGACAGGAACTTCTGAGCTGCCTGTCCTCGCTTCTGCAACCCCCCCCCCCCACTCTGGTGGGTCCAGTCTGTTCTCACGTGCTGCAGGAGTGAGTTCTACCTCATGGGACTCACACGCCATTTTGTCATTTTCTCTCCTGTTCCACAGAGCTTTTCTTACTGTCCGGCACTCATGGCCATGAAAGCCATGTTTGAAAAATCACAACCCAGTAACAGAAAAAACCAACTTGTTTTACATTAAAGCAGGAATGGTACATAATGTACTACCTCGCGGGATTTTAGTGAAAGGAAACCCCTCTGGCCAATAAATCTGATACTCTTCCTTACCACTTTGGCTTTCCAAAATCTCTAACAAATAGGACTTTGTGGAGGTCGGGAGCGTTCTTCACAATGCCATTCTGGGGTAGATTGGTTACAGCCTTCGACTAGTGAAAGAAGTAAATCAAAGTTTGACTTTTGCAAGGACATTAAACTTTTTTTTTTTAAAGTGCAGAGAAAATTTGGAAGACACTGTTTCCTCACAGGCCCTGCTGCCTTGGAACCCTCCCTCCGCTGGAATATTCAGAAGGGACGGTGAATTTTTCCTTTCCATTTTTTCATCAATTTCAAAACAATCACTAATCATTTTTAATGTAATATTCCCCAAAAATATGACTAGTGGTTTTGAACATTGTAGGTAAAATTTGAAAACAGCTACATATCAACAAATTAAACTCTAAGTTCCAAGGTGTAAGTCTGATTTCAAAACATTTCCACACTGGAATGGATGCCTGATAATGCAGTTGAATATTTGATTTTTCGGAGCATAGACAATCACTTTTTTCTTGCAGGAGCATGTGGGCCCCCAAATACTGACTGTGCATCTGTGTAGAAAAGTCACATGGACGTTTTGTGGGTGCACAGATGCCTGCCAGCGGGGCCCAGCTACAACGCCTCCCAAGGAAAATATCCCAGTAGTTAGACTTGCCTTGACAGGCGGTGTCTTTCCTCCCTCTGAAACTGCTTTAGGAAACCCTGAGATGTGTGCAGCAAAGGAGAACCCTACCAGGATCACCTTGGACAAGTCCTGGGTTAAATTCTAGCTCTATTTCATTGACCTTTGTTTAGAAGTGAAAGAAAAATCCACGTGACATTTGTGCTAGCCCACAATCCACGGATGTGGATGTCACGTCTCCCACTCTGTGAAGACACCCATATGAAATTTCTTATAGTTCTTGGTAAGTAAATGGCAAATATGTAATTCTGAACAAAACACCACTCAATTTAGAATGAAAATTCAAGTTTTATAGTTCAGAGTTCTAATACTGGAATCTTTTCCAAGGTTTAACATTTTATGACTTACCGAAATATAAAAGTAGAATTTAAAGCTTCTATTAAGAGAATGAAAAGACAAGCCATGGAATGGGAGAAAATATTTGCAAAACAAAGCTAAGAAAGGATCTGTATCTAAAATGTACAAAGAAGGCTTAAAACAACAACAAGAAAACAGATAACTCAATTACAAATGAGCAGATGCCTGCGAGATCTGCACAGGTGTGCGGAGACACTCCCGGCAACTGTCCCCAGGGAAACGTCCCTTAAAACAGCAACGGCCCGCACTCCGCACTAGCAGACCGTCCCAACTCCAGAATGCGGACCCGGGCGCGGGAGGCCGTGGACTGGCAGGAGCGCGGTCGCGGGGCTGGTGCGAGCGCAGAGTGCCGCGGCCACCGAGGCTCAGGTTTGTCCTATGAGCTAGTGGCCGTGCTCATGTCGAACCAATGGAGTTAAAAAGTACGTGCACACGAAACCTGTAGACGAATGTTTAGAGGAGCTTTATTCATAATTTCTGAAAACTAGAGGCAAGGGAGGCGCCCACCAGCAGCCGGGTGGTTGAACAAGCCCGTTACACCCACATGAACCACAGAACAGAATCTCTCCGCCGCAGAATAAGCGAAGAGTTCACAAAAAGATGTGGAGTAACCAAAAATGCATATTACTAAGTGAGACAAGGCAATCTGAGAAGGTCACATACTATGTGATTCCAACTACACGACATTCTGGGAGAGCCGGAACCCTGGAGCCAGTAAAATGATCAGTGGTTGCCAGGGGACTGAAGCCAAAATAAAAATTGTCTGCGGTTTCTCTCCAGCAGCACTTACATTCGTGGAGGTAGTGGGCAGTTTATTCCGCGGCCAGCAGAAGTAGAGGGGTTTAATCGGCAAAGGTCAATTATCTCGTCGATGCTAAATTTTAAAACACACTTGATGAGCACATGTGTTAATCTGTTATTTCAGATATGCCCATGTTACAGACGAAACTATTAGAGAAATTACTGATTCATAACTCTTTTGTGTGTGCTTTGCATCTCCTTTCCCATTCTCTAACTCGTTTCCCAAAGGCTGAGATACAGTTGTATAGATTACAGTTTTCTGTTACACACACACACACACAGAGGGATTTGGGGGTTCAAATAAGAAATAATTCGCTTGTATGACTCTCACCAAGGTCCTTCCTGAGGAGATCTGGAATTATCTCAAGCATTAAACTGGACTATCTAGTGGGAAACCAAAGTGAAGGTCCTGGGGGGGTGTTTTCCAGAAGAGAGGCGTGCACACCAAGGTTCCCAGCAGTCTAACCCTTGCCAAATGCCATCCCCAGATGGGTTCTTGGGGCTGCAGGCCAGTGTCTGACCGCCGTGAAGTCTTGCAAGGAGCATCCCTCCCACGAGCCCAGGGGGAGCACCCACACGGCGAAGGCCCACCACCCGGCAGGCATAGCAAAGCAGAGGAGACAAGAGCCAGGAGCCAGGTCTGGTCCCCCCAGTGTCCAGGATTCTGCTAGAGAATGTGAGGAGGAAACCTGTGAGCTGGAGTTTCCCACTTTGATACGGGGAAGCTTCTGCTACATATAGCTTAATTTATATGTAAAAAAGAAATACAATCGTCACGCATTTAAACACTGTGGAATGGTTAATGGTTGTCTGGCTGTTTCTGAGTCTGAGCCCCCAGTCGCTGAGACCTCACCCCGAGGAACCTGCGTGTTGAGAGACTGGTCACGGAAAGCGCAGAACAGCCACTGTACGATGTGCCGTGACTTCGGAAATACGAAAATATGAGAAACCACGCCCTAGAAGGGAGGGAATAAAGTGCTTAAACCATGTCAGGCAGAGTTTCAATGTAAACCGTGTAAGTTATGAAGCTCCTTGAAGTTCTCTCGATACACTAGGCAAACCGCTGGCTCAGATGATGTCAGAGGCATCTAACCTCTCGGATGTCCCTAATCTTACTGGATGATTTTCCTTTCTCTGGGACGTTTGAATGGAGGCAGGTGAGTCTAACAGAAGAGGGGGGTCCTCCTGGGAACCTCAGGCAGGTCCCTTTGGCGCTGGGATCGCGGCCACCAGGGGGCCCTCTGCCACCGCAGGGGAAGGACCCAGGCCCTCTGCCCAGACCCAGGAACGTGGTCCCACGGAGCCCTCCCAAATCCGTCGGCACAACATACAGCACTAACGGGTAAGAGAGAGATGTGTGCCCAGCGTGGCGAGAGCAGGCATTCCTCCTTGGTCAGCCTTAGCAGAGATTCCTGCAGGAGGATGGAATAGCACATCGTATGAGAGAAGAACATTCAACTGTAAAATAGAAAATCAGGGTCTAGTCTCACTTTAGCCACTTAAAAAAATTTCCGAAGCTCGGCTTCCTCCACTGTGGAAGGGCCGCCGTGAGCGTCACCCTCTCTCCTGTCTTCCGCTAACAAGGCTCCGTTACTTTCCTGCCCAGCTAGATGTGAACAGAAACATACGGTAAGTAATCTGGTCATTTTCTTTCACCTCAAAACTTCAAGAAAACCAAGAAAGATAAAAGAATTCCCAAATAATTTTTTTTCAAAACACAATATCTGCATTTATATAGAGAAGAAGAGTCCATTTTATCTCAAAGATTTGGTGGCACCCCAAGGATGAGTAGTTATGTGGTTTCTTCAAAGAAAACATTATTATCAAACTTTGATCTGCACTTTGTGAGTGTGAATAACAGCACACGAACCTGTGTAAATGATTTAAAACAAAGCAGAGGCTAAATAATTAATTATTCCCCTATCATCACTTTCAGGAAACTCAGGAAATTAGTGCCTTAAGATGTTCATATTGTCCCAAAAAGTTGAGTTACTGAACATTTTTAAACTTTTTCCCCATGCTTTGCTATTAGTTAGAAGAAAAGTCCTTCCAAGTTGATGACCATCGACCAAGGGACGCCTGGGAGGCTCAGTCGGCTTCAGCTCAGGTCGTGATCTCAGGGTCATGAGACGGAGCCCGGCGGCTCTGATTGAGATCCTCTCCCTCTTCCCCTCCCCCGACTCATGCTCTCCCTCAAAGAAATAAATCTTTTTAAGAAATAAAATAATGTTCGACCAAATGCTTGCACGTGTCGTCCTTCCCTCCCCAGAAGCCACAGCACAACCGGGAAAAGGGAGCCACGGGCTCGGAGCCTCGGAGGCCTGTGGACAGGAGGCACAGAACGCTGGGCCCTCCGGCTTCAGGCCACTGGCCTAGAGGAGCACGCAGACAACCACCCGAAAACAGAGGGATCAATTCAACTCTGTACTCCAGTGGTGCCGCCCGTGACCCCACCTCCACCCTCTCTGCCACCAGCGTGTAGGACACCAGCAAGCAGGCACCTGCCCTCCAGCAAGAAGAGAAAGAACACTCCTATTTCCGAGAAAGGACACTGACTAGACCAAAGACCGCACTTCCCGATGTTCAGGAAATCTCCAGAATAGGGATCGACTCCCTATCAAATTGCCCCAAAGAAAGCCCCTGGGCGGCCCTCACTAATGATAGCGTAGATCCTGTCCACCTTTTGAACGGAACACTATTAAATGTGAGCAGAAAGTAAAGGGTCACCAAACATTTCAGGGAAACTGCCTCCAGGTGAAAAGGACATGAGCATATACCAGCAGATGGGGGTCATTCTCCAGAAACTGGACCCCGAGACACAAGCAGCATTCGGGGATCCCATTCATCTGGGGTTACTCAGGGTTTCAGCCAGGCAAAAGGGTCACGTTGTTAATTAGTAAGATAAACCATATGAAATTGCCACTCTTATAGGTAAAAAGAGTCTAATATTACCAATTTCACATGTTCAACATAACAACTTAAAAAAAATAGGAAAGTATAGAATTAACTCAGTATCTAGGCCAGCAACCAAGGAAGAAACGGAAGGAGTGGAGGATTTTAAAATCATGTAAGAATAACAAGATCTGAGCTTTAAAGTTTACAAAACAGGCTAATATACAGTGTCTTGTTTAAACAACTCTGTGATTATAACTATTATTAATATATGTAAAAATCGAAATGTCAATTGGTCTTGAGAAATCCAAGACCGATAAATGAAGCTACCTGCTGGAACGCAGCTTTCTTTTGGCAAGTAATTAGTGGGGGCGGGACCAGAGCTCCAGATGACTGACTCCATGCCCTTGACTTCCATCACCCGAAAGTAATGGGGCACGATGGGAACTCGGGGCACTGGGAGGCAGAGGCGACGGGAAGGGCAGAGTAGGGGACAAGATGCAAATGGGGGAGAAAGAAGTCTGAAACACAGGGGCTTATGTCAGCCAGAACTTGCCCGAATCCCTGCAATTAGAGAGCCTCGTGCTGGCAGCCGACTGCTGAACTGACCCAGGGGAAAAACACTCACGACACTGATTCCAAGAAGGATAAACTTGAGATGTTCCAGATGTGCGGCAATTAAACCCTCACTTGGAAAGAATGACCCACATAACTGCAAAATGTCCATGTTAAGAAATTAAAATGTATATGTCCACAGAAAAATACAGCAAAGACTCTCGTCAGATTTCTGGACACCGAATTAGCAAATGTGGCACACACACACACACACACACACACACACACATGCATATTCACACCCACACATCTGGACAGCTGTGCAAGCACAGGCGTGCACACACTCGTACACAAACACACACATGTGTGTCCGTGCACATGCACACAATGTGAACACACGCATGTACACACATGCCTGCATATGTGTGCACATACCCATAGTGAGCCATGCAAAAAAGGTCAAACGAGGCACTTGGGGAGCTGGGGGTGCGCCCTTGGCAGGAGGGTTGTTGTCTCCCTGCCCTCCTGTTCTCCTTGTCCAGAAACAAATCCCGTTCACACACTAAGACCTGTGCTTGCTGAATCCCATTCAGCTCCCTTTGGAGCCAAAGGACACCTGATTGCATGTTCTCTTCCGCGTGCAGCCTCTAGGACAGACAGAGAAAGAAAATGCAGGCAGTGGACGGACGGAGCCGGAGCCTGGAGAGTCGCTTCCAGCACATCCCAGGACCAACTGTTGACGAATATTCAGGCGGAGAAGAGAGAACAGGCTGCAAACCGAGACTGCACGGGGCGAACTTTCCTGTAACTCAGAGCCGCGGAAGGCGGACGTCTGCGGAGAAGATCCGAGACGCGGCCGAGTCGTATTCCATTGCACACTTGCACCGCACCTTCACTAGGCAGCCGTCAGAAAGGGTGAATACCCACCATTCGCATCGACGCCGACGGACTGGAGGGGATTATGCTGAGTGAAATAAGTCAAGCAGAGAGTCAATGATCCTATGGTTTCACTTATTTGTGGAGCATAAGGAATAGCACAGACGACATTAGGGGAAGGAAGCGAAAAATGAAGGGGGGGGAATCGGAGGGGGAGGCGAACCATGAGGGACTGTGGACTCTGAGCAACAAACTGAGGGTTACAGAGGGGAGAGGTGGGGGGTTGGGCGAGCCTGGTGGTGGGTATCGAGGAGGCACGGATTGCATGGAGCCCTGGGGGTTACACGCAAACAACGAACCATGGAACACGACATCAGAAACTGGTGATGTACTGTCCGGTGACTCACATAACACAATAAAATAAAAGATCCGGGACATGAAGCCTGACCACTTGTGTTGATGCCGCTCCGTGAGGGTTACAGGGATTCTGCGTTCCCTCCGCACCCGTAAACCTCCGGCTCCGCTGGAGAAAGAGCAGCGGCTCGGCTCAGGCTGGGGCTGATGCAACGAGCACCTGCCTGGTCTCCCGGCCTGAGCGGGTGGCTGGGCTCTGTGCCCCTCCCTCGCACCTGGCACCTGGCACCTGGCGTGGCCGGAATGTCCGCGGGGATGCTCGCCCCTCCTCGGGGAAGGGGAATCCCAGCCCGCAGTCGGGCTGGTCCAGGCCCTCCGGGTCGCGGGCAGCTCCTCTTCTGGGCATCGCCGTGAGGTCACACCGCCGGACGGCCACCGAAGCCGTGCTCCGACACCCAGCTTCCGCTACTCGCTTCGGAGTTTTCATTCCAAGTGAATACAAACTTCTTCGATCTTTCAAATGATCTGTTAGGAAATGTGTAAAAACAGAACAAGTTGAAACTCTGTGAATCCCAAGAAAAAACCCTTCAGTATTAGCAGGCAGCTCTCGTGACCCAGGACGACGCTCTCGTGCACGTGACACTGTGCACATCGCACCAGAAAGGGCAGGACGAGCTCTTCACAAAGAGCCTGTGAACGTCAGCCAGTCCTCAGGCTGCTTATTTCTTCTTTTGGGAAAAAAGGAGGTGCCATCTGCTGGATTCTAGATCCTGGGAAGATGGATCCACGCAAAGGTCATAGAGCGCCCAAACTGAAACACGCAGTCCTGGGGATTAGGGCTGATTATTTTCAGACATCATGACCTTGGTTTTATTGACACCTTATACCAAACAGACCGCAGGACACGGTGCTGTGCAGTCCCTGGGGGCTGGCGCTGCCGGGGAAGCCAGACAGTGACACGAGGGAGGAGAGCGTCCCAGCACAGAGCAGCCTCCCGAGAGCCTGGAGGTTCACAGGGCACCGTTCTTTCTTTTAGAAATGTGTTTGCATTTTAAAGATTTTTGCTACATTTTCTTATGTAAGCTTTATGTACTGCAAGGTCTTAATTAAAGATTTTAAAATGTTGAGTAAAATACTCACCAGTCTAGTTTGTAATATATATAATAAACCTGTCATGTAATTTATTTTTTTAAACAAGCTTCTTATACAAATTGCCCATGGAACTTTTATTTAGAATTTAAGGTCATTTGGGGCTTAAGGTAATGTAAACAAAATTCTCTAAAATGCTAGGGTCCTTTTTTGGGGTGCTGCATTCCTATAAACCATAATCAAGCCAGGTTTGGTCAGCTGTTGGAAAAACAAATCTTTCTTGGTCTGGGAGCTCGAATGCCTCGGGCTATGCCAGACAAAGTTTTCATGACTGAGTCATAAATTCCTAAATGCAGTGTATTCTAGAAAAACAGACACACCTTTAACATCAACATTTTGATCGGACGAAGTCCTCAAATATTTCTCTTGCAATAAAAGTTACAAAAAGATGACCTTGATTCAAAGAAGGAACTTGTGGGGGACCTGGGCTCGCCCAGCGCCCTCGGCTGACTGAGCATGCGAGACCCAGCACGTCCATCGGGAAGCGGCCGGATTCGAGCCCCTTCCCGCCTGCGCGAGGTTCCAGAACGTGCGCCAACTTCTCCAGACTTCGATTTTCTTCCAGTTAACAGAAAATAACACTATTTACCTGTTAGG
Source organism: Potos flavus (assembly GCA_028534135.1). NCBI lineage: Eukaryota > Metazoa > Chordata > Mammalia > Carnivora > Procyonidae > Potos > Potos flavus. Next base: position 93,031 of record CM052885.1, read on the forward strand.
GCCAATGCGTGGATTAGATGTGCTGCCCGGTGAGGTGCCTAGAACGAAGTTTGGCCCAGAAGAAGGAATCAGTACCTGATTCATTGTGTCCCAGGCGCTGGGTGAGAAAGAGCAAAGGCAGAAGGTGCTGGAACTTCAGGGAGCCACCGGCGATTCCCTCCAGTGGTGGGCCCGGAGTGCGTGAGGACACGGGCGACCATGGGAGCAAGCGTGAGTCGGATCCGGCAGGGCCCGGCGCGCCACACCCACGGCCGGATTTCCCGCGCCTGGGTCCCGTCTTCCTGTGACCACCTGTGCACAACGGCAGCCCTGCGGTGCACTTACACGTAGACATCGTCCCTTCCGTCACTGACAACACAGGGACAGCCCGCCAGCCTCATTCACGCGTTCCCTAAATGCTTTTAGAGTAGGAGGGTAAATGGGGCAAGTTCATAGGCACGACTCCATGCAGAGACCTATGAACCATCTCCGAAGCACCGAGGTCCCGGAGCGTGAGTCCCGAGTGGGCCCTCGGTGTGCAGCTCGCTCCGTGGGAGGCACTGCCCGCCGGGTCTCCGTGCTCCGGGCACACTCTCACCGCTCACACATTGACAAGCGGGCCTCTACACACCAAGCCAAGTGAACAACCCATGAATCTAAGTGACCGTGAGGTAAAGAGGCAACGAGGGGCCCTACGTGGGTTAGCTCTATAAAGCTCCCGTCGCTGGAGAACAGGAAAACAAACACAATGGTTTCTCTTTCAAGAAAATGTGCAAAGTATTTTACTCTTTCCAAGTAGTCACTGTTCTTTCCTGGGGAAGAGAAACAACAATGAGTATGATTTGTATTCCAATTCCTTCAGGAAGATTAAAGCTTTAAGATTCCAGTTAAATTATTAATCCGTAGAGGGGCACCTGGGTGGCTCAGTTGTTAAGCATCTGCCTTCGACTCAGGTCATGATCTCAGGGGCCTGGGATCAAGCCCCGCATCGGGCTCCCTGCTCGGCGGGGAGCCTGCTTCCCCCTCTCCCACTCCCCCTGCTTGTGTTCCCTCCTTCGCTGTCTCTCTGTCAAATACATAAATAAAATCTTTTTAAAAAATTATTAATCAGTAGAAACGTGTCTCTATTGTAAATATTTGAACGTACTGTTACTTTCCATTTTGCTGGGTTTTTGTAACGTAAAGCACACATGAGCAAGCTGACCTGGGGTATGTGTGGCCTTCAGCCCCCCGATAGTTACTAAGTTTTCTTGGAAGTTCGCTGGACGTGGGCCGTCGGCACTGACCGAAACTTCCCTGTGGTGGGCGGCCTCTGAGACGCCCCGCGTGACCCTGTCTCCGATGTTCGTGCCTTTGTGTCAACTCCTCTCACTGGGGGGCCGAACCTAGTGCCCTGCTTTAATCAACAGAATGTGGCACAAGTGAGGGCGGGCTCGTTCCGAGCTGAGGCTGCAGAAGGGCCCTGGGCTCCATCTCGCCGTCTGGTTCCCTCGCTCGCCTGCTCTGAAGGACACCAGCCGTCGAGTGGTGAGCCGCTCACTGGAGGGGCCTGCATGTCAGAAACCGAGAGGGGCCGCTGGCAGAGAGCCAGACGGCGCTGCGGCCTCAGTCCAACGGCCCCCGTGGAAGCGAGTCCTGCCGACGGCCTCGGAGTCCGTGGGAAAGCAGACCCTGAGGCCGGCCTTCGGATGGGACCCCATCCCTGGGCGACAATACAATGGCAGATTTGTGCAAATCCAGGGGCGAAAGCACCCAGCCCTCTCTGCCCTGGGTCCCTAAAGCACAGAAATCCACTAAGGTTTGGGGTGATTTATTTTGTAGCGTTAGGTAACAAATATATCCCTCCACGCTGAGTTCTCACCATAGAAATACCTGCCAAAGTATCTAGAGATCCAGTGACCCAAGGTCTCCAACTTCCTCTCAAGTGGTTCAGAAACAATAACATGCACGTATTTGAAAACAGATACAGATCTACGAGAAAATAAGCAAATGGGGGAAAATGTACACAGCTGGTGTAAAAGGGCAAACTGTAGGTGAGAGTTCCTTCTATGATCCTCAGAGTTACTTCAACTCACATCACAATAAAAAATTACCGTGAAGGTCAATAAAAAACCAGTTTAAGAAGGGGATGGTTAAAAATTGTAAAAGTTGTGTGAATAAACAAAAAATATAAAGACAATAAAATTCACAAGAAAACAAAATTTTTGTTACTATGTGAGGTGATGAATAATACGTAGATGTACCTCAAAGATCGTTTCACAACGTTTACAAATATCAGATCGTCAATTCGTCCACCCGAAACTAATGTTATATGCCAACTATACCGCAATAATAATAATTTAATTTAATTTTTTAAAAGAAATCACATTAAAAAAACAAGTGGGCTTTTATTTTTTGATCAGATGTGAGTATGTTAGAGCGTGTGGAATCTCTGGCCAGTGTGTTAAAGGAAACAGGATTTTGAAAACACCGTGCCATCATCTGGTCCATACTAATAACGGCTATTAAGAAAATAATCTGACTTGGGCGCCTGGGGGGCTCAGTCCCCTCAGCCTCTGCCTTCAGCTCAGGTCATGATCTCAGGGTCCTGGGATGGAGCCCTGGGTCAGGTTCTCTGCCCGGCGGGGAGTCTGCTTCTCCCTCTCTCTCGGCCGCTCCTCCTGCTTGCGCTCTTTCTCTCTTCCTCTCTATCAAATAAATAAATAGAATCTTAAAAAAGCAAAACACAAAAACCTGACTTGCCTAAATAAAGAAAAATCGTACAAGACAAAAGCATCAGTGTTATTTTATAAATAAATTATTAGTTTAAGTTTGGAAAATCTAAAAAACCTCTGGGAAACACATGGATATTAGCTATTTCAACGACTTCTTTGTTTATTGGAGCCATTTTTTTTTTTATTGGAGCCATTTTTATGACCAAAAATGTATTCACCTTTATTCCTGTTCCTGTATAATTCTATCGGTTGCATGCTTCTGTGATTTTTTTGAAAACATATCTTACTGGGAATATATCTGTCTACTGATGTTAAACACATTTGTACAACTTTGCTAAACAGTTTGTAAATATATATTAGCAAGTTTTAAAATATAACCTTTAACCTAGTAGTTGAGCAGTTTCTCTGCCCAAGTGGGATGCTACGAGAAACCCTAAACCCACAGTTGTACATGACGCGCTCAGTGGAACAGCAATAATAATAATCCATATGTATGACTAACAAGAAATCATTTAAAAGTGGGAAAAACATGGGGAAATTCCAAAATCTAAGAAGCAATGTATAAAAGAGTAATGCACAGTGTAATTTCAATCACTTTTTATTTCATATAAAGTCTTGGAAGCAACACAATTTTTTTCTTAATACTCTCACATATTTCCCAATCCACCTGTGAAAGTTCCATAGTCCTGTGCTATATGCCATACCCGACACAGTGCGCACTCGCTAAGGAACACACAGTAGTAAACAGTACTGTTATCCTGTAGGAGAAATGAGAATGGCTTATCTGATAGTCTCTTTAATCATTAAGACAATTAAGAAGACATGTCATTTGTGTTAAAAATTTTTGATGAACTATGGACTTAATTAGCTAAAGTGGACACCAGGGGAAAATTAAAAAGAGTTTTTGTTATTTTTAAAGAATATGCATTTGTGCCAAAATTCAAAAGCAATTACATACAGAGTTTATTTTTCTAAGAATATTTATAAATGGTCTAGAGAGATGTTTTATTTTTATATTCTTAGAATATGGTACACATGTCAAATATAATTGAAATAATACTAAGTTAGTTGTTTTACAAACAAATTGTATCTCCTTGTTGGCTTAAAACCTCTTGCTGATAAGATTTTTTAGGTAAAAACAAAGTTTAAATTCCTCCACGATATCGGAATTTTCTCTTGGAGCCATTTGTATCCCATAGTTTAACCAATGGAGAATCTTCAAAATGAGAATTGTTGGCTGTCTTTCTTCTGTGTTTCTTGCACGAGGCATGCAGACCTCCGCACCAGTGCACAACACTGCTTGGATGAGAAAGGAAGCCACGGTCTTCCCCATACTGGGCAATATCCAGACAAGCAATCCCAGTGACACCATCGTCCCCACAAGGACCATGGGGCTCCCACCCAGGGTGTTCTGCCCTCAGTCTCGAAGAGAGGCCAGAGTCCGAAGATACGCTTGTCACAAGAGGCACCCAGCGGGCAGAGAGCAGCGGTGCTGCCCAGGACCCCACCCCACAGAGAACGGCCCGCACCACAAAGAATTATTCAGGTCAAAATGTCGGCAGTGCTGACTGAGCTTGAGAAACCCTCAATTAAATGAAACCTCAAAATGATATGCTTTTGTCTCTCTGTGCTTTTTTTTTTTTTACACTTGTCTATACTCCCTAATACCAGATGACAGACTCTAGTCTTAGGCATCTCTTAAGGGAAGGAAATCACCAGCTTTCTTCATTAACCTAATTGTGTGGTAATTGTGTGATTTAAAAGCACATTTGCTTCAGCAGCAGCAACAACAAAACAAATAATCTGGTTAAAAATGAGCAGAGGACTTGAACAGACATTTCTCCAAAAAAATATGCAAATGGCCAATAAGCACAGGAAAGTGTGCTCAACATCACGAATCATTGGAGAAATGCAAATGAAAACCACAATGAAAGAACAGCGTACACTCGTTAGGATAATGATCAGAAGAGTAGAAAACCTCGAGTGTTGGCAAGGATGCGGAGCATTTAGAACCAGGGCCCGTTGGTGGGAGTGTAAATTACCGCAGCCACTGTGGAGACCAGGATGAGCGTCCTCAGATCATTACAGACAGAACTACCACACGATCCAGCATCCCACTTCTGGGTATTCAAGGCCGGCTCCCCAAGACATAGCTGCACTCCCATGTTCTCGCTGCAGCGTTACTCCCGACAGCCAAGAGGTGGAAACAACCTCGAGGTCCATTGACAGACGAATGGATAGAGAAAATGTAGTCTGGAAGTACAATAGGATATTGTTCAGCTTTAAAATAAAAAAAAAGGAACTTGGGACACAGGATGCAGCACAGATAAGCCTGGAGGATCTTACGCTAAGTGAAATAAGCCTGTCACAAAAGGACAAAGGCTGGTGAGTAAGCCATAGGAGGTGTATAAGGTATTCAGACATTGCGGAAACCCAAAGGAGAAAGGTGACTGCCCAGGACTGGGGAGGGAAGGGACGCATAGTGGTTCATGGGCACTGAGTTCCAGTGTTGCCGACCAAGAAGCCCTAGAGATGTGTTGCCGAGCGATGTAGGCATACTTAACCCTCCCCAACCGTGCACTCGGAAATGTTAAGGTGGTAAATTTAATGTCCTGTGATTGTAATAACAATTAGAAGTGAAATTTAAAGTTTTTAAAAAGCACGCGTGCTCACGCAGTCATGGGCATCATCTCCCGCCCCAGGAGAAGCTTGGGGCTCAGGGGGCCCAGGGGCGGGGCCAGCAGGGGACCGAGGGTCCTCCGCCGACCGCCCCACGGCCTGCGCTCGTAGACGTTCTGTCACCGCCTGTCCCTCCGGATGACGGCCAGCTTGTCCCTCCTCCGTCTGCCCCCGTTTCTGCCCACGTCCCCTTGGCCCCCGCCGCAGCCCCGCCGGCCGCTCCTGCCGGGCTAACCCGAGCCCACCGTCCAGCCGGTTCGAGACGGCGGCGCGCTCTGCGAGGCTCTCCTGGAAGCAGGGTCACTGCTTTAAGGGACAAAGCAAAGAGGGCCCTGTGTTCTCAGCAAGAGAACGCAGAAGGGAAGCGGAAGCATTGAGCGAGCATGAGTTAGACCCCCGCGCGCTGCAGGTGCTTCTTCATGACCTGGGGAAGGGTCTCGCCTGGGGCCACCGCGCTGCGGGGCGGCCAGCCTTCTGAGCCCTACGCCTGTGCTTTCCCCACGACGAGGGCCTCTAGCTGCTTGAACACGCTTAGCAGTTTCCCCGTTTTAACCAAATCGGCCCCTGCTCAGGCCGCGGAGGGTGCGGTCGCGTCCCCACGGAACGTCTGCGGGACGCTGCGCCCCTCGGGGGACCTCGGGGCTGTTTGCAGTCGGGTTCGGGGTAAAGCGATGGAGGCATGGCGTGCACGTTTCTTCCTCGCGCTGGGTTACACCACCTGCTCTCCGAGGACCGTCTCCATTGCTCCCGGGTGGGCATCTAAGAGTGGATGGCTGGTCCTTGGGCTGATGCGTTTGACCTTGAGAAACTGCGGGACAATTTCGAGAAGTGGCCTCTGTGTGTCCTCAGCGGCCAGCGGGGGTCTTCGCCGCGGACACCCAGCGTCTTCCTGGAGGAGGAGCCTCCTGGGGAGGGAGCGTCCCCCGACGGCGGGGACCCCGGGGTCTTCAGACCGCTCCCCGGCTCTCCCGTGGCCTTCGCTCCCTGTTTCTCAGGGAGGCCTGGGACGGGCGGCCCCTCGGTCCCGGAAGGTCAGCGGTGACCGCGACTTGCTTGGCCGGCAGGCGCAGAGCCGGCGCCCCCACCCCCACCGCGCTCCCCTTTGGAGAAGCGCTGGCCGGCCACGGGGACAACACCGGCCACGGGGACAACACCGGCCACGGGGACAACACCGGCGTCGCTGCCTCTGCAAAGAGCTTAAATCCGGGATCGCGCCTGCCGACGCCTGGAGGCTCGCGTCTTCACGGCTGCCTCCAAAAGCTCCTTTCGGGGCACCTTCCTTCCCCCAAAGCTCAGGGCGACTATAAATAGGCCACAGAGGCCCAGCTCTGTTACTCAGAATTATAAACAGTCCTCCCTGGGACATTATTTCCCTTCAGAAAACATCTGACTCCTAAAATTTTCTAGCTTTGGGGGAAGCAAAGAAAGAGAGGGTTATTTTAGAAATTATTTTTAACCTTCCAATTTTACACAGTCTTGGCCCTTCTGTGGCCCATATGGACATTTTCCCATAACTAGTAACATACCATGCGCCCGAGGAGAAGGTTGACTTAAAAAGATCACCAAGACTTAAAATGTATTTTCTCTTAGGAGCTCACAACCTGTGTTTAATGAATAACAAAATCAATCGAAGTGAGTTCTTAACTGGGACCCTGTGGCTATTTTGATTGGCTCTGGGCACACAGCAGGGTCAGGAGACGAGAAACACAGACCGCCACTCTCAGTAGGTTTTGGGGACTGGAACTGAGCAGGAGAACCCCTCAAGGACCGGGAGGCTGGCTCTCGTCGCTTACCAGTCTCACGACTACTAGTGTTCGAAGAAGGAAGCCAGGGCAGTGTAGACACTGACGGACATGCCTGTGTAGGTTCTCATGGGGCATCGCTGCTGGACCACCCTCCACCCTGTTAATCGCAGGCATCTTTAATCAACTAGAGAGGTGCGTGTAGAGCTTTAAAGAGCATCTAATGCAGAAACAATAACATTAAAAAAAAACCCTCAGAGTTTTCTTTTTGCTCACGTTCTCTCTACCCCAAATCAAATATGGAAATTTGTATTTCCGTGCACCCTTCTAGTCCTTGTTCATATGGATAAATCATGTTAACCGCATTTGAATCCTTGCTTAGAGCAAATATCCGGAGATGGCATTCCTTTCCTTTGTACTCTAAGTATCATATGTCTTGCTACACTGTAGCATTATATTCGGGTTCTTGCACAAGATTCTTAAGAGCGACTCTCCATGATTCTCTCACACTCACTGCCATCACGGGACATTTAGGTCGTATTATGATAATCCATATTGGAACGGGTCCCTTTGATTATCATTTCATTCTCCCTTTATTTTCTTGAGATGTATGTCCTATATCTAACCAAGTAATATTAGAGATAGACTTTAGCTTTTACAAACTAATGCATATTTAAGGGCTCAAAATGCTATGATTGGCACCATCCTCACCCCCGGGTGAGAGAAACACGGGACTTCTCCGTCTCCCAACAGACCCCTTCCCCAGCCCGCTTTCCTCCGCTTCCCTGTGCCCTGAAGCCTGGCTTGTCTCCAGCCCCACAGCCAGGCCTTGCTCTCCCACACTGTCTGCTCTTAAACGGGCCTCGAAGCTCCTTGAAGCAGAAGTTGGTCCGTGCAGGGGGGCTTACTAAGTGACAAATAGCCGAAAATCAGCTCTGAGCTGAATCAAGTAATAAGACTACTCCGCACGCCTCAGTGCCCCACACGAATCACCTAGAAGCTTCTGCTGGCTCAGGATTGGCGCCCCTTGCTGTGGTCACCCCTGGCCACACTGCCCGCCAGGCCGCTCACCTGGGCCTGCCCTGGCAGCCCAGGGAGGACTCGGCCCCAGACCATCATGGACAGCCGCACTCCGTTTCCCTAAAACTGCCTCCCAGTCTCCACAGCCACCAGCCTCTCTCCTCTCTCAACCCCCCATCTCTCACAGAGACCGAGCTCCTTCTTTTTTGTGAGAATAGAATCAGCTAGGACAGCCTTGGTCTTCCGAGCTCCAAACCTGCCAGTGTGTCAGCATTTGAACTCAGGGTTCCTCTTGCCTTCCAAGGCGGCCTGGGAGGTGGGCAGTGTTCCTCTTGCCTCCCAAGGTGGCCTGGTCCAGACGAGCCACCCTTACCTGGGCCTTCATCCCGCCAGTGTGCCCCCACCAACAGCACCGAACCCCTGCAGAAGGGCCTCCTGGTTCCCTGCCCGCTGCTCCTGCCTTCCCTTTGCCCCCTTCACAGCTGTGAGATCTGTGAGACCCCCCACCCGTCCTCAGCCCACCCCGGAGTGGCTGCTGGCAAGACCGCCCATGGCTTCCATGCCGGTGACCCGATTGTCTCTTCTCCATCTTCGTCTCGTTTGCCATCCCCGTGACAGCGGGCCCCACCGCAGCTGCCTCTCATTCTGACTGTTTTTCTTCCCTACCTTCCCTTTCCTTAAGTCTTCCTGGCTTTTCCCTACTTTGCCGACCACTCGCGTCCACAGTCCTCAGTCCAGCACAGGCCTCTCCCCAGATCAGACTCTCTCTCTTCCTCTGTACTTTACTTTGGGTGAGTGCAAGCGTCCTGACCTCAGCTCTGCCTCGGACTTCAGATTTGCAGACCCAGCTCTCCCCTCGAGATCCCCTTGCGAACAGGCACCCGCAGAGAATGACCGTGCAAGTCCCTCATTTAAGCACGCACACCCCTTCCTCCCACTGCTTGGGCCCTTACCCCTCCCTCACTCTCGCCTTCGCCTTTCGATCCACTAGGAAGCTGGGGGTTTCCACAACAACCACTCTGTAGCCTCTACTCACCCCCCTTCGCCTTCCCTGACCACCACTCCCCAGCATTGGGTCACTCGCCTACCAGCAATCTTGTAAAGGCCTGAAACTCAAGGCCTTGCACCATACGAACCTGAACCTGGGCCATAGTCACAGCCCTTTGTCCCAAAGAGGACGCATGTTTGCTGTGCGCGGTACCAGGCTTTACAATTTAGAATGAGGGTTTGGGGCCATGCAGGTGAACTGAAACCCTAAGTCGAAGCATTGTATGATTTTCTTTCTCTTTTACCCCATTTTCCCTCCACTGCAGAGAGGTTTGTACTTCTGCTCCCTTCTCTCAAGTGCTGGAGTTGTCCCCCTTCAGAGGACCTGAATTTACAAAAAACCTCCCATCTGTAAAATGAAATCCGCGCTCTGGCCACCGAGGATTAATGTCCTCCTTCAGCCAGTCAAGACTTGCTTCTTCTTGTAGATCAGACTTCCCAGGCTCACTGTATGTTTCCACATGTCCAGCCATAAATTTTTAAATGTTTTGTTTGCTTTCATGTTTTCCTGGCATCTTCGTGTGTTCTGTGCTGGGGAGGGCTCCCTGGTCCCCAGTTACGCCATATTATTCAGAGTCTCTCCATCATTTACTGCTCACGGTGATTAAGGATTTGTGTAATTCTCAACCAGCTTAGTCAAATAAAACACAAAACAAATACAAACATACTATATACATCCCTAAGTAGGTAAGGAGAGGCTTTATTGAGAGGTCTCTTTCACAAAGCAGAGGGGACTTCATAGCAATAGGCAGGGCTCTCTGACCCCGACATCTTCAAACATCTCGTGGTCCAACACGCGGGGGCTCTTCCTTCCTGAGGAGGAATCCACAGGCTCGGAAGAACGGGGTGGGCCGTGGACAAGCCTGATGGGCAGGAGGTCAGAGAATACTGTATCGCAAGATCGGCCATTCCCCAGGGAAGCAGTAGGGGGATTGGTCCTCATTCCAGCGCTCAAGGGAAGGCCAAAGGCCCTTTCCTAAGGGGGAAGCTTAGCCAGGGTTTGGCTAACAAACATTTTGTTCCATACAGCGGTGGAGACGAAGTGGTTCAGCTATATCGTTCATGGGACCAAGAACGGGAACATGGAGGGTGTGCGTCTGCCCTCAGCTACCGGTGACCGAGGGGCACTGCGAGTCTCGTCTAAGGCCGTGGGGAAGGAGGCAGCTCTTTCTTGGAACAGGAAGGGGGGCTGCCTCACCTTCGCTCTTTTCCAGGAGCGTGGGCTGGGGTGAAGGGCCACGTCTTCAGCAGCTGCAGAAATAACTGTTGTCCAGGGTCGAACTTCCGTGCTTCAGAGGTCTTCACCTCTGCAGGCTGTGCTCGCGGCACAGGTGCGTGGACAGAGCGCCCTCTTGGGTGGGAAGACCGCTGCCGCCCCGGGTCTGAACTGAAAATGGGCTTCACGCAGCAGACGCGGGAACCTCAGTGAAATCATTATAATCCCTGGGAAGCAGAACTTAAGGATTCTAATTACTTTGTTTCTAGAATTATGCGGTGTGTCTGTAGGCATATATCACACACTCAATCCTTTTCTACTAAACGTGTCACAGCTTTTTAAAGTCCTAGGTTTCCGAAAGCCTCCCGATATTGTTGCAGATTAAGAACCTGGTCCGAGTGGGCCCCACGTAACCACTGGAGCCGCCCAGTCAGGCCCGGGCAGTAGGCGCTGCTGGTTTCAGAAGAGGGTCCGGACAAGGGTTCCTCCTTCAGTCCACCACACAAAGCGAGGGCTGGCAACAACTCCTGTGCTTCTTCATGACTTCTACTGGGTAAAAGGCACTTGCTTTTAATCATTCAAGGCTCTCGGACGCCTGGGTGGCTCCATTGGTGAAGCATCTGCCTTTGGCTCGGGTCGTGATCTCAGGGTCCTGGGATGGAGTCCCTCATCGGGCTCCCTGCTCAGTGGGGAGCCTGCTTCTCGCTCTCCCTGTCCCCCCAGCTCATGCTCTCTCTTTCTCTCTCTCTCAAATAAATAAATAAAATCTTTAAAATAAAATAAAAGGTTATCTGTTGACATGTGCTCCAAGAAAGTTATTCTCTTTTTTTTTTTAAAGATTTTATTTATTTATTTGACAGAGGGAGATCACACGTAGGCAGAGAGGCAGGCAGAGAGAGAGGGGGAAGCAGGCTCCCTGCTGAGCAGAGAGCCCGATGCGGGGCTCGATCCCAGGACCCTGAGACCATGACCTGAGCCGAAGGCAGAGGCTTTAACCCACTGAGCCACCCAGGCGCCCCAAAAATTTATTCTCTAGGTGTGTGAACTGATGTGGACAGTTTCCCAGTTAACTTTGTTTTAGGACTTTCGTGACATGAACCTGTCCACATTGTAATGCATCGACCTTGTTTCTAAGGAGTCACCATTGTAATTTCACGGGAAGGTCTTTTTTTCAGGATTTATATTATAATTATAATCTCCTTAGAGCTGCTAGGGGAGACATTCTCGCTAGTTTGGTGAAGGTAAGCCAGAACAAAGCAAGACCAAGTGATACCGAGCTTACGTTTACTTTTATCCTTCAGAAAAAGTTAATTCTATTTGAAGTCTTAATTGTACCTTTGTTACCATTACTAGGAAAATAAGACATGCTATAAAATGTTGGGCTGAAAAAGGTCTCAATGCACAACCTCAGCACCCAACACACGAAACATTTCCAGCTCCATTTTCTTTCCAGTTTCTGAGCACGCGCACAGCTGCAGTTGTAGTGCACGCGGGGTGGCGGGACCTCGCTTTCTTCCGGACAATGAGCACTTGTTTCATAAGCACTTGTCTGTCCTGGTATTTGGTTGTCATAATCACAACTTCAATGGCTGGGTCACGTTTCGGTTTCTTGATACTGGTAAATAGAGTGTTCGTATGGCTGTGAGCAGCATAACATTGTACCAAAGCAGAAAAATACAACCCGAAGCTTCAGGCATCGAAAAGTTAAATGTTTCGACCTGCGCAGCCACAATAGCCTGTGCCTGTGTATACACTTTACAATTCACTAGATATATTAGAATGAAATCAGTTTATGTCATTGCCGGATCCTTAATTTCGAGTCGGCAACATGAACTCCCCGCGCCTGGGTCTTGCTGGGTCACTATATTAAAACAGAGATATTAAGCTCATTCTCTCTGTCATTCTCAGGGTCCCCGGCATTCCCACAGTTTAAAGTTTATTTTGAACTTTATCCTTTCCCACATTCTTTGGGTTTTTTTAGATAACGTGCATGTAATTAGGAAATAAGCTCATATGGAAGCTGCCTTTGTGGGGACGGGCGCCGTGCAGAACGGCCGAGGTCTGCAGGAGGAGGTACTCTTCCTCCGTCTGGGCTTACTCTGTGGGAATAAAGCAGCAGCAGCATTTTAGAATAGTTAGGGAAGTAGAAGTCCAAAACACTGAGTAAAAACGAACCCTGCGAGCCTGTCACTGTCTCTGAGCGGCTCAAACAGACCCCCACATGCAGGTAGGTCTTATTCAGCCTTAATTTGGAGAGAAGGAGAATGGGCACAGTCCTGCCATCGGGAGCCCAGCCTCGGGAGGGACGCAGCCGGGAGAAAGGCCGTGGGAAACGCCTGGCTTCCGTGCGCCGGGGCAGGAAGGAGACGGTCTTTCGTGGAGACGAAGCCCGAAGTGAATCCAGATGAGTTTCACTTTATTTCACAGCATGGCGTCACCAAGAGTTAGTTCCACCGCGTACTGCTTCCGACGCATTCTTGTGCTGCTTTCCTAGGCCCGGGCAAGTGACAGGAATGCAAGCAACTTCTGCTGTGCACCAGCTGCACAGCCTCCGGGCATTTCCTCCGTAACCCTCACACCGCCACACAAGGGCAGGAATGCTGGTCTCTTTCGTTCTCTGCCTGGAATGGTGTCAGGAACATAGTAGAAAACAAACACACGTCACTCGAATCAATGGATGATTGAACTGGCATTTCACATAATAGATCCTCGTATTAAATTCTTGTAGGAAGTGGTCTTGGTACACAAGGCAGGTATAAAATCTTAACATGGGCACTATAAAACGCACCCAACACCCAGTTATTAACTGGCATTTACTGCTCCTCGGCGAGCGTGCTGAGCTCAGAGGGCACAATGACGCAGCTTACGTCCTTGCAGGGAGCTACCGCTGGCCGGTGGGAGATACGCCCTGGAAGCTGGCGCAGAAAATACGGTGTGGGCCAGAGGTAAGCTAAGGTGGAGTGAGGACCTGCAGGGACTGAGTTCACGGCCCGTCCTCCGTAACTGTGTGACAGAAACTCCGGTCCGAGCCCTTGGTGCAGGGATTCCTGTGTTAACAACCCCGTGTGATGCTCTTACCACTTGTTCCTCGACGCAGGAAGGTCTGTGGAGGACCATGCTGGACGGCGGCAGAAGCTGAGTAAAGCACCACGTCTCCACTCGTGGCCGGGATCCGAGCGACCCGTTGGTCAGCGGGGATCACCAG